>VZSZ01003865.1:267647-484668 GCA_013398815.1 Ibidorhyncha struthersii
TGAACGGCATGTTCAGTGAGCTTGGAGGTCCAGAAGGGGTGAGAGAGACCACATGGAAACTCGGCGGGGGTGGTGGGGGGGTGGGGGGAGGCACTTAAAGGCAGCGAACAAAGCATTTACAATGAAATAGAGTAACATATGTTCCGGGGAGAGAGCCAGGGGGGAGAAGATGACCAAAGTAACAGTGAAGAAAGAGTTAGCTTTTTATGAGTTTTCCCCTGTAAAAAGCTGGTGCAGAAAGGGCAGCGGGGCCGGAGAGGGAGAGCGTGGGGAGCCAGAGCGGCTCATCTGCAGCAGGATTTCAGACCCTGCCAGCAGCATCGCAGAGGCCGCGCTCAGAAGCGCCCTTGCAAACAATGTGTGAAACACACGCACCTCTGAGCCCACCTTTCCTGGGAGGGAAACCCAGACCCTTCGTTGCTCCAGCCTTGAAGCGTCGAGATGGATGTTAAACAATGGATTTTCCTTCCTACTATGCGGAGCCAATATGGAAAGGCAGGTGGAAAGTGCTTTATGATTGCACGTCAAGAGACTTCTCATCATGCCAGCTCTACAAATGACATAATTTCACAGCAAATTGGCTGGAATTAATTCACAGAAATGCCCGGTTTAGTCATTATAACATTTTGCAGGCTGTTCTAGTTTAGATGTATGCGATGCTTCCAGCAACAGGCAACACCGCACTCCTCACAAGGTGCAGCTTGCAGCAGGATCTCTCTGTAAAATAAGTTCTATTAACACAATAAATCCATGGTTCAGGGGGCACTCCACAAGGTTCAAAAGTACAGGCTTCAGCGACGAGTAGCACATAAGCCCCTCTTCAATACTATGCTTTTTCTACAAATCTGCAAGATGCACGTTCACAAACTCATGGTGCTTTCTGCTCCCCCTCCCTGGTGAGGTGGATGATTTCACCCTAAGGTCTGAACAATCTTTAACCAGACAATGACTGTCTCAAAGTCCCCAAGACCGAGTCACGAAGCTCCCTTTCATTTGTGATTGGCTCGACCACCGGGAAAGCCAAGAAAGTTGCCAGCAGCCTCAATACATTAAAGCCGTGCCATTGTGCTCCTCTCCGGACTCAGGGCTCAACTGTATTAAGACAGCATTCGTGGCTGCCGTGCCCTGGAAAGGCATTTCCCAACATGTGTCCCAAAGTGGGCATGAAGAACATGCAGTAGGAACTAGAAGCTCAAAAAACCCCAAAACATTCCAATGGGCAAAGCTGGTCTGGTCTCTTCCACAGGACGTACAGCACACCAGCACGGTTAGCAGCCACTGCCGACGGACTTACATCCTCACTGCTTCGCTTCCAGTAAATCCCCAACTGAATCAACACTCAGGCTAGGTACGGATCACCATCCAAACCAGCCATTTCTAATCATTTAAAAGCATATCCAAAGGTTTTCCAGGAGCAGACACAATAAACAAGCCAGCAAGCAAGCATCCTTTCAACTTCCAAAAGCATCCTGTTCTTTTACCTCCATCTTCCTCCCTATAATTCCCAAAGAAACATGAAATTCTCACCGATGTCCCTTGGTTTTCTCTCTTTTCCCGCCCCTGGGGCCGCACACGGAGAAGAGCCTGTTCATCACAGAAGCTGCCATCGGGCTTCCCGCACAACACAGCTCTGTGTTCGTCCTGCCTCGCTCCCAGTGCTGCGGAGCAGAGCCGCTCCGGCAGCGGGCTCTGCTCCAGACCTAGCCTGCGTCTAAGCGTTGCCCACACAAAGTCCCACACGTTCCCACATCTCTTGCTGTTCTGCTCATTTCCCAGGGAGTAACTGTGTGCACCACCAAGAAAGCTGCGAGCAGCCCTCGCTGGGGTTGCGTTGGTACCAGGGTGAAGTGACCCAGCAGGCATCAATAAAGAAAAATTACGAATTGAGTAGCCCCGCTTTGAAGTACAAGAAACTCAAATAACTGCCTGTAAATAACCCTGCTGCCTTTGTTGCAAAGAAAAACATTTTAAAAGGTATAGAGCCTTTTCAGTTATGTACGTAGAGCAGGGATTAAATTTATGTTTCTCTTGCAACTATTAATACAACCAACTAAATAGCAGAGGAATCCAGGACCCTCACAGCATTTTAGAAACCCAGAAATATTTATGATCAGGCATTGGGCCTCTTAATAATGGAAGGGAGTATTGGAGGGAATGACTGGAGAATGCACTTTAAAAGATTTACTTCCCTCCCACTGGGAATTCAGTGTCTGAAGCAGGAACAAATTTTGAAATGATGTAATATTCCATAAAAGAAAAATATAGCACAAATATTTTGTTTGCACATAAAAATCTTAGTTTTAATTAAAAGAAAAAACATAGAGAGGTCTTATCAGGGCTTTTGGCAAGAAATAAGTGATACGTTCAGTGTTATACAACCAAAAACTACTGGAATTTTTTTTACTTCATTTTTATCTACCCTGAGACACATTTCACAAGCAGAATTATTGGAAGGATCTTATTCTGGTTTTACTTTAAAGAATGAAATAGATAATCGCATTCACTAAGTATATTTTAATTGGGTTAGTACACATCACTCCCCTCAAGGTCACTGTCCCGAGTGCCTTATGGAGGCAAGTTATCTCACAGAAGAAATTCAGCCCACCCTCTTCATAGCTTGGCTCGTTCTCCAGTTTTTGGCATTTGCCTAGTACCTTCGTCCAGTTTTGGTTTGCATCAATTGCAATTCCAACTAATTTCTCTTGGAACCAAACTCAGTGACTCAATCATAACGCAGTCCAAGGCATCAACTTCTGCCTGGTTTTTGGTGGAAATCATATGACATTTTCCCTTGTTTGGCCTTTTTGCATGGTTCCCACCCGCAAGTGTGAAATGACCTGAGCTCCTTCAAAGCACCAACTCAGGATGGGTCACGCTCCATTTAGACCCGTATTTGTTCTACTTGGGTGAAATCCTTTCTCAAGTTAAAAGCAGCGCATAGTCTGGGCACCACTGAAAAACGACTAAAGGTCTCAGAGGTGCCTCTTGGTGTCTCAAAGGAAATCACTGCTGCTCACGGAGCACACGCATCCCTGCCCTGTCCCTTCGCTTAACATTCCCGTTATTGTCCAGTGGAGTTCAAGCCTCACTGGCCCATTGCACAACTCCCTGCAAAACCAGCATACTTTTGGTGTCCCAGTTCACTGTGGCCACTCCAGTGGCCACCACCACCTCCTGAAAAGGTGGGAGGCCACATGTGCTGCCTGTGGCTGTGCAAGGCAGCAATCCCAGCTGGAAGAACCAACGCTTGAAATCACAAAGAGGTGGACCAGTCCTCTGTACTCTGTGACAATATCTTGGTAATACACCCCGATACTCCAACCAGTGAGTCAAAGCCTATTCAAGGAAGGCTGAGTCACCCCCCAGTTATTTCACAGCAGGACTTTCCGTGCCCTACTGCGCCCCTTGCAGCAAAGCTCAGCAGGGATCTGCTGTCTGATCCCACAGAGCAGGATGGAGATACAGAAGTCTGAGGATGACTCATGTCACACCCATCAGTCTGGGCTTCTGGATTTTATTTTTACTTCAGCAAAATATTCAGCTTGCCCTGGAGCAAACCTATTAGTCACGCTCGCTTCTGGGAACGGTCAGAGTCCAAGAGGGATCAAGAGTTATATGTGGTTTCCCTCTTTTTGATTTGATTATTATTCATCAGCAGTGAAATTCCTTCCTCTGCAGAAGCCCTATCTATCATGCATCCCTTAGATGGAATATAGGTCACCTAATTTCACCCCTGAAGAAACAAACATTTACTGAGAGAAATCCCTTTCAGATTCCTGAGAAACTTCTTGGAACAGAAGAAACATTTGCTCCCCAGCCCCAAAACCCAACTCCATCTCGTTTTAAGTCAGAAATGCTTGAGTTAATGCATTCAGCCTCCATCCTTTCGGGCAGATATGTCCAGGGAAAACAGAAACTCTCCAAAACAGCAAGTCATATTAGCACAGAGGTAGAATAAGACCCAGACAACAATTAAGGGATTTAGCAGGACCCTTGGGATGTTCTGCATATCCAAATTATTTGTTGTGTTTATTGCAATAGTGCTCTATGATTCAAAGATAAAACCATCTGCTATAACTTGCAAGCTATAACTCAAATATAACATGAATCTCAAAGCAAACACGTGCAGTCCTTGGGATGCTCTGTGGTATGCAGTGACTAATTACTCCAAGAGCAGACAGTGCACCGCAGCATCTCCCTGAGCAAAGGGTCTCCAAGTTTCCTTCCAAACACGGAGAAGACCTGTCTCTCCGCTCTGCTCCTCCACACGCAGAACAGGCATTTAATTACTAGACACAGCAAAAAGTAGATGCTTTTCTCATCTTTTCATAGAACAACATGTCCTAGGGGAGAGGGGTGGGGTGTTCTGATTAATAAGCAAAGTTAAAAGAAGATAAATTCAACTCCAACCCACTTCCCGCTATGGGTGCTTGTAGGGATCCTCCCTCAAAACTGCTCATCCCATGCACTACGATCATCTCTCTCTAAAGACCCTTCCCATTTCCTCTCCATCCAGGTGGGCAGTAAATCACTCGCCATCAGATGGTCAGCAGCTCTCACTTAACTGTTTCCCAGCAGAGTCTGCGACTACAAACAGGACAGGATGTCTCACGCAAACACCGACAGCTTTTTGCGGTATTTCATGGTGGAAGAATTCCCATTTAAGAAAAACACCATTAAAAACATCACAATTTTGTACAAATTACTTTCACTGGGATGTAAAGAATGCGAAAAGTTTTCACAGTTTTAGTTGGACCACAAGTACCTTTGCATTAGAAATATAAATAGCAACTTAATCTGAGCCAGAACTGTTCCCGAAGAGAGAGAATCCCTCAGACTTACTCCAGCCCATCCAGATTTTATCTGACTTGCTGCTAATCCAGCTAACTTCTTCTGAGCTACCAGCAACAGCGAGACCAAAAAAAGAAATAAATATCACCGTGGGAAAACAACAACTTGTTTTAAAGCCTCTTAACTTGGAGTCACTGTCTTCAGCCACAACATCCATTAGCAAGATATATGGCATTTATCACTTCAAATGGCCCTTCTTGTCAGGCATAGCAGGGAAACACGGCTTGTGAAATTGGGAAAATGTGAATGTGTCTCTAAGGGATTAAGCAGAGTCACATCTTTGCTGCATCTGACTGCTTCTCAGCATCCCACAAGTACCACGCAGAACAGGACACGCTGGCGTTTCTTGAACTGCAGCTGAGCTTTACATCGCTCACCCCACATTAATGCGTTCCCTACAAGTTTACTTTGCTTTTTAAGCCCGGTTGAAACTCCCAATTTCCCAGGTTCAGCCAGTACCTCTGAGTAAAGACCACAATTGCCTTCATCTTAGAGGCAGCGTTGGAGCAGAAGGAGGCCAAGCAACTTGCACAGTGGCAGTCTTACAAGCTGATCCCTTGATGAATTATAGTTCCTGCCCTGTCTTATAATCACGGTGGGCTGCAATCGCCTGGGCTACAAAATAAACTAGACTAAAATATTTCACCAGATTTGCAGGTTTTATTAAGTTTCCCATAGTACTGTGTTTTAAAGCCAAGACAGACACGGAGGACAAAAATCCAGCTCTTGTTTTCCCTAAGCCATAACAAACCTTAAAGCTCATTAGAGCAATACTGATATTGCACACGTTTACCTCTGCTACAGACATCTCTGAAGCACGCAGCTGTGCCATACCAGACAACATATGGGACATGAAAAATGTAAAGATTAATAAAAACAACAACAACAAAAAAAAACAACTAAGGACTTTGAGTAGACTTATTTAGTGCAGAGAACCTAATTAACAAAGCAGGTATTCTGTAGTAAAACACATGCAGAATTCCAGATTTCATCTTCAAAAACTCAGAGATTACCACTCAGTTTGAGAGACGCAATCCAGGGTGGGATACAGTGTGCAACACAGGAAGAAACTAAGAAGGAAAATGCTGTAACAAATTCTGAGAGGAAAAGACGCACGTAATTTAGTGTCTCGATCTGTTTTGAAGCACTTCCAGAAGTCTGCTTTTTTTCCCCCCCCCAAAATTGAACAATAACTATATATCTAATGGGAATACACTTCATTACAGCAGAAAATAGACACTTTTTTCTTTTTTTAAAAAAAAGGTGCCTCTGATTTGCTGTTTTATTTCTTAAAAAAAAAGAAAAGCCTTAGCTGGACTTACAAAGCATACACACATTTGCATTTCACAGCAAGGACGAGGAGCACAAAGGTCCTTTGATTCCACACCTCCCCCAAAACACAAACACCCCCGTGGACCTCCAGGCAAGGCTCCAGCTGGGAACAGAGAAAAAAACATTAAGACCAAACAAACAACACCCCAAAACAAAAACAAACAAACAAACAAACAACCCACCAAACCAAAAACCAGCCAGAAAACTGCCAAAACCATCCAAACTCCCCCTCACTGCCTGTTCCCTTCAGGAACAGGCTTGCAGATCCTGCTGGCTGATAGGAAGAGGGCCAAGCCCCGGCAAGTTCTCCCTCCGGTCCATTTAGGAGAAGTAGGTGGGATGGGGAGAGCGCGGGACAGGGTAGAGACATAGCCCAGGTCACCCCAGGGCTCAGAGCCCCGAGAGCACAGGGCTTGCTCCGACCTTCCTTCTCAGGCTGTGGTCCCAACTGTGGGGGCTTCCAGCTGCCGTGTGGGTGGCAGGGCTTGGTGGTCTGCAACAAAGCTGTGGAAGACACTCACCTTGAAGGTCAGTGCCTTCATGTTTCCTTGTATTTGCCTCCGGGAGATGGGATCCCATGGGATTCCCCTGGTTATCTTTCCCAGATTCCTCTCCAGGAACACAGCAGTGACGCACCTTTGCTTTCAGCTTTAGATCCCAAGGCAGTGCCTAGGCTGCATTCACTATTTATTACAGCATCCCTGTTCCCAGTTCCCCACTTAATCACCAAACAACGTCTATGCAGCCAGTTGACGCAAGCGGTGGGTGATCCGGAAGCCAGCTCCAGCCCCTGGGATCACTCCATCCTGCCCACTCATCCTTGCTGCGGAGAAGTGGCCGCTGCCACTCCAGCCTCCATCTGCCGGAAGATGCATCATTTCTGTGTGGTCCTCAGAGGGAGCCCAACGTTGCTGACAACATCTCCGCTCCCCCACTTTCCACCCCAGCCAAGCCTGCTCCAGTGCACAGTGAAGACCATCCCGATCTTTAGCATCTATAAAATTTGTAGTGCAGTCATTAACTGTGTCATCGTACAAATGCTCCCTGGCAGTTAAGCGCTTTCCTGTTAAGTACATTCCCAAAGTCTGCAAAGGAAGACCAGAGCATGGAGAGATGCCGTCCACATCCCCTTCCCGCTCCCAGAAAGTTATGTCCGGGAAAGATGAGAAGAGAGAAGGAAAGGCAACCCAGGCTAACACTACTTGCTGCTCCCCTTCTGAGCTCTTCCAGCACTGAGCCTCTGGGATGCTCAATGCTGTTTCGGCAGCACCACCAGGCCAGCCACACGGCTGCAACACCTTAATGCCAAATCAAAAGATGGATCAATAAATAGACACCAACAAGAGCTTTGATACAATGCTTTATACCGGGCATTTGTCATGAAAGAGATACTCTGGTTAGAGTTTGGAAGCCTACACACCACCACCCAGAGTTATCCTTCCCTTTCTCATCCTCAAAAACCCTAATAAAATACGTTACCCTTGAAGGCAGCAAGCCCAATACCACCAGGAGAAGAGGGGCCATTTCTAGAGCTATGCAGGGAGGGTCATGGGGAGCAATTCCTCCCTGCTGAGGAAGATGGTGAGAAGGCGAGCGTCAGTCTCCCTTTGAGATCAGCCCCAGCCTCATCTCCATAATTTAGCATTATTTCTAAATTCCTCTCTGCATGCCCAGATCCTTTCCCCACACCTGGATGCCCAGAGGTGTATCCTAACCTTCCCAGCAGCTCCGGCCATCTGCCCCTCCCGCCTGGGGCTCCTACAGAGCAGAGGGACCCGCTGCAGCTCCCCTGCCCCGGCTCTGCTGCTTCCACCTTGCAAATTGCCTCCCGGTGGAGGCAAGGAGAACCTCTGCTCTGTGCCGACTTCCACCCAAATATCTGATCCTGCACGACAAGAGCTCACAGCTCACTGCAGCTCTGCACGGGTTGCGACACCTTTGGTGAACACACAAGATGAACAGACAGAACGATTACTCCCACTAAATCTAAAAAAAAGGAAAGGTTGTTTTTTTTTTTTCCCCTCCTCTCTAAATTGCTCCACAGATCAGTAACCACAAAGCAAACAATTGCCATCTGCAAAGGCAGCGTTCTCCTTGCAGGAAGGAGAGGGGGTGTGGAAAGCGCTCTCGGGAGAGGGCTCAGCTGCCGAGCAGGATGTTCTGGTGAAAGACAATTAAATCAGAGCTGGTTAAAAGAAGACAGGTGTCTGTGTCCCCCCCCCTTTTTTTCTTCCCCCTCCCTGGTATTTGTTGCTAGGGGCAGTCCCTACTTGCCTGCATATCCCAAACCCCATCCTGCCAGCAAGAAGCCCCCACCATGGACTCTCCCTTCTCCACTGGCTACAGGGTACCAGCGGGGATGCGCTCTGCACCCAAAAGCCAAGAGTTATCACCTGCATTTTGTGGGAGAGAAAGCAGCATGGGAAGGGTGAACAACGTGCCCAGGGCCACACAGCAGGACCAAAACCAGAATCCGTAGGTCCCGTTTCCACCTTCTGGCTGCCATCAGAAGAGGATTTTTCCTCCTGATGCAATTTCCCCTTCCACTCCTCCTTGCACACGCATGGAGGTAAGGAAAGCCCATACAGCAAAGAGGAGGGATCTCATGTTCTATCCCGACTCATTACTATGCAGCTCATTCTGCATTGCTCAGCTATTAAAATCTGATGACAGCCCAGAAGACACCAGGAAATACCTCATTTTCACAAGCAGGCAGAAGACTCGTCGAAAAGCTGTAATCTCAACTACATCGTCATCATCATCTTAACACTAACTTTTCCCCTACCAATTCAAATTAGGCTTAATGTTCTCTAAACAATAAAGAGCAGGAAATTGGAAGTTTCAGTATGATTCTCAGACACATCGAATCCCCAGGTCAAAAACTTTACTTGCCCCTTGTGTGAGTTAAAGTTTGAAAGCTTGACTAAAGGGATTTTTCTTTTCCATTTTAACAAAGATAGCTGAAATCCTGCAAGGCATTCAGCAGAAATTGAGTTTAATTTAACATGCGTCCACCACAGCATAAATGCATTAAAGACATTAACATTACAATGAATTTAATCCAAGTCTATATTATAATAGGGCCAGATGTTTGCTCAGACAACGAGCTCAGAGGAACATATATGCTCATTTACACCAGCTGGAAATTTGGCAGAACAGAAGGGGAACATCTGAGTTTTGCAGAGTACCGTAAGGATATGCAAAAAGAGATTTGCAGTAGAGGAGCACTCTCATTTCAGATATCGCCTCAAATGTGGGTTGAGACAGTAATTTTTCCAAGCACAGTTGTCACACAACTGACTCAGTAACTTGCCTGATTATCACCAGCCTTTGCACCAACAGCCAACGTCCACTACGGAAAAGTTATAAACCTACACATTACTTTCAGTTTCCAGCAGAGTCAAATACGAAGACAGATGAAAGCCTAGGCACTTTTTTATTCTCCCACCTACATACCATTCATTCTCCACTCAAAGTACTACAACATTTTCAAAAAATACTGATTTATCCTTATAAAAAGACACTCATGCACAAAGGAGATGACTGGCACCTGTGAAAACATATTTTCTAACTAATTCCAGTGGAAAAAAAAAAAACTCATCCAAAGCAAATCTGAAAGCATCCCTAAAAGTGACACATGAGAATGATTTACATTACACATTGATTGATAACAGAATACCATATTATTTGGTACCCAGTATATTTTCGTTATGCAAGATTTCTAATAATGCTCACACAGTTGAGTTCAGAAGTTCATGTTTTGCTTGCAACAGTTCACTACAGATATAAAAAGAAACAACCTGTGGAGCAGGCTTCACATGATTAAACCAAACTCTAATACAAAGGACAGTTTAATTTTTCTTCCTAATTCTTCCTGTTCTAGACTGACCAACCTACCCTTAAAACCTAGGTGTAGGGAGTCTGTCCATAACAGGAGGAAGCAGAGAGATTTCAAGCTATATTTAGACACAAATGCTGCATGATTTTGTCCACCATGCTCAATCCTGCCCCTGAAATACCAAGCTGGGCACTACTGCAGCTTTCCTCAGTGGCATTTTTGTCTGTGATTTTGGGCAACTTGGAGAAATTGCATTTCTGTGCCCATTAATAGGTTTCTGAGATGCCATTGAACCAGGAGCATTTTTCTTAAAAATACATAGATCATAGAATGGTTGGAGTTGGAAGGGACCTCGAAGATCATCTAGTTCCAACCCCCCTGCCATAAGCAGGGACACCTCCCACCAAACCAGGCTGCTCAAAGTCCCATCCAACCTGGCCTTGGACACCTCCAGGGAGGGGGCCTCCACAACTTCTCTGGGCAACCTGTTCCAGTGTCTCACCACCCCCAGTGAAAAATTTCTTCCTTGTATCTATTCTAAATCTACTGTCTTCCAGTTTAAAGCCATTCCCCCTCCTCCTATCACTACATGCCCTTGTAAGAAGTCCCTCCCCAGCTCTCCTGTAGGCGCCCTTTAGGGATAGGAAGGGGCTATAAGGTCTCCCCGGAGCCTTCTCTTCTCCAGGCTGAACAACCCCAATTCTCTCAGCCTGTCCTCATAGGAGAGGTGCTCCAGCCCTCTGATCATCTTCGTGGCCCTCCTCTGGACCAGCTCCAACAGGTCCATGTCTTTCCTATGTTGGGGGCTCCAGAGCTGGACACAGTACTCCAGGTGCGGTCTCACCAGAGCAGAGGCATCAAAAATTCATTTGTTCAAATGTTGAGCTATTCCCATCTGCTGGGTTGTTATTCTTCAGAAATACTTGGGAACTCAGCACAAACATATTAGCTGGGAGAAGAACATAGCAATGCATCGTCCCGCTTGGTTCTTCGCAAGATACAATTTTTTATTGCTCAAAACTACACATTTTTATTTGGACACAGCTCGTTAGGATGAGCAGACAGTTCACAATAATAAGTGGCCCACGCCCTGAAAATCTTTTATCGCCAGCATTTCAAGTGAAGACAGACATTTTTTTGAGGTTAGAAAACCCATTTTACTTTTGAGCTTGTAAACTTCTACCCAGGGAATCCAGGAAATTAGAAAACACTCTAAGAAAGAAGTTTTCTGGGGACCATTATCCAGTCTGGAAATACGAAGAGGCTCCCTGCACTGTACAGAGTTGGGACACAGACGTTCCCTAGGCTTGGGACATTCCAAACATCCATGCCGACTCCAGCCCAAGTCATCCCCAGCCGCTTACTCCCTGGCAGGCAGCAGGGTTTGAAAAACCCCAGCCCCCGGGCACTCTGCTTCGCATCTATTTTCACGTGTGCACACACGCGCATTCTCACGCACACGAAACCAACGGGGTCGCATTGCAAAAAGCAAGAGCTTCCATCTGAAAGCCCTTCAGAGATGCAGAGTTCATGCACGCGGCACAGTATAAATGTCAATATAAAGCAGCACGGGTGTAAACTTTCAGATTTAAGCTTTACAAGGACACAGAAGTAAACATCAGCAAAGCACTGGAGGTCTGCAGCGAGAGCACTAGCTCTTAGCTGATGGGTGCCCGAGAGGTTTTGAGGATCTGCTCAATAGCTTTGTGTTTTTTGAAGGACTGGTCCAGTGGTCCCTTTGAATTCGCCTTTGAGCCGTTAGTACTTACACACATGGTCGCAACCACAGAAGGCTGAGCGGCATAAAGCTTTACAAGAAGTCTTGAGGAAAGACAGAGCCCTGCCTGTGCAAAGGATTAAGGGAAGGCATAGGAAAGTATAGCACAATTTACCATGAGTACTCTTTTTACCTTCAAATAACAGTTCATGTGTCCTACGGGCAAAAACCACTGTGACCACAAGTCTTCTAAATTTGAATTATTGTATGAAAAGGTCCCATTACGAGCCATGGAGGTCTATCATGGGGTTTATAGTAGCAGACATTTTATAGCCTTGCTGTTGTTCAGGCAGTTGACTTCAGAATAGAAAAGAGATCTCAGGAAAGTCTGCAAGAAAAAGATATTCTTATGTAGCCTATAAATACCATTGACCCAAACTGTGAGGTGCTTATGCTGGCAAATTTTCAAGACACTATGTAAAGAAACAGGAGAAGATTTCCATTGAAAACCTGGTGGGATTTTTTCCTTTCCTTGTGGGAACACATTGATATTAATAAAAAGTTTGTTGGAGAAGTTTCACAGCAGCTGTGTTTTGTTGCATCCTTCCTTTGCATAATTTTTAACTCGCTGACTATACAGTCAAAATTTGGTATTTAAATTTCTGACATCAAAATTAAAAATGGCCCCTTTTCCAGTAATGTTCTTGATAGACACCACTCTACATAAGTTTCCTCAAGTCCACTGTTATTCACCCCAGATAGGACCTTTTTTCCATAAGGTACAGGAACTTTCCAAGGACAAGAATTTTTGGTTTTCAGCTATTTACAGTCATCATCCAATTATGAGCCAACATTGCAGAATATCTGGCTCACATGAACCAAGGACTCACCTAGGATCTTCTTTACAAGATTTTTTTTTTTTTTTTAATGCCTCAGAGGATGCATTCAGCTTTATTAAAAACGATAAATATGATTTGGAAAAGGTCCTGAGAGGAAAAAGGATGCAATTTGGAAAGGATGCAGCTGAACTGGGAGGAAAAAAGAATTAAGACGAATAAGTGACAGTGACCTACTTCTTTTATCACTTTCCAATCTGTTTTCACACTTAGCCCGTTCTGAAAAAGGCCAAGGAATCTGTTCAAACAGAAAAAGGAGAAAAAAAAATAAAAAAGAAAAAAGGAAAGGTTTACTTATGTAAAATCAGATTAAATATCTGCAGTGGGAAGACAGGGTGGGATGATGTCATTCCACCTCCTGCTTTCCATCAATTAGACACATTGAATGTGTATCACTACACTACTGGGGAAAACCCAGAGTAGCCATGTATCACAGATAGGTTAAAGAAAGGAAATAAGCTAATTTCCTATTCAAATACAAAGCATTACGATTATCTTTTTGCATTCAGGTACTATTTTGCTAGTCCTCACAACCCTCATGAAGTAGTGATGAATTATCAAATCAATACTTTCCAGGCAAGGAACCTAAGCCAAAGAAGAGCTCAAATCCAAAGTCAAAGTCTACATTAATCCTTAAGACTTCCTGATGGCCCATCCCACGGAACGAATTCTTCTAGAGCTGAATCTATGCTCAAATATGCTCTGGATCCGACATTTAACTTCCTTAAGGAAATGCGTTTCTTCCCTCCCTCCACCTTTTTCTGATTATGGCTGGTCTGGATGGTTTGAGAAGCTGGAATAGGATGCTGAAGTCTTTGAAGACATCTACCATGCAGCATTTGTTGCTAGCGTTTAACTTCCTGGAGGCTATGCTGCACCTCTATCGGAAGCATCCTCAAACTAATTTGGGAAAACAAGAACAGGAGTATTAAAGTGACTTGCCCTGCATCAACTGAGGGCAAGCCCTGAGCTCAAGGTAGCACCCCTTTGCAAGGTGACTCACCATAGAAAGAATGTGGTGTTTTTCCAGGCGCTGGGAACTGGTAATGGTATACAGAGCCCGTTCAAACGCAACCCACATCAATACAGCCCAAAGAGGCTACATTTCCAGGGGTTACGAGAAATGAGCTGGAGAGTCTTCAGTATCTGGCAGATGCCCATCCCAGGAAAGGGCCACCAACACTGGCATCCCTCCTCAGGCATTTTTGGCTGCTGTGATGAGGGAGCTCACTAGACCACCCGAGAGAATGGGAGGTATTTCGACAAACATGACGTTTGCACCATGTTCATTTTTGGGGACACCTGAGGTCAGGAGAAAGAGGCCACTGAAGCATTTGCCACCAAGGGACCTCTCCTTGCAGCGCTCCAGACAAGCACCATGCAGCCACAAGTGATCCTGGACCCAGTTGCTCCCACACCAGTGAGCACATCTGGGAACCCGGCTACCAGGAACAAAAAAAGTAAACCCAGCTGGATCAGGAAATTAAAGGGGAGGACGGGGATCAAAATGCCATACTGGAGCACTCCATCAGGCTCGGGAAGCGTGCAGAATGCAAATAAAAATTGAAATAATTTTGTTTGCTACGATTCCGAGACAAAACACGTCTAACCTTATCTGAAAGGATTGTGACAAACCCAAAGCAGAGGCTGTGCCTTCCCAAGCAAACACAGAATAGACCAAGAAAACAGAACCAGAGACAGTTCACCTCAGCATTGGCTTTTCACAATTAAATCCGCGTGTGTGTTTGCACAGAGGAGCTCGCTGAAATTTAAGCAAATAGCAGCAAACCTCAAAGAACAGGAGAAATCTCACTGCATCCCCAAAGTATGCAGCAGTGGAGATGTTGCAAAGATGCCAACTGGCAGGAAATGAGGAGGGAACACAGTATTCCTAAGAAACCTCCTCATTTTTCCCATTGATGATCTGAGCCAATCCAAAGGAGGAAGGGGGGGGCGGGGGGGGAGAGCTCAAACCTTTCCCCTAAATCAGGGTAAGAGGGAAAGAAAACACTGTAATTTCAAAATGAGCAGACCACACAGTAAAAGAGAAATAAAAATAGTAACAGAGAAAGCAAGCTTATTTTCCTTTAGCCTTCCCTTATTTAACTATTTATTCAGGACTAACCATGCAAGATGTACCAAATTTGAAGCTTATATCAGTTTTCTGCCCACGGCCCAGCCGTAAGGGCTGCGATCCTCTGCCTACGATCCAGGTCAGCTCACGCGAAGCCTTCACAGGCGGTCTGGGGACCTCACAGCTACTGAGGCCAAAACCAAGCAAGAGTAAGAGAGGATGAGACACGTGTAGGGATGGCAAGGACAGCCAGGCTGCAGTGAAACCTCATCTTTTAAGAAAACCCTTGAGGAGAAAACAAAAATGCAATAGGGTGGTCTGCTGCTCATCGCAGAAAGCAGAGAGTAACCACTAAGGTATAGCAGAAGTCTATAAAACTTCAAGCAAACCACTACATTGTCCTCCACAGAAAGACAAAGCATGTGTGATGTTTTCTCAGAGGCAACTCCTGGGCAGGCTGCCCTCAGCCCTGTGACCATTTAGGGTAAGTCACGGTCCTGCTAGTGACAAAGCCCAGGCTGGCCAGCAGCCGAGCCCGCTGTCCTCAACAAGTCTTCTGCCCTTGCAGGATTGAGCGGGAAAACGTTTATTTAGCTATTGTTTGCAAAGGGGAGAGGCACGACGAAGGAGGAATTAGCTGGAGCTGCAGTACCAGAGATAGGAACTAAACTCCCAGTAGAGATCAGAGTCTCCCAGAAAGTCCTAGAGAAGAGAATAAGAGAAGTGCCACATCCTCAGCTGAAGTCTTCGAGAGGACTCACCTGGAGGACACAATAAGGCTCGGGGTCACCAGAGAGAAGGTACAGGCAGATTTCTTCCAAAACGACCAAAAATCACCCTCCCTAGCAAACTAGCAGAGCAACAGCTCTTAGGGACAGCCTCCCTGGTCACAATAGGTGGAGACAGCTAAAGCCAAAAAGCAAGGCTGCCCCTCAGCAACTGAAAGGCTGGTTTGGATCACAAACAGCTACAAGGCTTGGTGTTTTTGTCAGCTTTCCCCGTTCCCCACTGGAGGGGCCCCACAAGTTTGTGGTGACATACAGCACTGGAGAAGGCCACCACTAGCAGCAAGGCAGCACTGGTGGAGGTCAGAGACCTACTGGAGAGCACCAGCCTTCCCCGCAGGGTGCTATGGAGAGCTCAATCCAGAGAATGACTTCTGCAAAAACCATTTCGCAAATGGATATTGCTCAAAACCCCCACCGCAGCCAAGCAACTCCAAACAGCTTACACTGGGGCAGTGGCTGGGCCATGCTGCCTGCTCTGAGAAACAGCTGGAAAATAGCCTCAGGTCCAGGCAAAATAGTTTCACGAAAGCAAGGAGGGCTCCAACAGCTTTCTCGGGGGACCCTGGTCCTCACACCCCAGGCAATACAGCCTTGCACACTGGGCCAGGCTTTTGCTGAGGTAGCTGCCATGGTAGATGGTGGTTTCACCTCCAGCTGCGTGTTCCCATCTCCCCAGCTGAGTCCCATTAGCAGATCCACAAACGCTGCTCACCAGCTGCCGTGCTGACTCAGCTAGAGTGGCTTCATCCTCATCAGAGGTGCTTATAGCTAATCTGCACCCCCAGCTCAGCTCAGGGAACAGTCACCTACCACCAACCAGCCTGGGCCACCAGTGTCTTAAACACCCACTGCCACTCCTGCAGCAAGCATCCATCTGCGTGCCCTGTTTAAACGCTCCCCTTGGTACCAAAGGCAACTCCTCCTCCTGAATTCCTTGCGTGCTTTTTTCCCACCAAAAAATTAGTTAAATGATTTCAGAGCTGTAAAATCTGAAAAAAAGAAAATAATAAAATAATCCGCTCTGCCAGCTAATTATGAGGTATTTATATTGCAGCAAGCCCTGTGACTCGCAGTCTGCGCGCCGAGCCCCGGCGTGATCAGAGCTGTCGGAGGCAGTCCCAGCACAGCGTGCTTGTTTGTTCTGGTGCTACTAGCGCTGATTTCAGAGGGAAGGAGGAGCGGACAATACAAAGTTTGTATACAAAAATGCTGCAGAGTAATAAAGATGAGCATGTGCTGGCCTGCTTTCCTGAAACACAGCCCTCCTTCCTATCACCCTTTGCGTACACTGACCCACGCAGCAAGCCGGGGTCCGGGCTAGCGTGTGCCTCAGCTGCGGCTATCACGGTGTGTGTGACTGCGAGGACTCTTACTGCAGCTGACAGCAGGGGCCAGAGGCACAGGAGGATTCTCATCTCCCCGAGGGAGTTTTTGGTCTTAACAGTTAGAAAAATCTTTTTTTTCCACTCCAGTATTTTATGGGAAATAGCTCTAGACGCAGCACTAGCTTGAGCAATTATGCTGAGGACTGGCGAGTGCTGGGGAGAGCCTCCACCCACCCCGCTCAGGAGCTCCCTGCAGAGCCCTGAGCCCGCGGTGGGGGACCTCTGAGCTCCCCCACGTGCCATACCACTGCTGCAAGAGGCTGAAGTGACCCCACATAGGCCCACCACA
This sequence comes from Ibidorhyncha struthersii, assembly GCA_013398815.1. Classification (NCBI taxonomy): domain Eukaryota; kingdom Metazoa; phylum Chordata; class Aves; order Charadriiformes; family Charadriidae; genus Ibidorhyncha; species Ibidorhyncha struthersii. The sequence continues at coordinate 284,818 of VZSZ01003865.1, forward strand.
GATGAAGCTTTGGCAAGCGCAACAGAGTCTGCACAAAACCTTTACAGTTCAGCTCCACTGAGGAGCATCACGAGCAGCTGTGGCAATTAATTCTGCAGGATAGATAAGGCACTGCATACTACCCCAGCCCCTACGTAAAAGCCACTGTCTCATTTCTAGCAGCTCTGCAAGCCATTGCTTTCAAGAAGTCACCCATCGCAATTCACCCATTTCCCCAGTGATGCTTGCTCCGACTCACCGCCTCCCAAAGGAGCCCCACATCTGGCTGTTTACTGTTTGCTCGGCTGTCTCGAGCTGCAGGACTACACGAGCAGTGCTGCCCAGACAGCCACCGCAGCTCCCTCCAATGCTGCCAAGGGAAGAGGGCATAAGCCAAGCAGCCACGTCCTCTTGGTGCACTGGCCAGAGCCAGCACAACATTCCCCGTGTCTGAGCCGGCAGCAGCCACACGCACACCTGGAAAACCCAGCCATGGGCACGGCTCCTCTGCCAAGGAGCTAAGTCCATTTTCTGGGGTCTGCTCACCCTTCAGCAGAGGCTTAGAGCTGTTTGCAGCTGGTGGCTTCGCCCACCGGCAGCATCCTTTTCGTAGCTGTTTGCTGCTGTAGGCAAAGTGCAGTAGCTGAAAGCATCTAAAGGGAGGTGTGATGTGGTTTGAGGGGGAAAAAACACTCAAAGAATCCTTTCTTCAGGAGCACAGGCTCCTTGCAGACAAACAGGTTTTAATGTATAGATTCCCCTTTGCTTCTTAGTTTATGCTCATGACTTCCCTTGACCTCCACGTACATAAGTGGTCTGAAAATTTCCCCAAGCCATTTATTTACAGCTGCAAACCACTGCTTCCTATCTCACTTAAAGTGTCAGAGCATTGCCAGCAATGTTTTGTTTTGCTGTTCCCTAAAACTGAAACATTTGTTGGGCACCAGGAATATTTGAGATCAGCAACTAGACACCAGATGGCACTGAGTCAAGACAAGCCATAACGATGTGTCCTTTCTACAGCTGCAGCAGTTGCAGGCCATCAGAGCCACAGGAAAAGTCCTAGAGGCTGGAGAAACATGGTGCTGGATACCTTGAGCCATGCAGTGCTTTCTCCTGTGATTCTGTCTACTCCACCCCTCCCTTCTCCTTCTCACACCGTAGCCCTCCTTCACCTCATTTGCACTTTCCTCTACTTACACTCTGTTTCTTGTTCTGCCTAGGCACCACACTCGGCATGACAGATCCCAGCCGTGGCCTCCAGGCACTTCCGTGATAACACTAAATAACACTTTTAATAATATAGAGATCATCCAAAGAGCCTTCACAGGAAGTTTTAGCACTCCATCTCCTAAGCAGTTTTCCCCTCTAATATCTAACTTGTACAGTAGTGCAGTTCCCTGAAAGCGTCTTACCAAGATGTGGAGTTAAAGATGAAAAAGAGTTTTCTTCTTAAGCTTCTAATGTTCACGTGGAAAGCCCTTTTTGGCTAAAGCCCTTCGAGCTTATTCTTAGCTCATAAGGGATTCAGATACATGGAAAGTCTGGAGAAAACTGGACAAGCCTGTACCAGCAGCAGATGCAAACCGGATCCATCTCCCCAGACCTCCTGCTCACTACCTCCATCTCTTCTCCCCCTGCCCTCCACCCAAACACTCGAGTAAATTAAATGGATTTTTAATCACGCCTGGACTACACAAGTTTGCATCTCATTTTACTCATCTCTCTAATTCTGTGGGCTCCATTCAGCTGTAGCTTAACTCCTTTCTGATCAAATTAGGTACAACAGAAGGTTTTTCTTCACACATTTTAAGCTATTCCTGCCAAATTCGGCCAGCTATCATGGTAGTTCTGACCATGGCCGCATTTAGGCTTCTGCACCCTCCTGCAGAGACAAGCATGGGCAAATACACAAGCATTAATTCATGGTATGGCCTGTGGTCCTTCCCTCCATCCCTGAGGGGAACATTTTCTTCCCTGTGCCTGCTTATGTGCCACAACTTTGGGTTATTTTTCCAACAGGAGCTGCCAGACAAGCTCAGTTCCTTGGTATTGCAGCCAGGTAACAGCATGCACATGCATGTTCACATCCACTCGTGTGTTCACATTGCACAAACATCTCCTGTATGTCACCCTAGCACGCAGGAGAGCAGAGCTGTCGAACCAGGCACGGGCACACACACAACCCTGGTGCTTACTGAATAACCGTATGGACTTCACAGTGAAAAATTAGCCCTTGGAAGTTCCTTGCTGCGGGGAATTCCGCTGGACACAGAGACCTTTCCCTGACATGAAATATTCTGGAGCCCAACGCTCAGCGGTCCCGTGGACAGGATGTGGTAAGTACATCTTTCCTCTCTCCTCCCAGTATCTGGCTGACTGCTCCGGCTTTCATTGCAACACCTTTATTCCCCCACCATCCTTTCCCAGACAGCAGCGCTTCCTCATGTCGCAGCTCAGACCACGGGACTTGAACGCGGTGGAACAGCTCATAAAGGTCAAGGAGATTATTTGATGCTCTCAAAATGTCTGGATTCCTTCAGGATTTCCCTTGCTTGCTTTCTCGCTACTAAAAAAAGAGAGGGTGGAATGAAGGAAGGGGGCGGCCAGCCCCAGCTCCAGGTGCAGCCCACCCCAAACCCTTCCCAGCCAGCTGAGCTCCCCTACGGGCATCTGCTAAAACCCCTAATATAAGCAGGAGTGATCAGGTGGTCATGAGACATCGAACTGCTGTCAGGAAATTTCTCCACCGTGGTTTGAGGTTGTATCTTTCAATATTATTTTCCCCAATCTCCCTTTTCTTTTCTTGAAAATAATCAGTTTGCTCAGATTCTTGCGGTGAAAAGCTTCCAGTAAGTTCCAGCGTGGAATCTAGGCAGAGGCACAGATTATCTCCTTGCAGTAGGACACCTCACTTAGAGCAGCCTAATAACATAAAAATGATATATTTTAAGTCCTGCTCCCTCAATAATACCTTTTAATGTACTCAACTTATTTTAACATTATAAATAAAAGTGCTGGCATACACCGAGGTTTCTTTTGGAAGGGGGGAGCAGCATGCTCTCCAGCTCCTTAGCCTCTCTGAGGTTTGGTTGCCAACCTCAGAGCTGGAACTCCAAGTTACTTTAATAAGCAAAATATTCCATTTTCCATGTATTGTTGCTCTTCAGAATGGATCCAGTTCTTGGGAGTGACAATGAAAAGCTGCAGATTTCTTCAGAGCAAAAGGCAAACTTCATCAAAACCATATTACAGACTGTTACGATGGGACTCTGACTGTTGCCTGGACAGTCAGCTTCATACTACTTCAGGAGAAGAGGCTCAGCTCCGACTTGCCATGCTGGTGTCTCATCTCCATCAGCTCCTTCCTGCTGCTGAAGGTTTGGTCACTCTTACCATGCTAGTCTCTGGGCAACAGGAGCCAAAAGATTATTTCAAGCCCACATCCCTCTGCTGCTTCGAGTCCCAAAAGTCTGGAAAACTACAAACCCAGACCCAAAAATTAGTACTTTGAGATCATCTTTTAATGGGGGAGGTTGGAAGTAGCCCTGAAAAGATATTATCAGTGGTGTTTTCCATAGCTGCATGAACAAAACTTTCTCTACTTTTTGTTTTTAATAGTTCCAGTGTAAATTGGAAGCTCCGGGGGATTTTTCCACATGTACTAACACACTGCCTACATCCCCTTGGATGCAGGTCTGTTACTGTAGGGATGGCTCATGTGTTGCTTTGCTGACAGTACTAAGCACCTCATTCTCCAGGAAAGAAGAGCTGAAAGGCTTTCGCTGGGAGGGGGGGAGAGAGAGAAAATAAACTTGGCAACTTTGAGCTGATCGGAGGGGGAAGGAGGCAGTATCACCAGCACCCGCATTCACAGGTGGCTGAGAATACAAATACCTACTTATAACATGGCCCCGGAGGTACGAGAAACTCTCTATTGCCTCCAGGCCTTCTGGAGGCAGGTTGGCTTCCTGGATAAATGGTTTTGTTGCTTCCAATGACTTCATCATGAAGAAGGGTGGCCACTGGGCTTGGGGGGATTGCTGGCAGCCGCACAGAGCTGCTCTCCAATATTCCCTGGCTCAACCACCTCCCCAAGCGCCATTATCTCCAGTCGTGCACAGAGCTCATCTCGCCGCTCCATGTAGATTCCCCAGGCACCGGCTTCCATACGATAGGTTTTTCTTTTGCCAAAAAACACTGAACAACATTGACCTCCACGTTCTGGCATCACCGCTTCTCATGGAACACGCGTCTGCTTTCACATCCAACTAGGATAACTGAGGTTGTTTTTGTTGTAATTCTGATACAGCTGCATGACTGAAGAGTCATAGATGGAGCTGTTATGGAGTAATTGACCTGGTCCGCTGCTCCCCAGAACGCTGATCGCAAGCAGACCAGCTGAAGAGTGGGTGTGGAACTGGCAGAGCTAAACCAAGGGGTCCCCACCCCATCAACTTCTCCTTTCCCCAAGGGTCTCGCATTAATAAAAAAGGGTGTGTCGACATTACGCCAAGAAACCAGAGCGGGATTTCAGTTGCATAAAGCGGGTGAGCTGCTCTTACCCCTGCAGGGCTCAGGGTCTGATCCCAACGAGGGCAATTGAAAGATGCCCTGGGATGAAGCTCTTCCAATATCTGCACAGCAACACCATTTCAAACAAGCCCGTTCAGGTATGTCCACCCATGCCACACCTTACGGTGCTTGTACTCTTGCTTTCTACAGCTAGGCTAGGCACCCAAAGAGGTCCTATAGCATTCGGACTCAGAGGCCCTGGATGCCGAGAGACACATAGCCTACACTGAGGGAGCTGAGTTCATGATCAGCATTCCTTGGTGTAACCATAATACAAAAGCTACTCATAATTTGTAGCGTCCACCCCTGGAGCTAAAAACAGAGACTTTTGGAATGGACTCAGTGCAGCCATCTGAACGGGTGCAGCTGCAAACCCTTGTAAACTTCCCATCAGCGCCAGTGACAGCCAGCTGTGGGCTGCTCTGCTGAAGCTGGATCCAAGCAGAAGTCCAGCACTGCAGAGAAGGTACGGTCCGTCTCAGAAGCCGTTCAGATTTTGAACTATGGTCTCACTCCAGATCAGGAAAATACGAACTGAAAATACTGAGCTTTCTACAAAGAAGTAGCAAAGTCCAGAGGAGGGCAGGGGGGAAATGCGTAAATAAATTAAAATAATCTTCATTTCAGGTCAACTGAAGTGTTCCATTTCACTTTATACCCCATGTGTGTGTTTGTTCATATAAGGTTGGGTATGTTCTTTTAATTAAGACTAAAACCAAGGTAGTATACCATTAGAACATCCCAAATCTCCTTTGTGACATGTAACATTTTATTCTCGATTTAAGATATATTTTCAGAAATCTCTCCTCATTTTTAGGCCCTTCTTTCCTCACAGCCACACAAAGAAGACTGCAGAATCAACTTCCCACTTCGCTTTGAGGGTGAATTACAACTGCTATATCTCAGCCAGCCCTCCCTGCTAACAAATACATCCTGATCCTATCAATCCTTGCAAAACTTCTGGAATGGCTTTTGTTTATAAAGGCAAGACCTACAGCAGGACACTCAAAATATTTCATATTATGTTATGCTACAGTGCCTTCTTGACTGGCATGTTCAAAAACACTTGGAATAGATATGACCGGGACCACAGCTCCCAAGCCTTCTTCTGTTGTTGGGAATTCACTTGCAAAGCCAGTAGTGATAAGAAAAGGCAGGCAGGATGGTGAAAAGAAGATACTCTCATGAAAGGCATTGGGATTGTCCAGAAACAAGAAAGCCTCCCTGTGGGAACTATAACCTGTTTCATACATATGTCTGAATTTAACACTTCACTGAAATCTCTTCGCAGAAGCACTGAGCTCTACAGCAGAATAACTATCAACATCAAAGGCTAACCCCAAGCGTCCTGGAAAAAACATCATCACCACAACTTCTCCCGTATTCTGCTCTTTATTCATCCTCACAGGCAAGACTGAATATGCTTTGATTGCACAAGCGTCTTCCCTGACAACAATGTGAGGAGGAGAATGCTGGTAGCTGCACTTAATCAACAGTAATTTTACAATTGGTTTTACAATATTTCTTTCTGTAGGACCTTTCTTATGTTTATGCTACTCTCTATCAGCCAAGAATCTCCCACGTCAGCTTACCAGCACGAAATTTTCTATTTTCTCATTCGGCCCAACAAGTGGTTGTCCTATTGAAGCTGTTAGCAGTACTTACAGCATATCTCCATGTCTCAAAAACTAAGGCAATGGTGTCCAAAACTGCGGAGCAGAGAAGGCATGGGGCTAACTGGCTACCTACCAGACAGCTGTGTTGCAAGGAAAGATGAGGAAAGTCAACAACTCATGCTAGTACCTCGGAGTTACCTGTCTCACAAGCAGGCTGCTGCTGTTTTGATAAAACAGCCTGTACTACACCTGCTTAGAAACGATTCTCATGGCCATTAGTGCCTCACGTAATCACAACCCCCCAGTCTTTACAGGAATACAGAGTAATTTAGAGAGTCAAATTTGTGTCAGCCCATTAAACAGAAAATGCTGAAGCAACAGAGCAAGACTCTGATAGTTTGGTTCACTTCCTAGTTTCGCTGCAGATTTTCCTGCTGTTCTAGTTTCCCCATCTGCTGACACGAGAGCCAGAACATCTACCCAGAGTACGCAGAGTGCCTAGAATGGAGCCCTTGCCTTAGCCCGTTGTTGCTCCTGTAATTCAGTTACTAAGGTCAAGCACAAGCCTTGGGCATTCAGAATCCGCATATCACAAACCCCACTTCCCAACAAAATAAGCCACCTCTCTCTGGTAAGCACCGCGAGCTGATTTCAGGTCAAATGCTTCTACAATGGAGCCTCCTCCACCAGACCTCCAGACAACCTAGTAGGAGCAGCTATCCTGTCTACAGGCTTCCATAACACGATATAACAAAGTTGCTATGCCCTAGGAAAGTTGCAGCAAGAATCTGACCATCCTATCAACCCCTGCTCAGACAAGCTTAAGTGACAAGCTGATGATTTCTGCAAGTGACAGTGCCAATGTCACTGTGAGGGAAGCCCAGAATAGAGGGCTTTCTAAAAATTAAACTGTGTGGGCATGCAACCAGCTATTTGATGACACATCTTTTTTTATTTATCCCCCGGCTGACGCACAGTCTGCATAATCACCAGCAACATACCAATGTACATGCACATACGTTGTGCTTTTCAAAAAAAAAAAAAAAAAAAACCAAACCCGTTGAAAAGCTGCCTTTGGGAAAACATCTGCAGCTATAGACTCCTATCCATTATCACTCCATGCTCCGAAACTCCAGGCTTAGTAAAACAGATGAATGGATCTCCAGAATAAGGAAGAGGTCTACATACACAACCCACAGCAGTATCTAAATTAAGAGTCCAGTTACTCTTAGCAATGTTCTGGAACTCTTTTTTGTTGATGTCTAAAACAAATAAATACAGATCTTACTTGGGCTGAAATCAAGATTTAGAGATGCCCATCTCTAAAGAGAGAGAGACTAAAATGCCCATTGACTAAAGAGGGTCTGAAGCTTAATGGGATGGAAGTGAGGTTTTATTATCCTGAACTGAGAACAGCCACCTGCAGAGCTCACGTACAACGCAGAGCCACATGTACTTTTTCTGCCAAAACACATCCCCAAAGCAGGCTGATAAGCAGGTTCCTCTTACCAGGAGCACAACTGAAGGGGCAAGGGCAGACTTGGGACTTTAAATCTTCAGAAAGCGAACAGTGAGAAGAAAGGACTTTTCAACCAAGCAGCCCTTCCTCAGCTGTCCTTTGTTGCCACCAAGGTGGTGAAGGCACCTAGCACTAGGTACACACACCTGGAGCAAACTGGAGGCAGCAGGTTGCATTAGCACAGAACTCCGTGTCAGCTAATTAGCTCTGCTAATTAGTACAGCTGATAGAGCCAAACTACTTCTGGAACCCAGCTAGATCACTGACCTACCTTTTATCCCTGCAGAGCACTGCAGGCACCTCTCAGGCAACAGCAAATGGAAGATAATATAGGAAAACTGTGAGACAAATCTACAGTTCCTGTCTCTGCTTTCTTCCCTCCAACAACTTCCCCACGGGTTTCAGTTCCAGATCAGGCTCAGAGGACAAAACCTTGCTCAACTTCAGGATCATAAAACACAACTTTAATCCTTGAGTCAGCTACTGAGTCTTAGGCAGTGTAACTCGGCTTTGCATAAAACAAAACTTCTGCAGAAAAATCCCCAAGTGTTATATTAACAGAGATATGTGACAAACTTCCATATACAAGCATTTTTTCCTCACTGTGAATCTTGGATCTTGAGGAGCTCAGAATCAAAACTGCAGGTGAGCTAACTAACTCGAAAAAGCAACGCAGAGCTTCCTCGTTCAGCACATCTCCTTGGAAAAAGTAACAATAAATATCAGAAACTGGCACTAGTGGAGGGTAAATGATTCCACTAGATTCCTCCCTTCCTCCTTAGGGTAGGAAAGTGCCCAAGTTCAGGGTTGGATGACGTGGCCCTGGCTCCAAGTCAGTTTTAATCAAATGAGCTTCCAGGCTGGCAGAAAGTAAGGCATAAACAAACTAGGATAAACCTAATTACAAAAGTGAGGAAAAAAAAACACAACCCACATATGAAGCATAACAACTGAAGAACCATCATTCGACAGCCTACATTACAGGGGAAACAAACAAAAATAATAATCATACTAGTGGGGTCTGAGCCCAAAGTTTGATGAATTTATGAACCATCAATAGCGCAACAGGTTGGAAGCCCTGACTTCACAAGGGATCAGCACCAGACTTTCAGGGAAAATTAAATCCTCCCCAGAATGTGGCCCAGTTTGGAGATCTGCATCACCAGGGACTTCTTCCTTGGCTCAGCAGAAGAGTACGATAAGGAAAGATTTGCTCACGTGCACATTTTTGAGAGATCTCAGTGTGTTCAAACTTGGCTATGCTTCGGCACTTAAATACGCTCCAGACCTGGATGGCTCAAAGGGACAGCGTTGTTTGAAATCTCTAGACCTCCAGGAAACGAATGGAAAACTTTTATAGTTAGCATGCAACAGGGGTCAAGGGCAGAGCATGTGTACAGTGTGCGAGTGTCACGATGTACATTCAGGAAAACAGATTTGTGTATCGAAGTTGGAAAGGTCGTGGACCATCTCCTCCCCCCCCATCACATAGCAGGGAGGGAAACAGGGGGGGGCTGTTATCTTCCACGTGCGGGCCAAGAAAACCAAAGTCATACGTTTTCCCTTTCCAATGCAAGATGATGGATGAGAAACAATGCATAAAGCCAGCACAGGACACATCCCTCCTTGCAGGGAAGGGTAAAGGGGGAAGTTGAGTTACTCAGAAGTGCGCAGCCTGCTCTGCCATCTGCTCCTGGAACGGTGCGATTATATACCGGCCACCACACAGGGCTTGTGGAAAAGTCACAATCTGGTGCCAATCCTCACTGGTTGGAGTTTTTCAGGACTATATTTAGTCCTTTTGGGGAGGAAAGGGGTGTTATTGGTTGTTACTAGTACAAAAACATGTGATTCAATCAGTAAAGGCATTTGATTCCACTGGACCACAGTATCATGTGAGTCCTTGTAACAGCCATGGTTCCCCGTTTCTAACTTCCTAAGCATTTTGGAACATTATTTTTCTTACTTACTGCATGCTACAGAAAACATTGAATGAAAAGAGAGACTTGCTGCATGCTGAAATTTAGACCCACTGTGTCCCATCCGGATCAGAGCAAAACAGCTTGGGATTGGGAAATACAATTTGCTACACAATGTGATTTAACCCATAAATCTATGATTTCACTGGCACAGCTGCTATTTTGTAACATCAGACTAGACATCAAGAAGGAAGGAGTTTGCTGGCACTGCAAAAGCCTATCATGTGGCTCAGCTAATTAAAAACTGACCTAGTCCATGATCATTAAGTGTTGTAATCACATGCCTGCAAGTGATTAGATGTAGAAACAGACACCCCCCTCCTTGTTCCCATACATCATCAGCAGCGTAAGTCTAACTCAAGGGCCCTGATGCTCAATCCTTTTCATGAACACCAGGGCTTGGCTTCTGTCAGAGATGAGGACCCAGGAGCTTTGACCATTCATTGTTTCCTCTCGCTCCACAACCACGTTTTTGCTAGACGTGGAGGAGTCATTGACTTCGGCTCCTCCATTCTCACCGACAGACACTGACTGCTTCCCTATTTCACCAAACACTTCGTTCTTGAACTGGATTACAGCCAGGGTGCTAAGGCTAATGTATCTTAAGCAGTGCTAGAAAGGTGATTTAGGTGGAGGTGATACCATCAGCTACCGGAGGACAAATTCCAGCCTTGGCACTCAATCCTTGACGGGTACATGAAGACAGAGAAATTGATTTTCAATTCTCTTGAAACTTTGCACTCCCTTTTACGTTAATCTCAGGAGTATGTACACTCAGCAGAATGGGAAAAGTTAATTAAGGGCAGATGAAAGATGATAGAAGTAGAAGAATGGATAAGAAGGGACAGATAAGATGCAGCATGTTCCTTGGAAGATGGAGAGAGGAGGTTGCATCAAGAGCCCACGGCTTATGGAATTCTTCACCCCCCCAAACCCTTAAGTCTGCGCTGCGCTCAAAACTCTGATTCACAGAAAAAACTGCAAAGGTAAAAATATCTTTTCCTGAAACTGTTAGGACAGGCCAGAGAGCTACCACCATTATCTCTTATACTGGCTTCACCTATGCACAACAAACATCTCTGCCTCCATTTACCATGGGAAGAGGAAGAAATTCCTCCAAATTGTGACAGGTAAAAACCAAACCAAAACAAAAAAAAAACGCAAAACCAAACACCACCCAAACCACATATGCCCCTTTATAAATCCCTTTGTTTGTCTCGATTTGTTAGATTCTGATTGCCTTAGTATTTCTACTCCTAGATATTTGGGTATTTGTTTAGCTGTGGGGTTTTGGTGAGTGTTTTTTTGAGTCTTGTTTAACTCTTATCTCAGTAGCAACCTGTGGAGATCATGGTCACAACATGATCCTGTGAGGTACACACCTTCTGACAATCCAGTTTGCTGATATGTCAGTTTAATTGAACATCTCTTTTGTTGCACATTCTCAGAAAGAATATTTAAGTCAACTTATGTCCTTGCTTTATACTCCTTCCAATGACTTTAAAATTCACTATGGGGAAACAGCTCCAAAATATTAAAGTGCTAACCCTTTTCATTTCTCCTGCCTCTGAATTCCTTCTTATTTTGCTGTTTTCTTTAGGAGATGAATGTACTAGTACGGAAGACAACATTTCAGGCACAGGCATTCAGCCGATTTATATAATGGCAAGATATTTTCCATGTGTTTTGTGTGCCTCTTAACACTTCTGTTTGCTTTTTTTTGACCACTGTTGTGTTTGGTGCCAAAGGCTACATTGAGCAACCACAAAGAAGTTTAAGTACTTCTTCCCGATTAATATAATAAACTTAGAACAGAAAAATTCTAGAAGCAGCTCCAATTATTTCTTCTACTGTGGCTAACTTGGCATTTGTCAGTAAAGAATTCATCTCTTATTAGCTTCTTTCAGCTTCCTCCTAGCACCCAAACAGTGCTCGCTTCCAGTGCCACGTCAAAGTTGAAAATAAGCCAGATGAAACCAGATGGCCAAAAGGCTACTGCATTTTCCAGTCCTGCTGGTCTATTGATGGTAGCAGGACCAAGAAAAAAGAAAAAATGAATGGCCCAGTTTGAAGCATCATAAAATACCATATAGTGCACTTCTCCAGGATTTGCTAGGTGTGAAAGAGGAAGGGAGTAAACACCATGGGAAGGAGGCTCTGTGTGCACTCAGGACTTTTGCATTATCAGTTTTCTACAAGCGAAGCCTTGGACTACAAGTCAGCACATTCACCAGCAATATGTTGCAAATGCAGATCTACTAGAACCATTTTGAAATTGTCCCTTCTTCATAAGGAGGAACTCAAGATCTTTCAAGTATTTCCATGCAATCAAAAACCTGACCACTCCAGACCAGCTCATGAGGAGGCCATTTAATTAGCTGATGGAAATCGAGGTTCAAATCACATACAGGAGGGTCAGCCTTTATAAAGTTAGAGCACACCAGGGGAAAAGGTAGTGCTCAATCATTTATACAAAGAGGAGCATCGAGAAAGGCGGAAATCACAGATTTGCACGTGTGTTGTGTAACACAAGTAGATTTCTACAAATACAGACAAGATTGGAAGATATGGCTTTATTAAGACAAACTATCAGTTACATTACTGAAAAGCTTCCTTCAATTTTAACCAGAAGCCCACTGATTTCTTAAAAAGTGTTGATTATTATTTAGAATTAAAACTCTGGCATATGATGTCCTTGGTGACCTAGCTCAGGGGGAGAAAAAAGAAAAGCTATTTCACTGGAGATGTACCACATTCAGCTCTTTCCTCCATTGAGCATACTATGGAGATGGTGGTCTTGATAATCACATTTACCTGTGCCTGAAAATGGTAATCTCCGTAGCTAAACACAATTACCAAGATCGCTCCATCCAAAGTAAGCTGTGCAGTTGGACTGTTCTTAGACATACAGATTCATATCGCACTTAGGGTTTTTGGTTTTGTTTTTTTTTTTTTTTCTCAAAAGCCTATTACAGGCTGCAGCTCTCACTGCAGTGCCAACATGAATGACATTATTTCTTGGAAGGACACACATACAGACTGGCATAAAGTCAATAATTAGCGTAGATCATACGCACTGCGTGTCAAGATTTCAACATATCACTCACTGGCAGTTCACAAAACTTCCAGAGCTTCTACTGAAAGATGTGTCACCTTCATGCCAGGATGCTACTTTCTACCCTACTGTGTGCCAGTCACAAGTGGAAATATTGCAACTTGCAGCTGAGACACATGGATAGGAGGGTCGTGTTTCCTACCTCATTCTTGGATTATTTCTCTTCAAGTCTCTCTGGACACGTTCCATCATTTCTGTCTTGGCCATCCTTCCCTCTTCTTGCCCTGTATCCAGCCTACAGTTCTCCCCACCCCCTCACCTTCCTCTCTCCTGGCAAAAGAGCTTTCTCCTCTACACCTCCTCCAAAGCAAAAGGCATTTTAGGTTTCTTCACCTGACTGGTTAGACATGCGTCTTCAAAGCTTGCCAGAAAGTGTCTTTCAAACCTCACCCAATCAAAGACTTTTTAATTGCTCTTCTGTGCTGTTTCCTTGCACCACATGCTACATAACATAAAAAAAAGATGCCTTACTGTTCTTGCACACTTTTCCTTTTTACTATAAACTGCAGTTCTTCCATCATTCATAAAGCAGAAAAGCACTTTAATAGAAAGGCCAACTCCTAAGAGGCTGTTGGATTTACTGAGCATTGACAGGGCTCTTGGTGCTCTGCTAATACAGAAAAGAAAGAGGATCTCCCTCTCTGAAAATGCTCATGATCTAAACTAGAGATGACAGGATTATGGCTGTGTTAAGCAGTGATCTGGCTCTGTACAACCCCCAGAAGATGACATGTTCCCAACCCTTACGGCACTTAGAGGCCAAATAGATGTACAGCGTAAAACAAGCTCCAGAGGAAAGTTTCTCAGAGAATATTTCTTCTTAGGTATTTAGGCTGCAGTTCAGCATGTTATTTCAGCATGAGACTAGTCTCACTGGACACAACAAGGTTAGTCCCATGCCTTAACCTAGGAATGTGCTTAGCTATACAGCTCAACCGTGACCTCCTGGATTTACGTTGGGTCAAAACCCATGCTTGCAGCAGTGGACACCAGTGAATCAGAGAGATACAGGATGAACCAAGATCCAACCTCCCAGCTGTGCTGGGCGTTTATTGTGATTTTGCACTCTAACATCTCATCATTGTGTGGTGTCACACAAGAACCGCACGCATATGTCCAGCACGCTCACTTTAAGGAGACCCAAATGTGCAAAACAAGCAACCAATTTTCTTAAGCGCTGGTTTTGCTTAGAATAGAAGCAGCCAGCTTTGGAAGCTTTATTTGAACTGACTTGTAGGCATTAAAGAGGTCCAAGGGTGTTATTACTTGATTATGCAGAGATTCCCCTGTGTTCAGTCCCACTTCATTGCAAAGGTCAGTGCTCCATAGACTGAGCATTAGATATAGACCAAAATTAGCATTACATGCAACAGTGACAACTGCATTAAACGAGATTCAGCCCATCAAAAACAAGACACAGTCAAGAAGAAAGATCTATGCATCCTTTTCCTGCTCACTTAGCCTCTAACATCAGCAGCTACATACCAGTCCAATGACATTTCATAAGGCTTTAACTCCAAATACAGAACTAGTTCATACCACAGTTGCAGCCCAGTGCGATAACCTAGACTGTGTGCTCTGCTCTGTGAAGGCAGAGTAGCTTCCCAAAGATAGGGCAACAAATGGCACTAGGAGCTGCTGATCTACTAAGTAATTAGTTATTTTGAAAAAATGAACAGACAAACATGATACAGGTCCAGTGATGGGTCCAGTGCTTCAGTACCCCAGATAAACTTATCAAGCCCCATTCAGAACCAGGTTAACACAGCTTACGCATTAAAATTTGCATGAGTTGGACCCTGGGGGCTCCTACTAAACAGGACTAGAACCTCCCTCTATTGAAGGAGAAAAATCCTGCATTCCAGGCTACTTCCATTTGTTCCTGGCACAAGTCAGTGTTTCTTATTTTTAAGAACCCATCCTTATTTGGGATATTTATCTAAGTCAATTATGCACCTACACGAGGCTAATGAAAACACACCCAGCATCCATACTGCCTCTGGAATCAAAAGGCAGGGAACAGGCACCCTGCAATCATTGTAGAGACTGGCACTTTCCCTAGCTACATTGTTCTCGTGTTCTTCCAGCTTGGCAAATAGCAATTCTGTCGCACAATACGCAAAATAAGTGTGCTTAGAGACTTTTATCTTAGAAAAGAATAAATGCTTTGCTTTCTGATAACATCAAAAATCTACAGAATGGGAAAACTCTAGGAAAAAAACCCTGAATTCTATAAAATCCTGGAAAATAATTAATAGATTTTTCTGTGCTTTCATAATAGCATTCAGTTGGGTAACCATAAAAAACGATTATTATGGTAATAAAAAAGGATGAATAATTTATTATAAGTCACAGACAAACTGTTCCCTTCCAGAATTCGAAGATGACTACATGCATGAAAATAATCTCTTAAATGTGTATGCTTGCTTTAGCCATTGGGCCAGAAAATGTCTGCCGTTCTTTATAGTCCTATTGGATTTATTTTCCAAAGTTTTCCTATGGAACTGAATTAGAGGTGGAAGTATAAACCTGATCATATTGGCACACCACTGTATCTGCAAGGTTAGTTAACCTACATCTTCCATTTATTTAGCACAGGGCTTAGTTTTGTCTGCTGCATTTCAAAACATACAGAGCAAGTTGGGGGAACTGCACATTCACACACCCACCCACTCCCCCAGTACCAGCGTCTTCTCAACAGACAAAAATTGCTAACCAGTACACACTTGCTTGCAACTTTTCTGCAACAGCAGCATCCAGAATTGCAAGAATCCTTTTTTTGTACAGACTGACCATCACAGTCACTGTAAACTGTTCAGAATCAGGGAATAAATCAATTATTTGCAAGACGCCACCACACCAAAATCAGAGAGGCTGTGGCTGCTTCACATGAAGGGGCTGTTCTGGTCCAGTTACCCGGGCCTTGCCATAGCCTGAGCCGATCCTCTTTCATCAGCAGCGAGTCAAGTTCCAGCTGCAGTCAACTACGGTCCCAGTCTCCATCACCAGCACATTAGCATTTACTAAACAGAAACCCTTCCATTTTCAGGAGTTCTCTCCTAATTCAAGCACTGAGGAGCCATACTCAACACATTCATTTAACAAGAAAAATACACTAAGTTCCCTACGTCTGTTCAAACACTTCCAATGCATTTGTTTATAGAAATACAACCTCTGAGCAGCTCCTTTAACCCATGTCCCAAACTGCTACTTGGTTCTGTCCCCGCTTTCTGTACGAGAAGGTCTTTTAAGAGACAGTCTTTTCTTTTAGGCCATACCAAGGTCCCATGAGAGGTCTATATAAGAAATTGTCATCTTCTGTGAAGCATCCTCCTTTCACCAAAGGAGATGGGTTCTCTCCAACTTCTTAGCTACACAACGCTTCCACACCTCAGCCCAAGCACACCAGCGCAAGGCATCTTTCACACTGGGATCAAGAGACCTTGGGAAGTTCTTCAGGGGCTTCCACACACAAAAATAAACATGAAAAGAATAGGAAAAAAAACTCATGAATTTGAAAATAGGTCACTCAAGCAGATCCATGGTCTCCATTACAGAGGACAAAGCATAAGAGGGAAGGGGGAAGAGAACAGAGTTGCTGCTCATCAGGAGAATGTGACAAGGACCAGCAAGAAGCCAAGCCCTGAACAGGAGGTGCAATAGTCCAGTGGTTACTCATTTAGGGTGAATGCTCCTCATTACTGAAGCCGTCCTCTCACCATATCTGCCTATGGCAGCAGGCTCCACAGAAGCCTGAAGTTATCCTAACACCAGGATTACCAACGAGTACAGACAAGAGAAAAATAAGTGAAGCGCCTTCCAAAACAAACAGCCATAAGTCAGTATTTGAGACTTCCCAAATTACCTATTGAAAATAGTAGAAGCTAGATCTTAATAAAGCATAACAGCCTGGTTTGGATTTCACAGATGTTAGAAGTGTTCGCAATCTGGAATTAAACTAGGCTAATCTAAACCATAAATACGAACCATCATTTGGATTATATCTGTAACCCTCTGGTTCAATTCACAGCTCATTTTTCTAGAGTTCAACAAGCGACAAATAAACCTCAGAGAAAGAAAAAGAGTTTTGTTAGCGTCTAGTGTAATCTACTATTAAATAAGTCCTCACACAAACCATAATAAAATTCAATTTATTGTAGTTTGTAAAATGTGATTCCACACCTTGATAATTAAAAAGATATTGTAATAAAAGTCTTTAGTCCTCATGTGCTCACATTTGTTAAGATCTGATTTTTATCCGAGCAGAAGCATTATAAGAATATGGAATTTGCTGTTACAGCCTTTGCGTTCAAACACAATGTCAGAGGAGACAATTTTGGTGTTACTGCCATAACAGGCAGGAAATTTAGAGCTCCGAGCCCTCAGCAGCCACCTGAACGCTGCTGGACCAGCCCAGACCACCACAGACAGCCACGGACCAGTCCTACACTCAGTGGCACGAGCCCGGCCTTTCAGCAAGGACACCAGGGCGTCATTCAGCTCCACTGCTTCTATCTGAAGATCTCTGCACCAGCTCCAACGTATACAGACCCTTGGCCTGAACAGTGGGATTAGCACCGCTCTTCTGCTTTAGACTTAATGGCAAGCTCCGAGCAAAGGCGCTGGTATTCAAGTAACAGGCAGAAGAATCAGAGGTGCAGTACTGGCCCTTTCAAGCTGCATGGTTAGCTAATACCCAGGATCTTCTTGCCTGGTTTCCAAGAGAAAGAGTCAAATAGCTTCCTGTTGAACTGAAAAATGTGCACGCAAAGTCATTTTTCCCTGACTCAAGTAGGAACAGAAGGAGAATTTCCTCACAGACGTTTCCAAGCTTACCTTCATAGCCAATACTCTGCCTGAGAAAGCTCTCATTCTCTTGGCATCATCTTGGGGCACAGAACCATAACTTCTGTGGATTTTTCCTGGCCCATTTGCCACTTCTGACACATAGACTTGCACACCCGCAAGCCAGTCAGGGCTCCAGCCCTGTTCTCACAGCTGCACCTTGGGAAAACCCTTCAAATTACCCTGAGTTAGTTCTGATTCAGGTCTTCCACAAGGCCAGTGTTTTGAGTGGTGCTTTCTATTGTTCCAGTTATCTTAGCCAAAAAAAAAAAAAAAAAAAGGTTTGATTGTTTTTCCCACCAAGCTGGTGCTGCAAGTGGAGGAGCTACCAACTACTGATCAACAGGTCCACTCCGGAAGCGCCATCCTCACAAGCAGGGACTGATGCAAGAAGTCTACTGGAAGCAAAAAAAGGGACCAAGCGTGGGGAAATGCCATCAATTGCAACTCACAGCTTGACAGGGAGATCTTAAAGGACAGGCACTGCACCTCCCACACAGCCCTGCTGAACGGGACCCTGCGCTCCAGAGGCTCACCCACGTGGAGAACGTCTCTGGCTTATGCAATTCCACTCCCCTTATGACTTCCCTTGGCTGAACGCAGCATCCTGGATCTGAACATCAGATCTCAGCCGTTGGAGTAAGTGCAAAGGGAATCCGACTGCAAAACATAAATCCTTCATCCAAACACATCACCCTTCCTAAAAGTCAGGCAAACACACCCAATTCTAGAAAGTACCCAAACTTAATGTTTATTTAACATGCATTCCTCCACCTCATAAGAGATTAAATACATTTAGCTAGACAAACATTCCCATAACACAGAAAAAAACACACCCAACCAAAACCACAGACTCTACCCTCTGCTTCCACAGCAACAAAGTTCAGAGGCACCAGAGAAGCAGCATTATAAGCCTCATAAAAAATGTAAGTCTTATTTAGAAATAATCTAGGGGTATGTTCAGAAAGCAAGCACACACACCCCCCCGTTGATTTCCAGCACAGGTTCTTCTACAACAGCACTCTGCCCATTGCAGCGAGATGAAACCAAAGTACGTGCCACATGCAGTCATCTCCTATTCATCATGTCCAAAGGGTACAAATTTGAAGGTGCCTTTATTATAGCACTAGTCAAAAAGCACTACAGCATTTCCAATCCACACGCCAGGATTATACATAGTGGTCTGTAATTAAGTTTGTTTGTATCTAGCCATATATGAAAAGAACATCTCTCTATAAAGCACCTAAGAGCTTTGGCCTGGATAACTTTAGTCAAATAAGTCCCTGTAGAAAGAGAAGACAAACTGTTAGCTAATCGAAAGAGTAGTTAAGAGCAAAACACGGCAATAGACAGAGACAGAACAACACAAGGACCATTGCTACCATATGGAGACTGCAATTTACTATACAGTGCCCAACCAGCAAAACGATTGAGGTTTTGTATAGCCACAGGCCAGGCCTGGAAGGAAGATCATGCTAAAAGAGCATCACAGGAGACAGCACAGGTTTCTCTTATTGGTAGAGAGCCTATGGCAAACCAAGGACTTCGACTTCACCATGCATTTGAAACAGTCCTGCTACAGCGACAAGCGATAATGCAAGAGACCCAGCAACGTGTAATATGTATATTAATGTTGAATCTTTTCTTTTGGGACTATTCTGAAATTGTGTTCTACACCTTAATCTCCATGAGCCCAGTTGCTGCCATCTGCATGCAAATCACTAAAATCTATGCCAGCTACAGCATGAGAGTCAGGAAAACAGGCAAAACCTTTAGGCTCCCCCCTAAAGAAATTCATTCGATATATTGGACTATGAAGTCTAAGAAAAGCGCTCATTCATTTACATATTTTGAAATATCAGTACACAAAAGCCTCCACAGCCATCCTGCCACACAGAACACTAAGACAAACAAGAACAAAACAACACGTGGTGGCAGGTCAATCTTAATTTCTTAGTGACACTCCAAAAGTCATGTCTAGTTTGGAAAAGGGTTTCTCATTTCCAGCTCATGTCTGTGCTGCACACGAGAGGGCACTGTTCTGTAGGCTCAGGGGATAAAGCAGCACAAATTAATCATGTGCTGCAGATGAAAATTGTTGTGCTAGCGCCAAGCAATTAGACCTTCTCTGGAGGATTAACTGTGTAGCTAGAAGCAAACCTGCCAATAAAACCAGCATCTTCAAACACCTTAGGTGATCCTTCACTTCAGAGACCAGCATTACTTTTTTTTTTCCCCCCAGAAAAAGAAAAAAAGAATCAAGCCAGTTATCTTACCACAATTATCAACATTATAACTTTTCAGACATTACAAGACTGGAGCTGACTCCACACAGGACAACAGCTTTTTACTACGGGTACCTATACATAGTGTAAAGACCTTCAGAAGACTCAGCAGTCCAACCCAGGCTGGATAATCCATTCCAAAATTAGCTGAGTATTTAAAGTTTAAGCAAACGGATCCAAAAACTCTCCGATTAAATCTAGTGGTAAAGTGACTGGTTAGAAATCAGAGTGACACTATAGTGCTTCAAACTTGTACCTCCGGCAGAAAATGGGTGAAGCCGACACTTCAGGTGTCTTGGTCTACTACTAAGTGGATGCAGAAGAAACAGAAGGGACAGAAGCAGGGTTCCACCCAAAAAAGCAAACTAGCAGGGCAGGTGTAGTGACGGTCAGAAAGAACAGAGCTGTAGTTGCTCAAGACTAAACACTGGTGAAGTTTATTCATTTTAGCAAAAATCATTCCAGATTTACCTTGCCACGGACCACACGGACTCTGTTTTGCTTTTGTCCCCAGACTCACGCCCTTTCCTTACCTGCTGCGTTTGTGGCATGGTCTCTGCCCTCCGAGCACAAAAGCCCAGCATTCATTACAGCCTTCCTCCCCTCCTCCTGCAACTCACCCAAACAAAATTAACAGGAAAGGGTATTTTATTATTTAAAACACAGGCATCCGCCTCCTGTCAAGTCCCAGTTTTAGGCTTCTGTATTTCTCTTGCAGCACGTGTTGACAGATGCCGCATTCCTCACGCTGCCGTGAATTTCTGCAACGGGGGAGAGACAGAGGCAGACTATGGCCTTGAAACATAAGCAAGGCAGGAAATTGTTATCTGTTCGTTTGGTATAAAAAGAAACGTACACACAGCTTCACTGCAGAGAATAATGTTCCTCCTGAGGAACTGAGATCAATGCCTCCATATCAGTTTACCTGCACCCCAGAGCATTTTATGTCCCCCCTTATTCACATTTTAGCTTTCAAAATCTTGCAGCTAAGTGGCCAAACCCACTGCTATCAGTCTAGTCATCGTGTCTGGTTTTTGTGTGCTTTTTCCCCTTCCTATGCTAGAGGATCAAGTGAGCACCGTGCCATATGAACGGCAATGCCCTTGGAGTCAGGTGTCCCAACCTCACCGCTGCCTGCCGGGGCCGGGGGGCTCATCCTGCCGCCGACATCCGGGTGACCACAGGCAGCTCGGCACATCCCTCTGACCCACCTACCACCACAGGGACTTCGCAGCAGCCTAGATGTTGTATAAAGCCTCTGGATTAGAGGCATCCTGTGAATGCCAAGTTGATCATCAAGTGAAGGCTTTTCTTAAATTAAATAACCTGAAGATGTTCTCAGTCCAGCAGTGTTGTGTGTTACCAAGGACAGAGTGCATGCCTGGAACAAAAATCTTTTGTCCTTAGGTAGCCCGTGAACTTCCTGAACTCATCCAAGCCTACGAATCAGGAGTTCATCTCTATATGCCACACTGAGGGATATTCATGTCTCCCTTGCCAATGCTTTGTATTACTATGGAGTCATTATATCATCATCTGTATTTCAGAAAGATGTTTCAAACATCTGGTTAGCTTTAAATGCACAAAACCACATGCACGCACCAGTATTTTTCACATTAATCTGCTTCTCCCATAGTTATGAGAGAACGCAAGAGCAGATGAACCTCAATGACTCCTGATTGATGATGGACATTCTGTTTACATTTCAGCTGACAACACTAAGGTATTTCCTCTCCAGCTGCAGCCAAACAACAACAAAAAAAATAAAAAAAGAGAGAACACCACCAAATTCCCTAATCACGAGGCATGGACTCTGAGCCTGCTGTCTCCGGGCCACATGAGCTACAGAGGTAATAGTACCACAGCATCCTTCATCCATATTCCAAAGGGATGCAGATGGATAACACTATTTTACCTATTGCTTAGAGGCACTCACCTCCAATCTGGAAACCATTTAACACAATAGAGCTAATTAAACTTGCTTACTCAATTTATTACAATAGAAGTGAAATGGAATTTGACTGAGAGGCGAGATGGACACCTTGCAGCCTGAAAAAAAAACAAACAACAACAACAAAAAAAAACAAAACCAAAAACCACCCAAACAAACAAAAAACCACCACAAACAAAAAAGCCCCCACACCCCCAAAAAACCCAATGCTCTGCTATTTTCAGGGACTCCAGGGAGCATCACTGGGATCAATCCCCCAGCTTCATCACAATATAGAGTATCACTAGGTTCGAACAAGAAATCATCACAAGTCACATATCTGACCTGAAAAATATTTTTCCCTGTTTTTGCTCCACAAAGCCTAAAATGTTGCTTTCCCCAAATAAAGTATTTCTTTTGCTAAGGGAATAAATGGGTTTGGTAGGTGGGGGATTTGTTATCACACTCTCCCTCAGAAATATCTGTTCTGATGGAACACCGAGAAGTGTGACAAGCAGAATGGTACCTACAGAGATGTCTTAAGAATCAGACAGATATAAAAGGAAGGAAAAATATACCCTGAGTTTCCCTTGCCTTGACAAAACCAGTTTGCCTGTGTTTCAGAGCTCCTGGAGCAAGGCATGAAACTGCCCGAGATTTTAAAAATTCATTCTGTAAAGACACCAAAAGATATCTAATAAGCAACTGTTTTACTTTACCAGTCTCATCTTTTCCATGATCCCTAGTGAGAGAAAACCCCAAAGCTATATAGCTGGTAATGAACATTAGCTCCAAGTGCTTCAGTTCCTTTGATGAATGTACTAGGGAGACAGGAGACAAGGTGGGCTGAGCCAGCACCGCCTGTTGCAACGCTCCAGCCAACAAGGATATTATCACAGTTGCAAGTCTCAATCTCCCCTTTTAATCTCAGGGAACGCCAGTCCTTTCCACTAGAATATAACGTGATTTTCAAATGCATTTATTCATAAAGCTTTGAGTCCTGAAGGGACCATGATATCATCTGTTCTGACCTCCTGCATCACCCTGACCATTATATTTCACCCACTCACCCGGCTGTATAAAGCCCAAGAACTAAAGCCCTACAATTAAAGCTTCATTTGGGTCCTGGCTAAAGCAGCCCTCCCATGCACGCAGGCTTGATTTGACAAGCACCAAGAGACAGTAAATCCTCTATGGCATTCATACTCAGAAACACGTGCTTTGTATCTAAGTTTGAATGTGTTGGGGTTTAGCTTCCAGCTAGGATTCTCACTATATCTTCTCCTTTTGTTTCCAAAGTTTTCTCTCTTAAAATGATCCCAGTGCATAAATACCAAGTCACTTTTTTTTTTTTTTAAATGAATTGAGTAGATTAAGAGTTTTTAAATATCTTGCTTTCCCCAGCTTTCAAATCATTTTTCTAGCCCTTTTCCGCATTAACTTCTATTTGTTGACATCCTTTTGAAAAGAAAAAAAAAAGACCAAACCCACACACTTTGGTAGGGAAAACACAAGGCTGGCCTGCATACGCATCCCAGCATCAGGCTGGCAAAAAAAAAAAAGGCCAGTGTGATACACTGGGAACTCATTCTGCCTTTCACAAAGGCATTTATTTCTGCAGCACAGCCAGCAGTGCCATCGGTACCGCCTGCCTGCCTTGTTCCCAGATGTAGAGCTACATCTGCATCAAAGCATGTTTTATTTCCGTGGGCTGAGCTCACCAACCCTTCCAGACCATACGGCATTACTTCTTTAGTCACCACTATGCACTTTCCAGCCAAAGCGTGAGCTGCACAAAAGCTTCATCAGCAGTAATTTTATCATGACTTTAGGTCACTGATGAGACGATGGAATAACAGTGCGCCAAGCTCCACGAAGCCCAACAAGCAACCTCTCATTTCACGAGGGCTCCCCGATGATGACTATTTTTTCAGATGTATCAGCCAATTCTTAATCCATTTGGTGTGTGTGCTTTATGCTGTAAAATGTTAATTGCTTTCCTCAGATACACATCCAGTATTTCAGAAAAACATCCAACTTTATTTCAGCTACCTTTGTCAACCAAGTCCTTAAGGGATCAGGCAATTTTTGTTTGACAGTCGATCCCCATTTAAAAAGCATCCACCAAACCCCACATCTGTCTGCAGAACCACAACTGGAAGATGTTATTAGTGCTTTCTTCTCCACTACAGGAAAACTCACAGGGAAACAGAGCAAGCAATCAAGTAGTGATAGTTTACTCAGTTGTGAAGCCCAATCTACCCACATATCAAAGGCAACAGCTGCTTTTCTCAGTACTTTGCAAGGAGAGAAGCAGAAAACCAGATAAAAGTATCCATCAGTGCAGGGCACTCAGAGCAGAGAATTTGGGACTCCCAAGAGATAATCATCATTTAGTAACAGCTCTCCAGAAGCACAGGCATTAACTGGTAATTGCTTCAAGAACACTCAAAACTGAAAGGTAAATAGAGTCTCCACATTTCCCTAATGTTGGTCAAATAACGCTCTGTTCATTTATCCAGCAAATCCAGCTCTTAGTTTAAGTCATAACAATCTATAAACAGACAGCGATTCTTCCATAAATTTCTCCAGCCTTTAGCTCTGATGAATAGCCTGAACAGACAAACTGGAGTTGCTACAGACAGAAGCGAGTGGCTATGAGTCTGGGCTACCAGTGCCACTCAATTAGTCATCCCAGGCCAGATGCTTTAATTTTTCTCCCAGACTTGACGATCAAAGGCTTAGACAAATTATAAGTCTTCCCAACTTGTTTGCCAGTTGCCCACCAAACAGCTATAAACATTCAACAAGTCTCTTTCGTGAGTAATCAGAAGAGAATTCACAAGCAACTGTGCGAGCGCTCTCAACGTGGATTCTCTTGTGAATATTTATTCGCACAAGTATGCAACGTGATGTTGCTTTCCCACAAATGTTCTTGCCAACGCAAGTTTTGCTCATCTGAAGTGGTTGGGGAATAAACAAAGAAGTGTGGTCAAAAAACACCAGCAAAGCAGATCAGCAAATTCTAGATGGAAAAATATTCACGGAGGATGATCCCAACCGTGTGACGGGGAATGGCTTGGTGCCTACGCACTACATCATTTTCCCTATGTAGGGCAAGAGGGCAAATTTGACTCACTTTCTTCTCCTCTCTCTACTTTTGCAGCCACAAGCTCATTTATAAGCGGAAATAGAGGTAACGTAGAGTAGTAAATACCAATAAGAAAACATATGAAAACTATCACATACCCGGGTGAAGTACTTCACACCATTTAATCGTACAGCCAGAACTCAGCATTGCCTTGGGCTCTGTGGCCATCAGAGCATGCCATAACTTCAACGTGATGAAAAGAGAGCGGGGATCAGTTTGACAAGAGTATTAAAGTATTTCAGACACTTCAGAAATGCGGGATGTCTCAGGTCGCACACAGGGCTATTCCTCCTGACATGCTATGTCTGTGATAAGAAACAGCTGGGAAGTTGATTGCTTTTCACAGGCACAGTACTCACGGTTGTACTCACAACCGAAATCAGCAGGGACACCGGGTCCTTTTTCCAGCCCTCATCACATGCTCTGTAAGCAACTGGAAATAAAGTTTCTGGTTTTTTTTGCAAGGCCTCCACGTGCCATTCGATTCACTCTGAACAACAACAATGTCCAGTCCCTATTTCCAAGGGCCCCATCATGCCCCAGTTTCCATGAGCAGAAGCATCTTCTTGCACCTAAAAAAAAAAAAAAAATGGGGACACCAGGGGGGGGGGGGGCAAAAAACAGAGCCCAGTCTCCTGAATGCAAGATTAAAATCCAAACACAGTATCTATTAGAGCATACAGACCTTTCTGAAGTGGCATTAAAAGGAAAGATAGCACAGATAGCACAAACACACAGTGAAAGAAGAGTACCTGGTGATGGTGTTCAGGAGATGAATTCACACAGGACAGAGTCGGCGTGTTGAATCAATCCTGCCTGGAAAGAGAAACAAAAGAGTAATTAATGCTTTTTCAGAACTTTATTTTAAAGATCTTCCATAATTGAACACAATAAAGATCAGCTAACTGGTTAGAACTTTTAACACTTATAGAGACCTTGGGTTTGATTTTCTTTACACCATGAACTTTTTTCTGTCCTATAAAGGAGCAGTTATTATAAATTTATAATAATAATTATTCAGCCTTCTTTTATTCTCCAAAAATATTTTCTTCTAACGAATAAAATGCTTGGAAGAAGAAACTGAAATCATCTTTAAAAATACACTATAATGCAAAAGTTTCATGAAGAGGCTTCTTCAGCAGCTCGTTCCTTCACGTCAGTATAAAGTCTATCAGGCAATTTCTTGGTAGTACAAACATTAGCAACAACCATGCATCCTGTTCATTGCACAGAACTTTGCAAAAAACTCCGTGAAAGACCACTTCTTTTTATTTTGTTTTAATCATCTCAGCATTTAAAAAGAAAAAAAAAAATCAAACATTTAAACGAACACCTATAACTTCAGGGACATGGTTGTAATTGCCATTAACATTCCATAAGCATTAAGTGGCTTAACAACCAACCCGTTTCATTGCAGCAAGAACAAGGTTCAAAATCCAAATGCCGCTAAAAGCCAACTAAGTTCCTTATCCATTTGAGACAAGACTGTCTTCTCCTGCCTCTAAAGTGAGCAGACATGAGCTCCCTGGGGAAGAGCCTGTCATCACCAGGACAAGGCGTGCTCACCCCATCGGTGCCCACTGAAACCCGCGCCGCCACCTTGTGCTGTTTTATGCGCAAGTCTCCAAACACTTGATGCGTCTTTTAAAAATCTCAACAGCCAAAGGCTCTTATGTCAGCAAATATTTCAGCTATGCCATTAAAATTAAAGAATAAACCCCAAGCCCCTGGAGGTGCAGAGAAATCCAGAGTGCAGGTACCGATTTTACCCAGAACCACAGCTGTCAGAAAGCAAGCTGAAATACCCAACATTGATTTATTACAAGTCTCATGATTTTTAGCAACCGACTCATGATTTCTAAGTGTGCAGGGTTGGCAGAGCCGCAAATCCTTTTGACTCATAACATTCGCGGGGGAATCCCCAACTGGCCTTGGTTCCCCACCCACTCAGGGAGCGCTGAGGCAAAGGCGGCTCTTACCAGGTTCATAAACACGTCTGGAGGAGAACGTGCCTCCCAGTTCATTCTGGCCATCAGAGATTTCTTTGTCAGCGTATCTATGGCAAAGCTATTGCACAATAAACAACATGGAGTGTCCCGTTAAGATACGGCCAGTGTTTTGAAATCATACAAAGAATGCTGAAAAGATAAATATTTATGGGGTTTGATGAACTGCAGCACTGTGCTAATGAAATCAAGACTTAAGAAATGTGCTTGGACTGTCCTTTACCCAAAAGGAATAAGACTTCATTGTAAATATTGCTAGTGAAAGAAATAATTTATACACTGTCTCAATGGCAGAGCGGGTACACATGGTAGATCAAACGCAGATAGTGGAAACTTTTAATCGAGCTGCAGTGAGAAATACTAAACCAACCCTGCTAACCATTTCCTCCTCCTCAACATTGCTTGGCCAGCAGTAACAAGGTGTGCTGCTGTCATCGGCGCACACGCGCAGATGAACACCTGAACTATGGCTAAACCCAACAAGCCGAGCATTCATTTAAACACAGTTTCCCCTGGCTTGGACGCTGCCCAAGACACAGACACGGAGGAGAGCCCTTTCGGGAAGGTGAGATGACAGCCACAGCGACTACAGGAGTCGAGCAGAGGAAACCCTCCTGCATTCAGCAATCAGTGATTTCCCCCTGCTCATATCCACGAGATCGCAACGACTTCCACGCCTCATTTTTAATCTCAGTTTAAGGACGGGGAGGCCAGCAGCATTAGGAAGCTAACCCCTTTAATGCTCTGAAAGAGCTCTGAGATCCTGCAGCGCAAGAGTTACAACCGCGAAGCACCACCGAGTCTCCACTCCTTTCCAGTGAGCCCTTGCTGCAAATTCACAGGCTGGACTCTGTCGCAGACATCCTGCTTTTCCCACCCTGTAAAATGCTATTCCAGAAATTCCATATAAACGCCTTTCAGATTGCATTATATTCTTCCAGCATAAATAAGCCAGATAAGAAATGCCTGCCTATGAGTGCTATGATCATACTTTTAACACATCTGAACTTCAAAGAGACCAAAGAGAAAAGAACGCTCATCCCAGCAAATATTTGCTACAGCCCCTACATCCAGTGTCTTTCAGGTGTCTGATAATCAACTTATGCCGTGAAACATGTGCAAATTAACAGATTCCCAAACCATACTTGGGTGGCCGATAAGCTCCTTAACACCACTGACCTTCTAAACCCCCAAAACGATCGGTGAGCTAGATTAGAAAAAAAAACAAAAAACACATATGGTAGCATGTTTGAACACAATGGTTTTAAAACGAAATAAAAGCTCTCTGTAGACTCTACATCCTCTAAATCCATTCTGCAAACAGATAAAAGCCACATTGTAGTTGAGTCTCCACCTAAACGGCTAAAGCAAAATCTAGGTCAGTGTGCTCTCGTAGGAACTGATATATTAATCAGTGGCGCTTCCAAAGGGGTTTTTGACTAATGCAGTGTTTTTATATAGGAACTGGCAGCCACCACCTTTTGCAACTCAATACTCTCTCAAAGGCTCAAAGAGCCAAAAGTTACACTCAAAAAGTGCTTTTAAGCTGGTTGGAAAAACAAGGCTGGCTTTGCCCGTATACAAAGGAAAAAAAAAAAAAATCCCAAACAAAAGAGGGAAAGAAAAGATTACGCTATGCATTGGTAACAGCGGCTCCTACACAGCACTTCCAACAAGAGAGGTGTCCTCCCCTTGCAGGTGAGGACAATCCATTTGCTTAGGGTCTCACAGTAAGTAGCTGCAGATCCAGCAGCACAGCCACTGGGCTGGGACTCCCATCTCCACCATAGGCGGCAGGTGCCCTACGTTTGCGCTGTAACTATTTAAACCGGGAGCCAGTCACAGGAAGTTTTCTGTGGCACTGGATTTAAGCAGGACCATCTTTGCTGGCTGGAAATGAAGTTTCTCATCTCGGTTCTTTGGGACTAGGACTCAGGACATGGTTCCTCTTGGCTGCATCAAAGGAACTTTGCATTTTCTGCCCAAAGAGCCCACAGAGACATGTATTAGTTTTGACAATATTTGGTGGAAAAGAATCCGAGGTCTAGCGTGAGCCATTTGCTGCCTCCAGAGAGATGGAGGGAGGCAAACTGGTGGGAGGGGGAAACTTTTCTATCCAAAAAGAAATGTTTTGTCTCCATTCCATTCAGAAGAAAAAAAAAAAAAAGAAAAAAAAAAAGAAAAGAAAACACCCTCGTACTCAAAGGTCTTGTTTTCATTCCTTTGCAAAACTCAACCACATTTTAAACCTCTATGTTTGTACAAGGCAGATTTTTGTTTTCTGGTCATTTATAACTTTCACTCTATCATCAGCTCCCACCACTGAGGCGCAGGTGACGCCGCAGGACAGGACACCGAGAGGAGTCCCCAGCACGCTGGAAGCCACTGCAAGGGAGCCCCAAACCAGGAAGGCTTTTCATCTCCGGCCCTTCAGCCAGGGGAATGAGTTACCTTATTTCCACAAGAACATAAAAAGCTTTGACTATAAAGACAATTCCTAAATTTTTTTGGGCCTCTATAAAGAGGAAAAAAAACCCAATAATTGAGGTCTAACCTTTCCTCTCTCCCTGCACCCCCACCTCACAAGACTGGGATCTAGCCCCATCCCGTCTGAGCTTTCCACT
Source organism: Ibidorhyncha struthersii (assembly GCA_013398815.1). Classification (NCBI taxonomy): domain Eukaryota; kingdom Metazoa; phylum Chordata; class Aves; order Charadriiformes; family Charadriidae; genus Ibidorhyncha; species Ibidorhyncha struthersii. The sequence goes on from VZSZ01003865.1 coordinate 314,442, forward strand.
TTCCACCCTCCTCCCTCTCCCCCAAAACCTCCCTCTGCAGCCCCAAAACCTTCTAGCCCTGCAAGATGCAGGTTTTGACCCTAGCTGAGCTCCTGCACACAGCATAGCACAGCAGCGGCAAGACCTGGGTCAGAGAAAGGTAAGAAATTGGCAATGGTGGTGTGCATTGGGTGCAATGACATTATTACCCTATTTTAGCAATTTTACAGCAGCCGGGAGTGCAGCTTGGGGTGCCAGTTCTGCCTTCCCAGGCCTGGACGGGGCCATTCTCCCACGCTGCCCAGTGACACGTGCCCTTCACATCTGCATTTTTATTCTGCATAGGCAATGCCAACAACTTCCAGGGGTTTCCTTGATCAGCATTTGCTTTGCCACGTGCCAAGAAGCAGCTAAAATACATTTTCTCCAGCTCACCAGTGCCCAGACCATACAGAAAGGAGCCATTGGGGCCCTGTTAAACCCCAACTCCTGTTTGAGAAAGAAACACTCCTGGCGTGTTGCTTCTCTGCACAGCCCTGAGATGGGAGCGCTCACCAGAGAGAAACAAGGAAAGAACGGCAAACAGCATCAACTCAGTTTTGCATTTCTGATTACAGCCATTTAAGGCAATTAAATAACACAAGTTTATAATAAAATTAGTCACACTGTCTCCGCAGATGCCTGACATTGCTCAGGTTCCTACTGAAGGATACAGGTGCTACTTTCATACAACTGTGCTGTGAGCCTTAGGGGACAGAGTAGGTGGAGAGTCACAACCACTTATGATCTACTACCTTATATACGAACAAGAAAGAGTCCTGAAGGCGTAATATCCCCCAGTCAGCCATTCTCTGCCCACGAAAAGCCATGATGAAGTGGTTACATCCAACTTCCCATCCTGTGTTTAGCGAAGGGTTTGGTTTTCTCATTTGCATCAGTTTTATGTCCATGTTGCTGGTTTTATTATATCTATCCCCTTCATTCTTCTAACCCACTATCTTCTCCAGAGTCTACAGTCTCACTGTATGAGCTATTTATCTCCAAACCCAAATAAAGAACATTTTCAGGCTATGCCATTGCATGGGAAAGATGCACTTTAACTTAACGGCTTGAATTAACAAGCCAGTAAAACTTAAAATGACCTTCTTTGTAGTTCTTGGCATTAGAAGAAGCATCAAGTCTTCCCTTTTCTTTCTTTTTTTTGTTAGGATGGCAGAAGATGGGTGAATAGAGCACTGCTTACGGTATCAAATGCTCCATTTCATTTTTGCTCTCTAACAAATAGAAGAAAAAAACCCTCTCCTTCCTAAAAGGACTCCTCTCAGAAACAGGCTTCTACTGAATGATAAACAGTATAATTATATTTTAACTAGGCTGCCCAAAGAATCAGCATTCAAACTATCCACTGCATCCTTCACAGCTGAAAGGGCTTTGCAGGGAGAATCAGGGAAAATGGAGAAACTATTAAAATCACATTTCAACAGAATCATAGTATTTCTCAGTACAAGACCATTAAAGAGATATACTGATACCTCCATCTCCTGTCGAGATTGTGTTCCTTTATTTCTGTAAAATGGGATGCTAATTTACTAGGACTGTGCAGCAGTCTAATTCAGAAATAGACTGCAAGTTTTCTCCACCTCCATAGCTTAAACCAAGTTGCCCCATGACTGCAAGATGCTGAGACAGCAGATGAGCTGCAGATGCACACTGCTCCCGCATCCCTTTGGTGGGAAGCTTGGCAAATGCCCACACTCTCCCCTCCACCCCGGAGGGACAGCCTGGACTTTTTGGTGAATGCTCCTGGGCATCCTACAGGCGATTTGATCTCGACATCTGTTTTTAGAGGCTGCCAGGACTTTGCACCACACAGGATCAGACACGCTGCCACAGCCTGGTCCCCAGAGCTATTTTCTTTCCAAGCTGTTAATATTGGACTGCTATTTTTCACTCAAAGGTCTCCAAGCACTTCAAGTGTTAATAAATTAAATTCTTGGTGCCAATGCATGATGTATGTACCACCACACCCACTTCACAGACAAGGATAATATTAAAGCCTGGACTACAGTAACGTTTCACCCCATCACACTGAACCAAGCAATGAAATTGGCACTAGTGACACCACTGAGAGTCCTACCATCCCCTCAGAGACAGGACTGGGACCAAGATGTTTCTGCATCCAGCCACACTCATTAGCCAAGCCTGTCCATTCTCCAGTGCCAGCAGCAATGTCCTTGATCAAAGATGGGATTTTTTTTTTTTTCCCTGAAAGATTGTTTTATTTTTAGCCAGTACTGTTGTGAAGGAAACACGTGCCCTGTAGATAAAGTGGGATATGTTCAGCAAAATTTTCCAGTAAAAAAAAAAAAAAAAACCAAACCAACCAAACCCAAACAAACCAGCCATTCCTGTCTTCAGAAAGCACTTTCAGAGGACAACCATACCATAGAGAGCTCAAACACACACATGGGTTGCAGGAGAGTTCACGCTTCCCCTTTCCATGGTTTCCATGAAAACCAGCAACTCCCTGTTACAGATTTGCACAGTTTCAGTGCTGTCCAACTGCTAACTCCCAAAGCCAGCGCCTGCCTGTCTCCCGCTCTTGGACACAACCCCTGAAAGAACAGGAGACAACTTCTGCAGGTGCTTGGTGCTTAACAGAAAGTAACTCCTGAAGAAATAGCTTTTTTTCCCTAGAAAAATACACCCAAGTACAGATATAAGGACTTGCTGCAGAGGTTCAAGAGTGCAACCACAAATGACAGGAACCCTAAATCACACTTTCAGTGCTCTTCAAATACCTAACAGGTGAAGGCAAGCCCTACAACTAAATCTCCAGAGAGGCGCTCAAAAAAAAAAAAAAAAGAATCACAGCTCATCTGCTATCTAATCCTAGAAATATTCAGGCCCTACAGATGCTTAAAGCAGCTTTAAAGATTTCCAGGTATCCAATATTCTGCTTCCAGTCAGGCAGGATGAACTTTACTTGGGAGAACTCTGCAACTCAACACCTATTTCCAGACTTAAGTCATAACAATCAATACTTTATAGGAAATACCCAGTGAGTCAGGACCTGAGTTTCACGCAGCTGCAGAGGCCTATGCCCTTTTGCCAAGGACTAAATGGAAACGTAGATAAACTCATGGACAAGCATGGTTTAGTGTGTTCCCCCCCCGCTTCCTTTTTATCTTTTTTCTGAAGTGCCGGAAAGATTCACTTTGGAACAGAAAGTAAAGATTCAGGACATTCTGATAACAATCCCATCTGAAAAGGTATGTAGCAATTTTGGTTTTGTTTTTTTTTTAATTAGCCCAAAAAGGTGAAGGCATCTGTTTTGCTCACAGCCCAAGGGAGTTCATTACTCAATTGCCTATGAGGTGTTCGATGGTGATGCTCTCAAGTGATTGCAGCTGCAACGAGAAGACACTCAGCTGGGTAGGAAAGGCAAGAGAGACTTTTAAACAAAAGTGAGGCAAACATCACAGCGTCTACTCCAAAACCCATTAAATCCATGGAAGTCTTTCAGACAGCTTCCAAAGGTTTTGGATCAGACCCAGAAGCTGCTTTTCATCCACAGCTCACAATGACTTTACTAGAGGGAGAACAAAAAGCCTTTTTGTTCCCATTTTCCAGATGTGGAGACCAAGGAACAGAGAAAGCTGATGCAGAGCAGGTCACAGTGGCAGAGCCTGGGACGGGGTCACTCCAGCTCCCCACAGAAGATACAGCAGTGTGGAGGGAAAGCATCAGGCAAAACTCATCCCTTTCACAAAGAGCAGTAAGGGCTTGCACTTGTTTTCTTATCGCAACACGCAAAAGACAATTTTTAGTGGAAGAAAATTGGCGTTCTCCGAGTGAGAGCAGAGAAGCAGAAGGTACGTGGTGCATACCAGAGATATTGCATAGTTGTTTAAGATTACGGGGGGCATTGCCCTCAGTCAAGCTTACAAGTTCACAAGGAGAGGAACAGAAGAGGATAACAGCAACATCCAGCACAGCAAAGGCAAGACACTTGGTACAGCCAACCTGCCAACACTTGAAAGCTGTAAAAAAAGGGCTTGTAAGAAATAACATACAGACGTACCTTTTGACGACACTGAAGGGCACGGGACCAAGAGGGATGCGGCTTTTGGAGAAATGAAGAAGGAAAATTGAGACCTATTTTGCTGCAAGGGAATATCCCTCTGAAACAGGCACAGTTTCTATATTCTGAGACTTCACAGCCCCAGGGCTGAAAGACCGGCACCAAATATTGCTCGGAACAAGAAGGGGAAGGAACAAGACAAGCTTTGCATCCAACACAGCTATAATCTCTCCTAACTCAGAGCAGGCAGCACAGTAGCGTAACTGAACCAAGAGGGAGCTAAACCAAACCACAGCTCAGCCTCCCACCCACACATGCACACACCAGTAAATCACAAACCATTAAAATCAAATAAAGGCAATTCAGGGACACAGAGGAGAGAGAGACACCTCACTAACCTGCTAAGCTCAGAGGCTGCTGCTCAGGAAGGAAAGGACAACACTGGAAGATGCCCAGGGCTCCGGCCAGGTCCCAGAAGAGATGACAAAATTTCTGTGGTCAGAATTAGCCCAAACATGGCACCTTGCAACCCACGATCCAGGGGGTCAGGAAGACCCGTGTAGCTGCCCCAGAAAGAAGAGGTTCACCAGCAGTTTCTCCAACTGCCTTACTGTCTCTAGCAAGCTACTAAATAAAAAATAAAACCGCAGCACCTATCCAAGTAAATCCAAGCAACATCTCACACCATCTCCGGAGAGAGAAAACAGCACTTATGGGTAGTTTCAAGCCTGCTGCCAGGTGGGGAAGCCGGGCTGGGCTGGGCTGGGCTCTCCCACCCCATTAATCTCTTTCAGCTGCCCACAGCCACTGATTGCCCCACCTGGGGAGCTCCAGGCCAGCGGGCAGCTGGGGGAGCAGCAGAGCTCTCGGTGGGGAGGAAAGTGAGGGCTGATATCTCCTGCAAAGCACCGCTGAGCCTGGCTGCTCTCATGCCTACGGGTACCTACTCCTAAGAGTCATTTCAGGACTTGTTTTTCAGCAGTGCCGCCTGTCTGCTCTTTATATGGATGATTTCCTCCATCATATCTGCTTTGCACTGGGATCCCGAGCAGCATCAGAGCCGCTTCCGGAGCCCCTCACGCACCACGCAAGCAAGGTGCGAAGGGCTCTTAACAAACATTTCTGTAAACCCTGGCTAAGAGGGGTGGGTGTCTTCATCATACGTGCTGCTAAAAGCTACAACAGTCCTTCCAGAGCGTGCCATGGGAGGACACGCGCTCATACACTGACTCAACAACAGACCAGGATACGAGAAGTACAGACCTGTGCTTGGCCTTTCGGTTGTAGGCTAAAGGAAAGCGAGACACAGCCAACACCTTTGACTCCAGTGAGATTTACAGCAAGCATCAGGGCCTTGGGACAGCGCGAGGAGTTGCCCAACAGAGAACGAAAAATCTGATCCTAATCCCACCTTCACTACCACCACCTGTGTTAATCCGCCATCAAACCAGAGGCTGATTTGGGGGATGGAGGGGGGAAGGAGAGCACAGACTTTCAAGAATGTGGCAGTGTCCTAACAATAAAAAAGTCAGCAGCGCTGGGAAGCTGAAGGTTAAGTGTCCACTGGAAAAGGGCGAGGAAAACTCAGATGCTGGAATGTATAGAAAGCAGCGCTGGCAGCTCTCGCTGCGTTGCTGCGTATCCCATGCTGTCAGTGCTTCTCCCCAAGTCCAAGTCCTTTGAATCACAGGAATATACGAGAATTAACTTCTTGTAATTAATGCTTTTAGTATATAGGGTTGCAGAGAGAACTTCAAGATGACAGCAAAGTGCTTCTTAAACCAAAAAAACCCAAGAGGAGATAGAGGAAAAGAATCCCAAATTTATTAGACATACGAGACCTCATAATTTTGAGACCAGCCTTGTAAGGTTGGAAGACAGGTCACAACTTATTAAAAGTAAGGGCCAGCAATACTGTGAGTGTGAGCAAACAACATGCGGTACAGAATGTGAAATGTGCTGAGCTACTGGATGTGGTGTGTTAAACCCTTCACTTTCTTTCTTGCATAGTTTTTACGCTAAAGGTGAGGCCAGGCACATCCCCCCATCTGCACGCAGAGACTACAGACGTGAGTCCAGATGATTTCCATTGATCAAAAGCTCTGTCTGTTTGCAGCCTAAATAAGCCACTTTTTTTTTTTTTTTTTTAACCAAAAAAGGGTGCTGGCTAAAGCCCTGCTCAAGGGCCGTACTGGTCCTGCCTCAGCGCTGAGCCCAGCCTGCACAGAAGATCAGGCTGGCAAACAGCGTCTCCCACAGAGCCAGGCTGCAGCCTCTGCAAACGGAAACCTTCCAGTTTTCTGGGTTTGTTTTGTTTTTCTCCAAAAAGGGAGGAAGGGGGACTGATCAGTTGTGAGTGACGAGAAAGCTGTAGCTGAGACATTTCCTACCAACAACATGTTGGTGCTGGAGGAGCTCAGCCGCTGCTGTTCTGCCGGGAAAGGACAAGCACCGTTACCCACCTCCTGAACTGGTAACTCGTGAAATTGCCTGGGTTTGTCCCACAGATGCAGCGCAGCCTCACGCTATAAAGCTGCCTTACGCAGATCCTTCAGCAGCTGTTACCACGCGTGTCTACCCCATGCCTCGGTGCAAACACACACCACTCCATAGGCAACGAGCAATTTCACTGCTTATCAGTTGTAAAATCCTTTACGATCAGCAGCTGTGAGCGCACCGCCTCTGCAGCTGAAGCATGTCTTTTCTCTGCCAAACTACTGCACAGGGAATAGGCACGTTTCTCCTTTACCTTCTTCCACCTATGCTTCTTCACCTTCTCTCGGGATAAGCATAAAACCAGCTGCCTGTATTCTGTGTCCTGGAGAGGTGAGCATTGCTAACCGTGCAGGTTGCAGCGCTGAAGCTCATGCCCTGACAGCAGAGGATGGGAGTTATCAACCGCAGCTGCCTTCATCTTGTCCCAGGCACAGCCTTTGAGCCTGGGTTGCTTCTCAAAGCCTCTCTTTACTCCCCAGCGAACTGAAATCCAAGAGCTCTCTGGACAACCATCTGTGACCTCGTGGAAAAACTGCAGGGTGGAGGCAGCTACGGAGTCTGGGGTACCCCCTGCTCCTGCCTTGCTGCCACCAAGGACCCGCTCTTGCTGCTCCCAAGTCAATACGATTACTCATCTAGTCACTGAATCGCATCCGTACCAGGATGCCTTACAGGATCACAGCCTTGCTTAAAAGACACCTGGCCAGTATAGCTGGGTCTATTACTTTTGAAATGAACTTTCCCGTGACCCAGAGGTGAGCCGGTCCATGTATTTCTGTTTAAGGAGCTACTTATACATCCGCAGGACTCAGAGAGATGGCTCACTTTGGCTTAAACACTTAATCCCCTTGCAAGAAGTCCCCTCACAAAGTTTCACTGCAACCATGCGACTAGCCTGCTCTCCTGACCACCTCTGTAACACCGTGCTCTTCCCGAGCCTCGCATGCCGTGCTGACCTCAGCGATTTTGCGGACATGTGGAAAATGCAGAAGAAGGATCCTGAGCAATCACACAGGAAAGTGCTGTTTCTGGAAGGCAGAGAATGACGGCCCTTCTCCAGCCTTGCATTTGCAGACTAACTTATGAGATGTAGTTCCTACGGAGAAACCTTTCATCACACAGTAACGGTGTCGACTCTGCTTTTGGAAGAGCAACAAAATTCAGAATTGCCAAGATTCCTAGTTCCCCAGCAAAATATGGCCAAGAGAAAGACAGCTGTGACACCCCTACAAATATGCTGTATATGAATGCTGGAGGGCTGTATGGAAACTGGATAGCACACCTCTGGTATTTGCAGCGTATGCATTTTTTTTCCGAGACTGAAGCCCATTTTCATGGGGTTATAAATCAGCTATAATAAAAATTAATTCTCAGCACAAAACACTGCCCAATAGTAAATTTAAAAACATACATTTAAAAATTATTTGGGGAGGGAGAGGTCACATTTCCACAGTTTCTACTCCTGAAATTTTGTCTCGCACCTATCTGGTCATGCAGAGTAGGACCATACTCTGAATTTCAAATGAAATGTCTCAGAAAATGGGCTCACATTCAATAGCCTGGACTCAACCTATAGGAAAATAGTAAAGGGAATGACTGCCCTTGGCAGGTCAGCTGTAATCATGCTGCTAAGCCCTGCAGAGTGTTTACATACCACCAAGATAGGTGTACTGTGTAAATACTTAGGAGCAGCTATCTCTGCAAGTATTAATTGAATTTCCCAACCATTTCAGGCTCAGTTGTGGAGAGCAGATTTTCAAACCCCCTCAGGGGATCCAGCAGCACAAATTCCTGCAGGTTGCTACAATCCACGCTCCTCACCCTTTAGACACTTTAAAATGGCAGCTTCGGGAATCAGCACAGCATTTTGTCTTCCTTTTCTCCGCTCAGAGATAGCAAACAGGGTCCCCAGACATTTTTCTTGTGAAAAAGAACCGGGTTTCCTTCTTACAGGACAGTTGGTAATGAAGTGATCTTTTCTACTTACTATGACATGAATTACTAGGTTGCACTTTATGCCATCCCAGCCTAAGAAATCCGTTATGCCTCTCCCATGGAGAGGGGGATCTTTCATGCTGCACTTCTTTTCCAGATGTTTTTGAAGACTGTGCCTTTTATGAGGATAAACTTCAGTGCTAACATCCAACCCAACATTGTAACTATTGGAGAGGATTTCCTTCTCCATTCTGCCCACGTAGGCAGTATTTTTGCACTGTTAATAGCCACAGTTTGGGGAGAAGGAGGTGGAGACAGGCTATGGACTGCCCAGAGGTGATAAAAGCAGCACTGGCAAGGTGATCCCAGCTATCCTAAAATGCTCCCAACTCAGGAGAAGCAGGCCACCACTTGGTGAGTACTACAACCATCACTAAACACAAATATATATTTCATGGGAGAGTGGACACTGAGCAGGGACAGCTATAGTGTCCCAGAATACCATGGCAGCAGTGCAGCTGAGCTGCAATTGTAGGAACCCTGTTGAGAATGTGGGGCTGCTGTGTGTTCCTCAGCTGCACATCAGGTCACCTGTGAGATGGAGACCATGAGCTGGAGCCTGGCAAGCTCTGGCTAAGAATATTTTCCCTGTTGAGATTTACACGCGTGCAGTGCCAGCTATAAATCAATGCATTTTAATTAGCCATCTAAAATAAGCATTTGCCATCCACTTGACGGAAAGTGGTAACAGGAGAGCGGCTGGGGCCAGGAGGCTGCAGGATGCTGATCATGGTTACCCTAAAGTGAGATGACGGATGGATGGCTGGTTCCAAAATCAGCTACGCACATGCCAGGCAAATCCCCAGGCACAGCACACTGGGGATTATTAGGAGAAGTCAGCCCCTGGCAAGGATCAGCAGTGGGCCACTTTCAGCCAGGATCCCTGGGAATCTGCGAATGTACCTACTCCACAAACTGTGGGCAACTGCAAATTCCTGCTTTTCACCCATCAAACGACCATTTTTTTTGCCACAGACATCACTGTCTCTGTACCTTGTTTTCCTCTGCTGGCAGACAATGACTTCGTCCTTGGCTTTGTTGTGTCTTTCCCACCTCTCCAAAAATAGACTTATTTTTTCCACTTTAGATTTATTTTTAGCCATTACATTCCTTTCACCAAAGCAGGCAGCAAACATTTTAAAAGATATTTATCTTCCTTTAGTGGCCTGACTCTGACCTCACATAGCATGGAATAAATTGGGAGTAAACTCCCTGAAGTCCAACAAGTATTGAACGGGTGTAAAAGTAGTGCCACTCTCCCCAGTAGGAAATGTTGCTGTAAATTGTCCCATTTTCAGTCTTAACCTTAGAGAGATGAAGCTAAGCTCATCGCTTATGTGCTCGGAGGCTGATTCAACTTTGTAAGATCTGCCAAAACCGAAGGAAACTGCATTTAAAATAAAACAGCTAGGTCTGATTGTCTATTAGGAAAATCGGTAGACGTAGTTAAAAAATACAACTTGCTCTACAACAGTCCAGTTTGGAGAAAATGCTTCAGACACAGGAAATAGAACATTTTTGTCTCTGATAGACGAACGGCTTCATCTTGCAGGGAGAGCGCCATAGATTGTGCTAATTGTGTGACAAGAATTCAATGTGAATAAGCAGGGAGGTTTGCAGCATCCAAAACTCCTCTGAATGGGCAGGATGCAGCCCTTTGCAAGACCCTCATCTGCAGTGGTATCAGGAACAGATGTGAAGCGAAGGCAGCAGCTCCTGTTCAGTTCAACGGCAGCAGCGAGCACCTGAGGTGGGGTGGATTTCCATGCAGAGCAAATATCTGTCAGCTTGCTGAGAAGAGAGCCAAGAAACGGTGGGGGAAAGGTTGAAATTCAAATAAAACTCAATACCCAGAAAATGGGAAAGGTCAAACAGTGCCACTGCAGCACTGTATTTCATTTCATTTTGGACATGGTGCAAGCCAGTCTTTACGGGAGGAACATAATGCTGGTGTCATCACATTCTTCTTACACCAGTTTTGTAACTGGCAGTATGTCCTGGTTTGAGGTAAAACAGGACCCAGTGGAAATCTGGTCGGTCCAAGCCCCTGCGCAGGCAACTGCTGCGTGGTGAGGCTGCTCGGCATGGCTCAGCAACACAACTCTCTGCTTTCCAGACAGCATCAGTATAACCCAAATATCTAAACAAATACAAGCCTCTATACCTTAAACTTGGAGAATTATCTCTCAGACAGCTTCATCTGTCAATTGGCCGCTGGAGGTGAGGATGCTACTCCCAGGAGATGATGCTGCACACTAACCATCGCACACCTCTGTCCTATCTGTCCTCATCACCGCGCTCACATCAGGGAACCCTCAGCCGCAGGGACCCCCCAACAAAGCCCAGGCAGCTCTCAGCTCCCACGGCCAGCGACTTTGGGGTTCTCATAATTTTTAAGCAGTGTCCTAAGCCTCCCAGCCCTGTATCTGCTGTCTCCCCCGGGGGATTTCTTGTCCCAGAAGAAGCAATCTCAGCACTGGCCTGACGTGTCTCACATACTTGCAAGGGTTTCCCTTGGATGAGCTGCGGTAAAATTGAAAGGAAAGGACGAGAAGAAAAAGTTGAGCTGGAGGAGGTGGAGAAAAGCCTTTTTCAGTCACCAGCCCAGGGGAGTTTCACAAGCTCACATCCGTGCCCACACTAGAGCTCTGCCCATCTACAGCCCAACGTCTTCTCCCACTCACCCACCCCATCACCAGTTTAAATGACCTGGGAAATGCCCTGGGTCCTCTGCTTCATTCCCCTCTGCTTTTCACCTGAAATGCGCTTTGTGGCATTACAAAACTCTGGCACGGGTCCACCTCTGCCTCCCGGTCGCCTGACAGAGCGGTGCTGCCTGTGGCCCCAGGGACAGCCGCCAGCCCTGCCAGCCGTGGCAGCCAGGAGATAAGCTGCATTGCTTGAGATGCGGGAGGTTTGGCGAGGTGGAGAAGGGGGGGAGTCAGTAATTGATGTGGATTTCTTCCAACTCTGGAGTCTGCAAAGGTGAGAAAACAGAACAAACAAACAAGCAGCAAAGAAAGGATCTCTGTGATCTAAGAATAAAATTAAGCTGGGGAAGATTTTAAATTTCAGTGTTTGCATCATCCCTTTCTCATCTGCCCTTGAACAAAGACAGATAGTGAAATACCTCTGAAATAAGAAAAAATATTTAAAATGTGATATAAAAGCTGTTAGCATGGGGCAGTAGCACTAGATATTTTATCTCGCTCACCAGGACAAAAGGTTCATTAATCATGTTGCACTATTTTATGCACCATATCTTATCTTCGAATTGCTCCCTATACTCTCTTTTACAGGACATCTGTGAGCAGAAGTGACAGCAGTAAAATATTGATTAATATTATTATATACCAATGTTCTTCACTGAAATTGCTTTATTACTTACAAAGATGTGAACACGGGCATTACTTTGCCCCAAAATGCAGCCACCTCCAGGGCGGGATCTGCCCACCAGCACAGCATTCAGGATAGGAAATGGAAAATCCTCTAAAAATGAGGAGAAATATAAGGCCTTAAGGAAGGTGGAGTATAAGGGCAAAAGTAGGAATTAAGACAGAAGAACTACACAAAATCCCTTCTCTCTTGGGAAAGCACTAACAGACCTTTGGAGAACACGACTGGTGTGAGACCTGATTCTTCACTAGATATGGAAGAAATGTGAATGTTCATTTGCATATTTTATGGCTCGGTGGACAAGATTCCCCGATCATCCATTATTATGTGCTTTTATAGTTTTTACTGAATCTCTTGGCAAGACAGTCCATTATCTGACATGTTAAATATGGGGTGTGTTTATGCCTGGGTTGGGAACTAGTACATAAACCTGATTTTTAGAAGTCTTCGAAGGAGAAAGACCAAATTTCTGTTTCCCATCAAATGACCATCATCAGCAGGACTTGACCCAGCAGCAGAAGCCCGGCTGACACCAGCTTAGTGTTACACAAAGCCTGAAATGAAGGAGGAGATGCTGAGCTCTGGACTCAGCTTAATCTCTGTAACACCATCCTGCTAACAATGCTTTAAAAACAATTTCCCCACTGGAAAGCCGATCTTACAACATGTGGGAATTGTTGCTTTCAGAGCGGCTTAACTGTATCCTCCAGCTGAAGAGCAGCATCGCATGTGGCCGTCCCTGGGGAAGCGGGTCCACGCTGCGAGGTCACCTCCGTGTGAAGCTGCTGTGAGTTACAGCAGAGCTGTGCTGACAGAGGACTGCACCCCGCCAGGACCAGAGCACGTAAGAGATGGAGCTTAGGGTCCAGGACAGGCAAATTCTGCAGGGAAACAACCATAGGATTAAGAGCATAATAAAAATCCTTTGCAGTCCTGAGGCTGCAATCTAATTAATCATTCCTGGCGCACACATGTGGACACAAGCAAAGGGGTGGAAATGAGCTGGACGTGGCCAAGGGTGAGCTGGCGGGCCTGTGGCAGGGCTGGGAGATGAACATCAGATCTGCCGAGTCTCTATGCGTGGGGGTCTCAGGAGAAGTTTGAAACTTTTTTCCTTTTTTTTTTTTTTAAGTGCTGGGGGGAGCCAGGGGGGGGCCGGGGGGGGGGGAAGTTTGAAACTTTTTTCCTTTTTTTTTTTTTTGAAGTGCTGGGGAGAGCCAGGTGGGAGCCGGGTGGGTGGACAGGTCCTGCACCCACGAGAGGGCAGTGGCACCATGCACACCCGGGTGTCACCGCTCTGCTGGAAACGCGCTCCTCCAGCATAGCACCGCACAGCTGTCCGTCTGTCCGTGGATGACACGGGCTATTTGAATAATGCAAAATAGGGGCTTGCTGGAAAGAGGAACGGCATGTTCGTGAAGTAATGACCTTCAAAGAGGTGGAGACTTATGAGTTATGAAGCCATCGCTGCATCCCTCCCCCCACACACACTTCCTAGCTCATGTATAAACTTACGCAATGATTTATTTGCATCCTGCACGAAAACAAATGGATGTTTTACATATTTATATCATAAGATAAACTGATATTTAAACTGATCAAAGACAGCGGCAGATCTGGAGGCGATTACAGCAAGTGTTTTCTTAACTGAGGTCACGATGCACTTTGTGCGGGTGAGGCGAAGGATCTGCTCAGCACATGTTAGCGCACGATGAAGGTCAGCAGATAGAGGCGCACACTGGAAGTCCTGGCTTTCTAAGAGCACTGACAGTTCAGGCAAAACTGAACCTGGCTCCCTGCATCGGCCCTTGGTAATTACAAATATTGGTCAAGGGGATAAATATTGTACTGTTTGCAAAATAAAAAATTGAGTCCTTATGGAGTCTAAAGCCTTTTCTAATGGAAACAGGGTGGCAATTCTGTCCAGCAGTTTCTGAAATCTATCCCAGGAGATGCACGGATTACCAGTGTCCTGGGACTATGATTTCATCAGTTCTCATCCAGCAGCTGAGCTGCGGTAACGGGCTGGACACATCCTCCTGAGCCACTGTAAGCGGAAAGAAGCACCGTGCAGCAGCACGCAAGTGGTCCACGACCCAGCTGACAGGCGGTAACGTGCTAGCCTGTAGCGCCTCAATTGCTCGCAATCAGCTATATCAAGCATGAGAGGTTTGAAGGGTGGAAAAAGTAATTGCCAGATTCAGAGAGGCACAATGACTTCTTTTGGTACGGGACAATGTCTCTGCAGTTTTTCCATGTGCACGTTCAAAATCCTCGTAGCTGAGGCTCGGATTTGAAAAGCTGCAAGCTGTCTGCAGCAGAGGAGACAGATGCTTAATTCTGCAAACCAGACCTGGCACACCGAAGGCCGGCCTTAGAGGGATTTTCCTCTTCGGCATCTGAGGTTACACACTTAACCACGCTATTGGTCAGGTGCCCCTGTGGGAATGGGCAAAGGATAAAAAGAATGTCACGCTTTCACTTGCAAAGCCCTGCAGTGACTGTGGCTGGGCAGCGGCTACAAGATGCAGGGATGACCAGCTTGCTCCAGCCTGGCAATCTGGAAATACTGTTCCCCCACCCCACAAGCTGTGTGTCTCCCAAGGGACATGGGCAAGGAGACTTTCGTAACTGCCACCCCCAGGGGAAACCCAGAGCAACGCTGATGCAGAGAGATGTCCATGGTGCATTCCTTGTCGCTTAACTAAATGTCATCACAGTGTGTTTTATTTCTGTCTACTCCCTTTGAAACAGCAGCTTCCCACTCTCATATCGGAGTCCGTAGGACAGCAAACTCACAGCCTCCCCAGCGTCCAACGCTGAAAGAACCGAGCTGTCCCTGTAACAGGCAGTCAGGAACTTGCCTTCTCCTGATTTTCCAGCCTTGCAAAGCCACATTGGGGCTTGCCATCCGTTCCACCCAGCATAAATGATCATGCAGGCCCAGGAGACAAAGCCAACTGGGATTTGGAGTCCCTCAAAGAGGCAGAGCTGCTCTGGGATTTCACTCCTAGAGACATCTGGGTTCCTGCTGGCCTCTGCAGAACCCGACGGCAACGGCACGATGCAGAACTGCGAACAAGCTGCCGGGATGGGAACATTGCTCCTTCTGTTTAATGTGATGTTGAAATTAAAACCGTATCATTATCTTCCACCCCGTTGTAATCCTGGCTCCCTGCCACTAATTGCCTTTGCCCTCACTCCTTTTGGCACCTTTGGTTTCTGCAGGGAGGGCAGCGTCTGCAGCTTGCGGTTGTCTACATGGGGCACGTCACATTCCCCAAGCTGCAACACCCCAGCGAGCACATCCCTAATCAAGGCCGTGTGTACCACACAGAGGACAAGACGCTCTCTCTCCCTTTCACTCGCTCCCTCCAGCAGCCCGAGCATTCATCGCCATCGCTTCGATGTCAGTGGGTGTGATGATAACACACTCACCGAGCTGGTTATCAGCCTATCTTGGGCGGGAGAGAAACATCAGCAGCTGCTGGCTCTGAAGGGTGGATTTAACCACTGCTGATGTGAGGTCTGCTTTTAAGCTTGGAGCAAACAGACTCGCTGCAGGTGGAAAATTCAGAGGCTGAGAGTTCAGAAACCACAGGAATTTTTTGCAAGACTTTTCCTTAAGTGCCATTGAAGGTGACTACGGGGCCACAGACTCAATGCTCTGACCGCTGACCACCTCAGTGATGCTCGAGGATGGACGAAGCCAGTGTGCCAGGTAGCGAGCAGAAAGCTTTCCTATGAGTTCTCTCCTCTCCTCTGAAAAAATGCCCCTGAAAAACAGTAGAAGCCTGAGAATTTAATAGAAAAGCTACAGGCTTGTCTTTTCACTTCCTTTCAGCAGCATGAACAGGTTGGAGCAATCTGTCTCACTGTGTATGGGTCATAGTCTCTCTACCACAGGAAAGTAATTATTTGGTCTATAAAGGGATTTTGATACAAAATATGTGAAAGAACTAAGACTTCCTGTAGCCAAATTCCTGCATAATACATAAAAAGGCTGAGACTTCAAACAGCATCTTTCAGAAACTTTCCAGAGATAAATAAAGAGCTGTGCCTTTAAAGAAACCAGGGGAACTGAGGCTGCCTCACAGCATTTTGCAGCTTTTTGGGAGAAATTTCATGTTTCACACCACCTACACTCACTAAGCAAGGCTCCCAAAGAGTTTTAACAAATTTATTGCCAGCGAACAGGGTGCATCCAGGCTAGATGTAGCCACAGTTGGGGGGCAGTGCTGCCACAGCTTCCACCCCATGTGATACTGAGCATGTTCCCAACGTGGGACAGCTAAGAGGGGAGCAACAGCCCCTCAGGGTAGCATAGTACTTCTCTTCCTGTATCCTAACAGCTCGGGAGATCAAAGGTCTGCCTCTTTAGACAAGGTACAGCACGGGCAAAAGCAAGACATGTTCCACTACTTGCAGTGAAATCCCAGCGTTGACTCTGCATATGTCCACCTGTCCATCTCTACCCAAAATCCTGTTTTGGGGGAAAACCCCACTCCTGGTAAGCGCTGGGGTCAAACTCCATCGCTCGGACATACCTTGGCCTCTTTGCTGAGGCTTTCGGCAAGGGTTTTGGTGGCATTTTGTGAGATGGACACTAGCCCTGTCTGAACTGGATGGAGGCCAGCACATGCAGCTTCCCGGTAGCCACGGAAAGACCTTTACAGGATCTGCCCTTGCATTTCAAAGACTTGTATCACCAGAGTATATCGGCACAGCCTGCATTTAACCGACCACACAGAAACACTGCTTGATCGCAGTCAAACTGGGATGGAAATAAGCAAATGACCTAGAAATAAGGAGTTTCACATCCATTTTCCCCAACCAATTCAATCCCCTTTAATGTGTACTTGATCAGTCTCCGTGTTCTTGGCAAGTCTAGTCCCGACTTTCCATCTGCATCCCCCAAAACCTCTGCAAAGCCCTCGGAAAAGGACAGATTTCATCATTCTTATCTGAGCTTTGTAGACAACATTTATCTTCTCTGACAGAAATCAACTTGGTTTGCGAGCAAGAAGACAAATTAAAAGGCCACGAGACCCAGGAGGGCCTGGATTGTTTGAGCTGGCGCATTCGTGGGGTGAAGTCTTAGAGATTAGCATTTGTTTCCAGTTTGTCCCTTTGCACGTGGTGCACCGACACCATTCAATGCGTCGGCGCTTGTGGGAGATGAAGCAGGGCCAAGCCACATACAGAGAGCGCAGACCTCAGGAGCTGCAAACATGACGTTTGCGAGATGGGGGCTACAATCCCACCCCATCCTGGCAGCCCCCCACCCTCCCCGTGCCGCTGTGGCTGTCCTGTAGCCACGTTTCTGTTGGCTCCCGTGCCGGCTGGGCTGCAGTACAGGGATGAAATAATATTTGGACACGCTAAACGTTAACAGCAAGGGTTCGCTCGCAGTAGCGTTGTAGTCGGCAGGTCTCGCAGGGTTTTAGGAAGGAGATGAAAGGCCTTTTGCCCAACATCATGGGTGGAGAAACGGTTCACTGCCCAATATTTGACCTGATAAAGCAGGCTGTTTTGGATAGGATCCTCTGCCATGCAATGCCCTGCTCAAGATGGAGAAATGCCACCCGAATGGTGGAAGAGGTCACTCAAGCCTCAGGCCTGCTGTGCACTGGAATGGAAGAGGGGTTTTGGAAACCTCATTTCCACCAGGTTTCTGGCGACCCTGGTCTGCCAGAATCAGTCCCAAACTGAGCAATGAGGGAAGCAAACAAATCCCATGCTGGGCATCGTAAGGTCCAGATACATCTATCAGCTGGGACAATGCAACGCAAGTCAGGATTCAGACAGAGCTGAAATCTCCCCGTTTGTGGAATAAGTGTGGCAGCTGCTCCTGGGACACCAAATGAATCAAAGCAAATTCCCTGCCTGAGATGGAGATCCTGATTTTTCAGACTAGGCCGTTTCTCTGGGAAACACTCTGTCCTCCCGAGCCCTGCACAGGCCGGGTTCTGAGCAGAGAGGGAGGAAACATTTCATCCATAGAGATAAGAGACATCTGATGTGCTCCCCGTGCACTGTGCATTGGTTAACAACCATGTTTGCATCAAATACCTCTTCTTGGTTTACCCAGAGTCTAAGCTGCTTCCTGCAGCGCGAGCAGACTCAACACCCAGCTCAACAAAGGAGTCCATTGCAAACTCCGTGATGTGCCAGAGATCTCCAGCCAGGCAAAGCAGCCCAGTCTCAAAAAACACAGTGTCCTGCCATGGAGGGGGTGTCTCCACTGACCTTCCTCTATCAAAGCTTCCAGGTTTTGTTTTCTTGAACTCTTACTTCCTTCTTTATGGTTCCCTCGAGCTGACATACTCATCACAGACTATGCCCCAGAAGCGACCCATCGCACAGAGATCAAACGGCCAGACAGACTCTGCCGAGGCCGAGGCACAGAGCAGCCCAGCCAGCGCTGCGCAAAACAGATCCTAGGAGGTGGTGAAACCAATTCACAAGGAAACAACCAAGAAGGCTGCTCTGGTTGTAAAAAGCCCCTTGGGAGAAGTTTCCTAGCATGTTATTTCACGTTGAACAGAGCCAGCTGAGCAGTGGAGGAGCCTGAGGCTGGTTTTATCCCAACAGCAGGTGCAGCGACATGGACCACATGCCCCACCAGCCAGGTCTGCCTGCATCGAGCATGCAGAGGCACCTGGAGATTTGGCATGTGTAGCTCAGGAGCACCAACATGTTTCTGCCTTTGGCTGAGTTCAGCTTCCAAATCCAGTCATCCATGGGGCCTTCCAGCAAGAGAGCTGCTCCCTGCCTAACGGTGAAACTTTTTATTTTTCCCTGCAATTAAATGAACATGTGCAGAACTGATCCAAAAGATCAGTTCGCTCCACAGGGTTTTTCGTAACATGCTCATCACCATGGTACACCGACTGTGTTTTGAGTGGCACGCATATTTTGCTCACAGAAAATTCAGTTGGTGGGTTTTGGCAGCAGTTTTGAATTACAGAATGGTTTAGGTTGGAAGCAACTTTAAAGATCATCTAGTCCAACCCCCCTGCCGTGGGCAGGGTCACCTTCCACTAGACCAGGTTGTCTTTTCCAAAGACCTGAAAAGGAGCAGGCATCAGAAGCTCATAAATTGCAATGGGAGTTCAGCGCACAAACAACTCAAGTTCCGTGGAAAATCCCAGCTGTCATTAGTAAGAGATTGTTGCGAGACGCTCTTCCTCCTAGTTGTGAGTTACTGTGCACCTCCTGCTAATCTCAAGTCTAGTAACGATCCAAAGAAGTTCTCTGTGGAGAACTTCAAGCAATCAGCAATATGGGTTCATTCTCCACCATCCTTTGAAGGCAACTATCATCGGCCACATTTTTCACCTTGAAGCTGAGATACAAAAATTTTCCATGAGCAGCCTCTAGTGTTGGGGTAGTTGAAGTCACAGTTTGAGGGATTGCCCTTTAAAACGTTTCCAAGTAGCCAACTCCAACCAGTGGGAGTTTACCACCTCTGAAAGCCACGCTGCTAGAGCCTGACCTAACTCCCCAAATTAGAAGCTGTTTCTTTTAATAAGGTGACCTTAAACAACATTCTCAGTGCAGCACACTGAGTTTGTCACAGAGCCAAGACTAGACTCCAGTTCTTCTGGTTTTGGTTCCTCTCCCTGATCCCACAGTCTTTTTCTCACATTTGGTCCCTTACACACCGCTGTAGCAAGAAGCCGAAGGCTCCAGCAGCACTGACAAATTCAGCTCACTTGTGTTCAGTGCAATCCCTTCCCACCCCGCCGGCTTGTGAACCTCAAACAACTTTCACAGCAACGGGTCACATCCCAGCCCCTGACTTCAACCCCATGAAAACTCCTTCAAGCCAGCCAGTGGTTTGACTTCAGTAGGGGCTTCCATGGGCATATCAGCACAGAGGGAAAAAATTAGCTTCCTTGAAATAAAAGCTGAATAAGACAAAACAACCCCATACAAAAGGCTGCAGTTGCCATCCACTATTGCAGAAGCCTAACTAAAAGAATGAACTATCTCAGAGGCAGAAAATAGTTGACGGTGACTGCCATTACAGAGAGAATGAGGCTTGTGGCTGGGGGGCCACAAATCCCTCGAAGAACCAGTGTTCCCCTCTCTTGATCTTGCAAAGAGCCGGGTTGATTACAACGTTCCGTGGGTAGGCACCGTTATTTCCCATCAGATAGAAAATGGGGGAGGTACTGGAGTTATTCCTTGATGCCAGCCGCATCCCTGGCAGTCATTTGCCCAGCGCTAGTGGGGAAAGCTGAGGGAGAAGGTTTGCCAGGATGCGCAGTGGCTCTGAGTAAGGAGCTGGAATCATAACTTGCTAGCCCAGGCGGATGCAGACTATAGATGTCTTGAACGCTCCTGGGAAAAGCAGCCCTGCTGCGCTTAATGTGGAGCTGCCATCAATTTTAACGCTATTTTTCAGAAATTCCTACTGATGATGGGAACAAACCCCACATCCTTTCATGTCAAAATCTCCGTCCATTAGAACAGCAGGAAATGATGATGCACACTTCTAAAGGACAGAGACTCTCTTTACACAAAGGGCCAGGGAAGAATAGAGAGAATAATCATCACAGGGTTGGAGAAGAGACTTAAGGGTGTGGGTTGGGACCACGATATTGCTCAGGAGCAGCAAAACCGAGGGGGATACAGGTAGGGAACGTGCAACGCTTCCCACTCACTGTCTCTAGTATTTTTTCAGGTGTGCTGGAGGTAAAAAAGCGAAGTGACACTTTAGACCTATTCCTATTTCTTACAAAGATTTCTGCAAATGCATGTTCATCACAGCAAGCACAACCTGAGTCTGCCCTACTGATCTGAACTAAACCAAGTATTGCTTTGCATAAAAATTACCAAAATAATCTTTATCTTAAAAAAAAAAAACTATTCAAAGTCCAATAACTGACCTCAACATCAGCAGCAGCAACTTAAATACATTTTCATGATACTCCTGGTGTCTCCCCATCCCACTGCGTCTGCTACCTACACCCTCCCTGGTGCGCAGGGCTGGATTCATCAGACAGTGGCAGCTCCAGTGCTGCTGCCCTGGCAGCGCCCAAATTTAGGACTTTGCTGCAGCAGGTCTCAGCCTTCCTCCCTCCCTCATGTGCTCCCAGCAGCCACTTCCCAACTGCTCAGTGGACCCCAAGGAGGATTAGAAGACACATTCCCCCCCTCCTTGCCCCAAGAACTTAATGCCTGGAGCAAAAGAATAAAACCATGCCTTCTTTTGGGGTCAGCGTGGTCATTGATAGATACCCCATTGCACCCAGCACTTGAATTACCAGCTGAGATCAAGCCTAATCCTGCAACAAACCATTTCCAACCTCTTAGAGGCATAGTTAGGACTTATACAAAGACGACCGAGGTGTGTACGCAAAACTTTCCACCACCTGGGCTCTGACAAAGGGATGCCAAGGCTGAGGAGTGGGGACTGCCTCTCTGAGGACTGGGCAGGACTCTGCCTCGCTTTTGCTTTTTAAGGGCTTTTCCCACGTTGTTTGAAATTTTTGTTTGTTTATCCATCTGTTTGTAATTCTGCTGAGGTTTGGGTGTTTTATAATTAATGAGAAATTGGTTTATGCACCCCAAGCTATTACGAGTGGGAGACAGGGTGGGGGTTCTTGGAAGCTGTTGCTATGGACAGCTGAGTAAAGCAGATTTCCTACAAGGTCCTTCAAGTTTTGACTCACAGCGTTGGGGACCTTGCAGAAGTCTCTGCTCGGTGCAGATGCTGTCCCCGTTTTCCTGCATCTTTTACTCAAAAAGGCTTGCAGCAGGGAGCTTGCTCTCCCACACAGACACGCAGCATCCGTCCCTTCCACACTGGCTAATTTAATATACCCCATTGCCACCTGGCTGGGGACACTTTCACATCGTGCATTACCAGTCCCTAAGCTGCCTCAGGTTTGTTATAGACCCCCAAAATGACTCAACATTCGACCTGTGCTACTGTGAAAGTGAAGAATTAATTTGTTTTACAACAATACAGAAACTATTACTGTGATTCAAGATGGGGTCATAGGAACGGAAAGACATCCTCAGCAACCCACGCACTAGTTTGGCTCCCATTGGCTTCTCCATCTGGATCCTAACCAGCTGAAAAACCGTCTGGTAGCTCAAAGAGTACTGGACCCCAGTCAAGTCCTTATCCTGGGTGTTGTATTAGCACAGCCTGTCCTTTTCTAACCATTTTCTCCCCATGGATCGCCTCTTGATTCAAATCTCACTGTCTGTGGTTTCCTCTACTTCATAAGCTTAGTATTGAATCAAGATATCAGCTTCTATTTGTTGAAGGATTAATTCCTCTCTCTGCCTTGCTTTAGAAACATTCATGCCCCTTGGTCATGGTTAGACTGAGTCACTTTCTGGCCAGACACAAGCAAAACTCCGCTGAATGGACAGGCAAAGCCAAAGGACCAGCTTGGTCCTTAATTTGACTACAAACAAATCATTCATCCACTGTGAATGAAGTGTTCCCAACAGAGTGAGGGGCAAAGGTTCAGGCTTTAGTTGCACAGCCTTTACGCGTTGGAAACCGTCCTTCCTGCCAATGCGAGCACTTCTTATGGTTGTCATCTCTGGGCTTTTTACAGCCATATAAGACCACAATGACTTTGACTCACTATTTGCTCAGGAGAGATGCTAGATATGGCACTAACACAGGAACTATGGGTTGAATAACCTGAGATTTGTGGTGTCTGAGATTGAGTGACTCTGGAGTATTT
The DNA here is from genome assembly GCA_013398815.1 of Ibidorhyncha struthersii. Classification (NCBI taxonomy): domain Eukaryota; kingdom Metazoa; phylum Chordata; class Aves; order Charadriiformes; family Charadriidae; genus Ibidorhyncha; species Ibidorhyncha struthersii. Next base: position 337,110 of record VZSZ01003865.1, read on the forward strand.
TATTGTTTTAAAATCAGGCAAAATGCTGGAATATAATCTATTGGGAGAAAATCCCTGGGAAGCGTTCACTGCTGGAAAGGGCTGGGGAGAATGCTGGTGGGTCTGAAAGTCTCCCTTAGCATCTCCAGTGTCACTGCCACAAGGGTGGAGGAAGAGGGGATGGAGGAGGCTGCATCTGCTCTCTGTGCCTTAGTGTACAATTAATGAACCACTTGCACAGCTCCCTCCATTAAGACCTTTATGGGTTCTGGGCAACACAGGTGAAAGCATTGCATCTCAATCAATAACATACTAAAAACAGTAAAAGCACATAAAAGCCTTAGCAATGCCTCCACAGAGTTGGAGGGACTCTCCATCCAGAGTTCAATGAGGGAATACTAACCCATCTTCATTTTACCCATTTTCCCTGTAGGAACGGGGCATCTGGGTACACCAGAGTTATTACAGGAACAGAGTTAAGTCATAAATAGTAGCAGAAGCAGAAAGAAACTAAGAGGTGCAGGCAAAGAAGCACAGGCATGCTTTCAGCTGAGATCTGGAAGGAGACAGGGAGATAAAGGCAGATGCTGCTGCAGATGGCAGGAGCTGCAAAGAAGAAATGCTGGCACATGCTGTCATCTTCTATCTAGCTCTTTTTTGAGTCGGTTGGGTTTTATTTTGCCAGGAATTAATAGGACAAAAGTAGAACCCGCAGCAGCGAAGCAGCACTTTACCCCAAAAGTGGGAAGGAGACAAAGCTAAGGCACCTCCCTGCAGCCCAAGGCAAAAACCTCAAGGCTGTAGAGCAGCATGAGCCCTCTTTTGTCCCAGCCCTCCCCGTGCTCAATGCTACTGCCATGACACAGCCCGTAGATCAAGCAGACTGATCAGCACCAAGGCAATCCATGGTTAACGCGCCGTTCGGAGAGCAGGGTGGGCTACAGTAAGGTATGATATGACTGGCAGCTGTCACCACTGTGGCCAGACTTGTCTCTGAACCTGTAGCCCCTGAAGGAGCCAAGGAGATGACTGATTCATCCATCCCAAACTCACGCAAAGCCTGCTCAGCAGCCCTGGGCTTTTTTTCCTCCAGGAGGTTCCCGGCAGACCATCAGCAAACGCTTAGAGCCAGCAAGGGTGGGTGGAAGCCAGGGTGGGCTCTAGATGTTTTGGAGACCATTTTTCATGTTTTTTTCTGGGGTGTTGAAAGAAACCCTTCATTCTCCATGCCTCTGGGAGCTCAAGAAATACAACGGGGTGCTGCTGGATCTCTGGAGCTAATTAAATCCAAGCAGTGAGCCTCAGCAGTTGGAGAATGCTTGCTGAGCTTTATTGATTATGTCAGCATTGCATAGGTGTCTGCTCAGCAGTCCTTACCCGGCTCACACTGAGTGCTGCAACACCCCCAGAGGGTTCATCTCTGGATATCAAGAAGTCCAGGGGAGAAACGCAATGGTTTTTCCATACCAGAAATGCCTCAATGTTGTGCCCAGACTCCAAGCCCCGCTGTGCTGCCACTGTAAGGATGGGGAGTGAGACGCCGTCCCCAGTGCAGTGCTTGCACCAGGGGGAGCAGAGCCACGCACCTCATGGGCATGACCCGGCGCTTGCAGCAGGGAGCAGAAAGACTGCTATGAGAGGTTGACACGTGGATACTTTTAAGAGAGTGGCCTCAGTGACTCACCAAAATGAGGTTCACATCACAGCCTGGATTCACCCCCTTGTCTTCTGAGCCCCTTTCCCAGGCAACTGTTCTGCCTTACACAGAATAGGAGCACATGCAAAACACAAGGCTGTTTCGCAAACTGAATCCATCTGTCGGGTGTCCCAGCGCACCCCATTTTATCAAATAAATCTTACCCACATTTCCACTCACACTGAGCAAATGGTTTTCCAGACGGCACCAAAGAGGGAGAAAGAAACACTGGCTGGATGCAGCGAAGGAGCTGCATGCTTCCCTGGACTTGCTCGTGTAACCTTCTGGCCTGCCAACTGGCGAGGGCTTTTGTACGTGAACGGGGGCAACTACAGAGGGACCTCCAAGTCTGTGCAACCAAAAGCAAGAGACTTAAAAAGGGGAAAACAAAATTAATAAAACCCCTTTTGTTCTGCTTGGACCCAGCTGAGGGAGCTTGATATAAAAAGCACAGAGAACTGAAATAGAGGGAGAAGGCTCTTTCGCCTGCCAGTTGTGTTGTTCAAATCCAGCTCGCTCTCGGTAAGAAAACAAAATCCAAAGCCAAGACCATCCCTGTGCGGAGCTCTGTGCTCCCATCCTCATTTGCATTTTTCCAAAAGATTGCTCGCTTCGTGCTCTTGCATTACAGTGCCCAAAAGCTGCAAGATCCGCATGTGCTCACACCCACCCATCAGAGTCATCCTGACTCACCGCTGGCTGCCGCTCTCCTGCCCCGGCCATCAGGGAGAGCTCGTGCCCACCCCGGGCCATCACGGCTCTTGGTGAGCTGCAAGGCAGGAGCTCACCCACAGCCTCCACAGCTTCTTGCTGATTGTTATTAATGATTTTTAATCTGATGCTAAAGAGGTGAGGCCGGCAGTGCTGTGAGTAACAGCTGTCTCTGATTAACTCCACATCGCAGAGTCATTTTCGTTTGGAAGCCCACAGCCAACTATAAACTCCCTTTGGAAGGCCTTGATGCCATTGTGTGAAAGGAGAAAAAAAAGGGGGGGGGGAGTAAAAATCTTAGGAGACGATTAATTTATCATCTGCTCCTTGCTAACGTGTGTCCACAGGATGAACCCCTGTCACAAGACAAGGGAAAAACCAGCCTTTGCAAAAGCCAATCTGGAGATTTCCTCAATCCCCGAGGAAAACAAATATCTGCTAATCTCAGAGTCTCTGCGCCAGAGCTGAATATCCATTAGACTGGGTCAAAGCCAAAACTTCAATTCTAGTCCTCTGCTTTTACTTTTTGCGTTGGTTCTTTGTTTGTTTTTCAGTAAACGGGTGAACGCGGTGACTCTGCGGCACTGAATGTCAGTCTCACCGTCCCTCCCTAGCAGACAAGCCAGCCCTTCACCACTGCAGCATGGCATGGGCTCCTCCTGCGTGGCACCACGGAGAAGCTGTTGCAATCATGGATGGTCCCTGATGGTCCATCTCCAGGGGAACCTCTGCCACATGAGAAGACACACATCTGCTGCAGCATAGCACGGCGATCCCCATGTACGCAACACAGGAAATGATGGACAAGGGGGACTCAACAGGGATCTTTATGGCTGGCGCTTGGGCAACTGTACGTGCTTTGTGGTTTGACTCACAGGCTCTGCCGGAGCTCAGACATGGCACTGCCATCCTGACACAGCCACTGCTGTCACTTCTGTGTACTAGCAAGATACCCAATGTACCCCTCCAGATGCTCCAAATCTGGCCCCACAAAGCACTGTGGAGCTGGCCTGGCTCCCTCTTACCCCCGGCCTGGGGTCACAGGCTGCCCAGCTACATGGGCAAAAACCTATCAAAAAGCCATGAGGCCACCAAGACTTCTGTGGCTCAGGCTGAACTTAAACAAAGGTCTCCAGAAGAGAGAAGCTGGTGACTAACCCCTCCAACACATCTTCCTCAGCCCTCTGAGAGCCATGGAGATCTTCCAGTAAGCAGTAATTCCCCAGCAGAGCGGACCACACAGATGTAACCAGCTGGAAAAGAGGGCTTTAATTTTTTTTTTTTTTATGGCATTGCTTTAACCTGCAGACAGCAATTCTAGGAGGGGCAGCTCATCTCCTTATGTTTCCTTCTGCCCAACCTTAAATGACATTCTGGGAGACAGAGAAAATACTACTGCAAGGACATCACCAGGAGTAAATCCTAAATCTTCATGCCTATGTCCTAGGACAGAGCCTGCAGTTGCAAGCAACACAACAAGAAAACTCAAACCAAATGAACCAGAGATTTGCCTCTCCAAAGCCGTAATTTGTCCAGCTGACAGACTTGGGGATGCTACAATGTGCCTAGTATTTAAAAGCTCCATAAAAACCACAAAGCATGACATAAGCCAAGACCCCTCTTCTCTTCTGACTTTCATTACAGGAGCCAGCTGGTGAGCATCACCATCCTCTGGCTAAAAGCATCAGACCAACTCTGCCACCAATTTGATGTTACTTTGCTAAAACCGCAGGAGAGTTCCCCATAACTCGATAAGGGAGGGTGGGCATTCGCAACAGGGGCTTCTGCTCCCTCTTGCTGCCATCACGAACCACAGAGTCCAAGGCGTGAAGCCCATAAACATGCCAGCTCCGGCATGCACCACATCATGAGAGCAGCCTGATAACCTCATCCACTCAATAGACGTGTCACAAAACTGTCATTTTTGCATGAAATTTTAGTTCATTTTTAACACGGCAATTGGATAAGCATTTTTGCATGTGGTTAGTTGTAAAACCTGGCCCGAGGTTTTCTTCAAAATGGCTAAAGTGTTATTTTAGGGGGGCGAGGGAGTTGTACACACTGAAAACCAGACCTATACAAGCTTCAAATAAGCCTTTTTTTGTCCTGCAGACTGAAATTATTGGAGTTTAAATCGCTGCTGTTTCTTGTAATAGCACCTGGGAGAAGGTTTAACCCTCTGAACAAGCATTCGTTTAAAAAAAAAAGGAAGTTTATTAGTTCTATTCTTCAGAGGAATATAACTCCTGTATTATTAACAGCATCAGGGATTATTAAAAAATGGTGAAAGCAAATGAAAATCTAATTCTGTTCTTACCATTTCCTGACCTCTTATGCTTTTCCTATCCTGGAGTGTGAGATGTTGCAAAAGACAGGAGGGACAGACGGAGCATTTGATGGGAAGGGGTCTCCACAGAAGAAGGGGAGCATGCCTTCAAGTGGCTTCCCCACCACTGACAACTGACTCGCATTTTCCATTTCTGCTTGTTCTCACTTTCTTGTCCATGCACACTGGGGAGGGAAACAGTGGGAGTTCCCAGAGCCACAGCAAGAGGGTTCGGATTCCCCCCCCTCCACCTCCTACTTTGCATTTGCATGAATTACAACTTTTTTTTTTTTTGCACTGCATTTCCATAAAATAGCTTCCATAAAATAGAAAAGAAGAGAAAATCCAAGCTCATGTTATCTGACTATAGCCCTTGAGCATAAGGAAAACTGCGCACTATGAAGAGACTCGGCAAATTAACTCATTCCTGTTAGAGCAGAAACCTGTCATTGTTAGATGCAGCATCATTAAACACAAGAAGCCTAATGCCAAACTTTAGCAGGAGGATAATTAACACCCAACTCCTTGCACACTTACCCTGGTGTTTCACCCTGTTCTTTATGATATGACAACTCATGCAAATGACAACCTTTTATAAAGCACCGATTACTTCTCTTGCAAGACGCAAACAAACAAATGCTCATTGTCCATCCAGAACGGTAGAGACATTGTAAATAAGGGAGAAAGAGATTCATCTGCTTACCTTGTTTTATTGAAACACCTCCGCATACCCCTGTGATATTTATTCACCAACAGGTAATTTCATATCTTTTTTAAAAGATGTGACATAAAATCAACTAACCTTGAACTACTGTGGGCTGAGAGCACAGCTCACTGCAGATCTCTCATTCATGAAGGAAACCTTTTTTTTCCAGTGGAAGAACACAACTGCCTGGTGAGAAGGATCAGAATCAGTTGTTAACATGCTTTTTCTGGGACATAGCTCCACCTCAGACATGAAAATAAAATAAATAAAGAGGGTTAAGAAACAATTGGAAACAGTTGATTTCTATTATATTCTACAGGATTTTTCCTGTGCTGTTGTTTTTAAGACTTGTCCGATCTTATGAGATCAGACACGCAGGTGCCCCAAGTTTGGTGAGCACACAAAACTCCTTTAATAAATCACACGTGCAAACTTTCTATCATCTACACATGATTGTTTTTCATTTTTTTGCTTTTGTCAAAACAAGAAGGTTTTCCAGGGAAGATGCCATTCTTTTTAGAAATGTCACATCTGTGGATTGCTGCAGAGCACATGAGAGGTTGCTTTTCTCAGTTCCTTTCACTGACCCCATGACAGTAATCCATAAACACCTGAAAGTCCACTGCTGGCAGGCGGATCTACAGCTATGTACAAAACCTACGTCAGCATCAGGTCTCTCAAGGATATAGAGCATGTGAGAAAGGATGCAAACTTCATGGTCCCGTGGATGTGTCTAAGCAGCCTCTGGGTAATCCAGTGGAGTGACAGTGAGGACTCTGTGTATATATCTATGCAGGTATTCAGCATTTCTCTGAAACCTCAGATCAACTTCTTAAGGAAAATTGCTCTGTATAAGGCAGAAAGGTACAGCCTTTTCTGCCCCTGAGGTTTCCCGTCTTGGAACATTTTGCAGACTACGATGCTATAGCTGGTGATTTTGCTCTTATGTTCAGTTTGTCTAAAACCCTATAAAAAAGCAAAAACCTGGTGGAAATAAATCTATACTCTAAAGCAGAAGCCATATTGGGGGGGGAGGGGGGGGACTAAAAGGGAAAGGGACCGAGAAAGATTTTTCCAAACAGTCCTTGTTCTAATCTACTGCTGATGTCTCATCTGAGCACAGAGGCACTTTATATCCTGGGTACTTTGAGGCATAAATGTAGGAGCACTCTGGGTAAGGAAAATGGCTGCAAAAGAAAATGCCAGCAATAGGAAACCTTCAGCCTGATGTACCACTTAAAAACAAATTTGTCACATCCAACCATCCAGCTGGGGCAGTCACAGAAAGGCAGAGAGGATGGGCAGGGAAAGGAAACAATTCAAACATGGCTTTTACTTGCCTGGAAAAGATGAGATTAGCAAAAGTCAATTAACAGATGAGGAAAAGGTGCTGAACCACCTAGAAGAGCCAGGGTAGCTAACAAAAATAGGCTTAAGTCACTTCTGTCAGCTTTTATGTTCAAACTGAAACAATTTTGGGGGTGTTTTTAAGACAGCCCACGGAAAGCATCCAGACAGGCATTTATTGCAACACTTATCAGCTCTGTTTGCACTAACACTTTATAGATGTTTCTAGCTAAGTCTGCAAAGGAAACCTATATAAAAAAGGGCAAAAATGAGCTGCTTCTCCCTGTGTCTAAGTTTGTCATGAAAAAAAAGCACCTTAAACTAACGGACAATTTTAACTCTGCAAGAAGCATAACTGGAGCACAGTGAGAATAACAGAGACGGGATTCATTGCTCACTGTCTCAGTTTCAACTTGCATATCCGTGTCAGAAGCAGCACATGGGTGTTGTTAGGACTAGGGCGAAACGTCCCCAAGTTGACGTGGACAGATCCAGAACACAGGAACTGTCCCAACACTCCCCAACAATTCTTCAGGGGTAGTATTTTGCTTTAGGTGTGTAATTTTCCTTGATTCCCCATCTTGAGCCAAGACTCCGGGACCATGCCCAGCCCCCAGGCTGTAACAGGAAACATGTTCTTCCACAAACACTTTGACACTGGGGTTATTCCCAGTCTCACACCTTCTACTTTATTTATAAAATCTGGTCACCCTCTCAGTTGAGCAAAAATGACCGCAGGCACTTTGCTGCTGTCTGGAAAAGGATGCTGTGTGGCTTTCCTCCTTTTCTGTAGGGAATAAAGGGAAGGATTTGCTTTGTGTCCAGCCAACAGCTAACTATAAGGTCCCTGTGTCATCTGGAAAGAACAGTTAACAAAATTTCCTAGGGAGGAAATGATGAATTCCCCCAAGCTCACCACCCTCCTCTCCTCCTCCCCTCATGTGCCACTTGCCTTTCTCATTTGCAGACCTTTTGAGGCAGGGGCCTGGGGGGAGCAAACCTCATGGGCTCCAGAGACAGACCACAGCGACAGCACGGAACATTAAAACGGAGTGACTCCCACAGCCTCGCTTTCTGGCCGGAGGCCACCGAAGCAGCTGGAAAGGAGTAAGGTGTTTATTTACCAGGATGATTATGACTTCGGTAAGGTAAAAGGGAGGGAAAAGGCAAGAAGCCCAGCCTGCAGCCCGCCTCGGAGGGGAGCAGGGTCTCGAGGGCAGCAGCGGAGGCCCCCCAGCCAGAGGGCAGAACCCTCAGCTGTCACAGCACGGCAACCCGGGGAGCTGGCGGCTGACTTCGGGGAGGATCTGCTGCCAAACACAGCCTTCGCAACAAAAGCTATACGAAGCAAAACATACAGTGCAATTAAGGTGCACTTTGGGAAAACAGAAACCTCTACTGGGGGGCACTGAGAGCAGCCAGGAAAAGCCAAGGCTGGAACTGTGGGAGACTGCTAGGAAAAAATAAGCATTATTTAGTGGCCAAAGAACCATTTCTTTCTTTTCTATGCTTCTAAACATTATGAAAAACAGAGTCCGCAAAATGCTGTGCAGGTCAGACAGTTAACCCAGGTCGCTTCTTACTTTTGCTATATATTTGCACACATTAACACACACACACAACTTTTGGCATGAAGTTTGGCTTGGTGAATCCCCCTTGCCATGATCCCGGGGGCAGGTGAGAAGCAGTGTCACCACATCCAGTGTTTGGAGGGTATAGACAGAAGGCACAGTGACAGCCACTTCCATAGCCCCTTTTGTGCAAGAAGTCAAGCTCGAGACCCAAGGGCTCAGTCTGAAGTACATCGGTGCAAGTTAAAAATGAACCGTTTCCCATCTTACCAAGGGGCCCAGAGAGCTGGAGGACCACTGGATAAAAGGCACGTATGACTCCTCCATTCTGGTAATTGCAAGCGGTTACTCGTAACAACCTTTGCTGAAAGAAATGTTATTTAGCCACTGATGTGACTATATCCAGGGACAAACTGGGGGAATAAAATGGCAAAACTGGTGTGGAGCCTGTATCTCCTGACTCTCCCATCCGTTTTCCTTTTCTTTCAGCACCCACAGCACTGTGTGGTATCTGCTTTGATCATTTATTTTTTTACTGTGTAATCACCAATAATTTCTATGCACTAGGACTATTAGGCATGCTCGTAAAGTGATTTCCTACTAAGAGACTGTGCAACTGGATACCTTGTGTGCTAACCCATGAATTTTATCTACTTCAATGTATACAGGGGCCTGAGGCCTCACGGAAATTAACAATCCAAACAAATTCTACTGAGGTTTAAAAGATGAATTATTTTAATAACACCGAACTTATAGTGGATTCTGGTTTGGAGACAGCTCTCTGCAAAATCAGGCAAAATGTCTCGAACAAAGAGGGATTTGAACAAACTACAGCTCAATTGTCACATAGTTTTCTGTCTCCTTTCCTTGCATTGCTGATTAACAAGATTATTTATGTCTAAGCACAAGTTCAGTCTCTTTTTCTTATCCAGAAGCTTGTTCTTTCCACGAGTTTCAGAGAAAAATGAAATTTAGTGGATTAAAAATAGAAGAAAAAAATATGCTATCTTGAATGACTTTTGCTTCTGGCACTTCAAGAGCTGTTCCTTGTTTTGTTTGCTTTGCTTTATTTCTTGCCTTTTTGTCTCCCTTTTCTCAACAGCAAACTGCAAAGGTCAGACGCTACCACGATACATATGTCTTCTGCAGCAAGAGTTGCTCTGCAGTACTTGGCAGACAGAAAAACCAGACAGTTCCTTAAGCGAGGTCACAATCCAGCTTCGGTAAGATCACCACTAAGGACCACAGCGTAAACAAGACATGGGAACCCTGAGTCACAGTCTGAGTGCAACAGAGCAGACGTCTCTCTCACATGGGTATCAGATGCAGAGCAACAAGGGAAGGTGCATATCAATGAATAAACAGAAAAATAGGAAATTGAGAAAAAGAGTGGATTTTATATCTGGCTTCTGTGTGGAAGCAATTATCAAAGCATCCGTGCTGCGAGAGTGAAGAGGACCTCAGCTGTTTCACAGAGTCTTAGAGAGGAAACCAAATAAAATAACTCATGGGCGAGAAAGACGTTTCTGAACTAAGAATAACCTGCCCGTGTCTTTCTGTGGAAGGTGAGGTTCAGCCATCATTGCTGGAGTCCTGTATAGTTTCCAGTGTGGTTTACCCCCAAATGGATCACAACCATTTTCCATAAAACGCTGCAGCTATAAAATACAGCCACCACCGCGGTGGCAGAGGACAGCGATCAACTGACCAACAGGACAACATACTGCAGTTAGTAAGAGAGGAAAAAGGGAATGTAGAATTAATGATTTTATAACCCACGATCTTTACCAGATACATTATGAGACAGGGTGCGCTTCAGAACCATTTGGCAAACATCGTGGGTGCAGACACTAAATTAAAGTTTGACCCGGAAGGAGCCACGCTACAAGATGTTTGGTGGCCAGTATGACTGGATACCTTTGTACAAAGGGCCTGCTGAGGTGTGAGCCTGCAGCTTCTCATGTGGCTAAAAGCATTTAAGACCTGCTGTTTACCTTGCCTAGTAATTCACTCACATGTAACATGTCAAATTTCTGCCAGGCATGCCTATGGTGCAGTCGTAAGAGCCTCAGCATCTCTCTCATGTGCATCCCAAACACTGTGCAATACAGAAAGAAATGTGTATTTTCTTCTGTTCTTTGCTATATTCTACAGGTGACAGCCCCCCCCACCCAAGTCCTACCAGACAGCTCGTCCCGCTCAGATGCCTGCCCACACCACACACGCGTGTGCTTGTGAGCAAGTGTGAGTTCAGCAACCAGATCTATAGAGCAACAGATCTGAAATTGTAACACAGACAATGCAGAAAGCTTCTCTCTGTTGCTGTTGGACAGATGCGATGACCTCCATAATCTCAGGGAAGTCAGGCCACGGGTGAAAGCCAGCGTTCATGCAGGAATTACCCATGAGTTAAAGCCCAGCTACAGTCGCAGGAGCAAATCCCCTGGCTCAGAATTGCTTTAGTAGTTTCCAAAGGTAAATATACCATAAAGCAACACCAGGGGAGGAACGGGGGAGGACTCTGGCTTGGAGGAAGAAAGGCAGTACCATAGGCTTAGCCAACTGTGGAGCAGGGATTTTATATTTTTTTTTAATGGCAGAAACTGGTTTTATCTCTAGCAATTCACTAGCACCAAACAGTTACTTAATAGTTAAAAACATGTCTCACGGTAAATGACTTGCAATCAGTGTCACATCCCACAGCTTTAGCCCCTCTCCCTGTTGCACGGAGCAAGCACTTGCTAGACCAGTACAGGTTTGTTTCCAGTCCGCTGCAGCAGAATGGATGAAGCACAGCTCTAACCTGGTCCCTAAAATGAAAGCAGATGGTCACTCCAGGCTGCCAGGCCACCCTGCTTCTCTGCTGAAGGTTACTTTTACCCAAAAGCACTTCCCCTCTCTCCAGGACTCCCAAAGTTCCAAAAACTAAAAGAAACCAGCTCCCCCTGCCCCGGGCTTTCTGCTTTGGTCTCAGCCTGGCATGAACCCTGTAGCAGCAGTTAGGTTCCTTCTAGGAAAAGAAAAAGCTGTCACTGGCAGTTCCTGCTCCTTCCAAGCTCTCTAATGAAGCAGCAGTTGCCTACACATCTGAGGTCCTCACCATTGTGTCCTGCAGTTTATCTCCAAACTCCCACACTGCCCACTGGCTCTTTAAGGTCTGTGAATGAGAGAACCTCGGCACAGTCCCTTTTGGTTTGTCTGAATTTCAGCTTTTCTAGGAGAAAAAAAAAAAAAAAAGCCTATTTCAAAACCCCTGCACTGAAAAGTACTACTCTGATGGACTAGTGTGATGCTGGACTCGGGTCTGTCCCCTGCCTGCAGAGGACAGGAAAGGGATTTATTACAACTCCAAGTTTCAGGGTCTGGGTCTGCACAGCAGTTCAGGATCTTGGCTATCCACATCTGTGGTTCAGTTCTCCTACCTATCAGCCAAGGTAAGAGCTATCCCAGTTGCAGAAAGGAGATCCCAAATTTGGTCCCTCCATCACTGTCTCTTCTAGGATGACAGCCAAGCCTGAACTGGAACTGAGAACAGAAGACTTACACCTGCGGATGCCAATATCCACGTGTCTGTAAACGTCACACCTTCACATGGCCAAGTGCCTTACCGGGTACATCACACGGGCTAGAGAGGGGAAAGACAACAGAAATTCTGGGAACCACATTGCAGGTGGAAGGGACAATGGTTTTGGTGGTCCTCGCACTGCTGCATGCGACGGGGTAGAGCAGGGGGGCATTCTGTGCTGTGTGAAGGTGACGAACGCAGACATTAGTGTACACTCTGAGAAGGACATATCTCCGCAGGACAGCTGTGGGTGTTTGATGTCCTGCCAAAGGCGCGTTGGCCCTCACGATGGAAAAGGATCTTCAGCAGTAGTTGAAATCCAAACTGTGGTGTTGATGAATTACAGCAATATATATCTGAAATACTTTCTATTTTATTAACACATAAAACAGGATCATGGAATGAAGACAGAAAGGGAATTCAGCTGAATTCAGCCAGCTTGTTAACTGAGTGGAAGCTTTCACAGCTTGAAGTGCAAGACTTATTTCTGGGAACACAAGAAACTAAACAAAAAAAAAAAAATTGGAAGTTGATTGCAGGAAGCAAATCTATACTAATAACAGAATGGACTAGATCAGACCCAGAAGGGCTTAGATGATCTATTAATGATGAGAAAAGACACAATAACCATATAATGAATCTGCTGGACAGTGAATCAGGAGGCCTGCATTTAGTCCCTTGTCCCGCTGAAGAGTGCGCATGGTGAGATATTGCTTCAAGTAGCTGAAGGACTAGGCTTAAAGTACTGGGAGGAGTTGAATGAGTATAGTTGGTCTTGGCTTCACCTCCCTGCCATAAAAACAAGTGAATTTAAGACACAGGATAAAAAGAGGTAGCAACAAGTGCAAAAGAAATAGAAAGTTTATGTACGTTAGCTGTTTATAGCAGGAGAATGAGTCAGTCTGTCCCAGCAGTTTTCATTATGACCCAGATTAGGCCTTCAAGCAACTCCCCACCTTGAAACTGGAAAAAGCCTCTGTACGTTGTATATAAATAGAAATTTTCCAGACACATGAGGACAAGAGCTCCGACTAACTGGACAGACATCACCCCACAATATAAAACTACTAGCAGATTTTATTATTATTATTACTTAGAAAACTGACCTTATTTATGGCAAATGTTAAGAACTAAAATAACAGACGAAAGGGAAAAGTTAGTTGTGTTTACATACTACAGGATTCTTTATTCCATACACTACAACAGGGTGCTGGTTCCCCCTCCCAGGAATCACGTAGCTGTATAAACTGGTGTGCATCTGTCACAGGGGCAGACTCTGCTTAATGTAGAGCCCAACAGAATTAATAACTCAGACAAGGATGAAAGCCAGGACAGGTTGACCTCTTGCCCAGTGACGGTGATCACACTAGTCTGCGCCTACGCTTCTCCCATGTGAGCTTTCTTGGGCACTGACATCTATCATTGCCTTTTATCCCAAGACTTGTGCCCCTTCCACAATCAATACAGTGACAGCCTGCTACTTCCAGGTTCCTTTAGTCCATGTGGGACTATGGCTGACTTACCTAGAGGACTAATTCTTCCCTGGATCCAGGAAAACATCAGTGACGGGAAGCAGAGACAGCTGCTGTTGCACACCAAAACCGAGCCAAGCATGGAGATACTTCCTGAACTTGCAAGGACCCCCTCGGCTACAGCCTGACTGCAAAGGGACTCATTATCCATAAAACTAAACTTCATAAAATGCAGCTAAAGGAGCTCTGGGCTTTCCCTACAAAAATACATGGGATTCCTGGGGTGTCTGTGATCCCAAGCAAAGCCCAGCAGCTGTCTACAGCTGCTCCCTGCGTAAGCCGTGCTTTAAGAAGGTCACGCACAGACTATTTGGAATAAGTTGGTGTGCTAGAAGGAGGCCTTATGCTAAACAACTCCGAAGAGCTGGAAAAGCACTAACCACAAGTGCTGCAAAGGTAAGACAGTGCCTCATGGCCTTGGTAGCTTCGATGCATCTTTGGTTCTTGGATTCTTATTTATTTTCTTGGCTTGGAGAAACTTTACCAAGAATAAAAGGCTATCCTGAGGAAAACGGAGTAGCAAAGACCCTCACCAGAGCTGAAATCCACTAGAAATGAGTCAAATGCAAGCTGATGAAAATGGAGGATAATAGCATTAGTTCAGGGAAGGCTTCACAGAAACAAGAGACGGTGCTGCAGTGGAGGCTGATTTTAAAGCAGAAGTGCACAAAGCAGCATGGAGCCAGCAACAGAAGCACTAAGCATAAAGTAACGACGTAAAACTCAAGGTTTGGTGCAAAAAGCTTGGTTTTACTAATGGCACCTAGAGCTGGAAAAGATGCAATTATTATGAACCCCAGAGCAAGGAAAAGAATCAACAGAATTGTTATACTCACAGGTTACTGCAAGAAAAAAATCTGTATAGACAAAATAACTATAAGAATATGTTAAAAAGAAACATATTCCATTACCTACAGAGAGAGACATTTTTTGAGATGTCTAATGCCAAATATATTTCTGTGCTTGATGCATCAGCAGCATTCTGGCAGGTGCCCTTACAAAAACAAAACGCATGTTTGTGGGCATTCAGCACTCTTTCTGAGAGACACTTTCCTCAGCCTGTCACTTGGGTTGAGTTCAGCACCAGAGGTGTTTCACTGGAAAATACAACATATTTTTGTTGGTGTGTCCAGGAGGGTTCCAAAGTCTACAGAGCTGATGCTTACATCTGGGGAAAATCTGCAGAAAAAGCCTGACAGAAAGTTCCAACTCACTTTGGAAAGAGCTGGAGCTGCTAAGCTAAAGCTGAATTCCACGTACTGAAAATGAAAGATATCGGGCAGAGAAGAGTTTGGCAAGATGTACCCGGCTGCCACAACAGACAAGGAGATTCAAGGATTTCCTGGAACGACGATGTGCAAACAAAGCTGCCCTACTTCAGCTGCTCAAATTAGCAACCTGAGTGCGGTACCGTGCAAAAAGCCATCCCAGGAACAAAGGATGCTGATCTTAAGAGAGTACACAAGGGAACTGAAGCAGCAAGGCTTCAGCCCTTAGACACTGTGATATACATCTGGAGAGGACATTGGCACAGTCTCCATCACCAGCATGGTCAAAATTGAGACCTGTGCCATGCATATCTTGGTGTTCATGTAATTAGCACACTCAAAAGTGGTGGAGATTTTGGCCGCAGTTGGTGATTATGTGTTTAAAAGCAGAAGTCCCTCCTTGAGGAAGACAGGTGTTATCTGCGATCAACCACAAACCATGAACATGACCATCACTGCTGCCAAAAAGATGCTGACAAGGCACTCCTCGAGAACACAGCTCTGTTTCAGCTATGAACACACAATTGGCAAAGCAGATAAAAATGTCTGGTGGTTGCAGAGACACACTGTACACTCCCTCATTTATTGCTCTGGTGATGCCAACAACAGCTTTGCATATTGCGTTAGCAGCACCACCACCACGCCCTGTGCTCAGAGACCTGCTGATTGAAGAGATGGATTGCTATCTCCTCCTGCCCCAGGTAGGACCCCGGAGCAACACCCTGCCCCAGCTCACCCCAAGAAGAACCTTCCCACCCAGCACCCACATTACCAGAAACAGACCTACCACATTCGGGGATCTCCTGCTCTAAAAAAATTTGTCAAAATAAACTGGATGAGCCTCATAGCCCAAATATTTATGAAACAACACAAACCAGTTTGTATATATTCTTGGAAAAAACACAGATTGCAAATGCCAGACCCACTGTAGAAGATGAGATCTCACAGGTAGGCACTGGCACTGGGTCAAGCTAGTACACTCCTAACACATCCTTAATCTTGATAGGATCTTCTGGTTTGGTGATGGGGTTTTGTTTAAAAGCACTAGGATAAGAGAGAAATGTTTTACGCTAGCTGAAATAAACAATCACATGGAAATAGTAGCTCGGGATTGTCACATATAGCAAGACCAGTCAAACAGGAGGACAAAAATCAGTGGTCTAAAAAGCTTTTCGCCAGAACAATGCAGTTATGTTTTCATTAAGAAAATAGTGGGGGGGTGAGCTGGATTATTAAAACTCTTTCCGTGATACAGCTCACTAGAAGATATGGCAGCTAAAAACATCAAGCTGATTTTTACTAAATATGGCACCTGAAATAATAGTCCTTGTTGGTAGCCTTAGCCATCTGTAGTAAAATCAGGATCTGAAGTTTCCTTTCTGACTTGCTGCTATTATCACCAGCACAACCAGTTGGTGTAAAATGCCAAAACAGTGAAGGACCTACTAAAAAAAGCTACAGAGTCAGACTCTCATTTGACTGTTTATATTTTGTTATTACTATTGTTATGTTTGGCGAGTGAAAGAGAATGTGAGCAGGGACACCTTTCAGAGGCACTTTCAAGAAGCAGTTGGACGTGGCTGTGGTGCTACCCAGATGCTCATGTTCCAACAACACAGAACGAAGCCCTCGACAGAACAGGTCTCTGCTAAAAGTCATGGCTCTAAGTCATTACTGAACAGCTCAGCTCCTGATTCTGCTGGAGCCTCTTGAAGTTAGAGATTCGAAATTATCATCCCTGGGAGCAACCTGGTGGGAAGAGAAGATTCAGTAAACACAGCCCCATGCCAAGGTGCATGTGTTGGTGGGGAGCGTCACAGCCATACACCCCCGCCAGGCAATCTGCAGAGACTCTGCTGTCCAGGGAGGTAATGATGGTGAGGGATCTATGGCCTCCCAAATACTTCATTGATAAGGACTCAGCAGACTGAAGTTGCAAGAAAGGTTTTATTTCAACAGATCAGCAAATCTGATCTGCTCTGCAGGCCATGCTAAAGTTTTTAAGCAGACTAAAAACCAGAAAAAGGTTTATAATCTGCAACCTTGAGTCTTGGTTTTCTTGAGGTGTGCTAACTCCAAGCTAATTATGCTTAATCATAGCATGTAAAATAATAATTTAAAAAAGACAAATAACACTGCTTTATGCATTAATGACCAAAGAACTGGTGACAAGTGAAACTCGTGAAAGAATTACTGTTAATATCCTACACAGGAGGGCTTGGTGCTGCACAAAGAAGAAAGGATGGTCCAAGCCTCAAAGAGACCCAAGGCCCATAAGGACAGGGAATACAGGGCAGACAAATAACATAATATTTAGGAATAATATTAACATAACATTTAGGCTTAATAGTAATTAGCCTTAGCAAGCCAGCAACTGAAATGGTCAAGATTTTCATGATAGGCACAGAAAACATCACACCACAGGAAGGGACTAAAGGGCAAGAAGTAAAGGTTGTTTGCATGTGAAATTTTGTTCCTGTCAAGTGCAAGGGGCAGCATGGGGAAGGAAAAGATCTTAACCGAGAAACAGGATATAAGATGAGGACAGGCCAAGAAGGACCGCAAAAGTACAGACAAGTATTTGATGCGATAGAGAAGAATAAGCCAAATGAGAGGAAGTTTCTGAATGGATAGGATTTGGGCAAAAGTCAGTGTTCATCAAGGCCAAGAGAAAAGGATGTTGTATTAATCGAGACATGAGATAACAACTTGGACGAGAGTTTTAGCTGTGAGGAAGAAAAGGTTGAATACTTATGGCTGAAAACACTTAGTACAGGAACAGGAAAACAAGAAGATGTTTATTGGCCAGAAATAGAAAGAAAATCTCTATCCACCACCTGAATTGTATCAGCTGAGACAAGTCCTCCGAGGAGACTTTCCTTCCACTCCCACATTGTACAGCTTCCTCCTTTAACTCTGCTTCCCTTCCCAGCTTTCTGTTATCATTTGGATGTCTATCTTCTCTTCTGCAAAGGACTTGACCAAGGAAAACAGAGGGCTTGTAAAACCGCCTGCCCAAATGTGGCTTTTTGATGTCTGGAGCACACAGACACACTGCTGAAATTTATGGTTTCCAAGGAGGACTGAGAAAGGGAGAAATTTATGTTAGGAAAATGTGACTGTCGTCTTCATTTATCTCCCAGTTTTGTAATGGAAAACAGGCATTTTACAAACACATACACACAAAGCCCAGCATGAAACGGTTTATGAACTCGAGTGCATTAACCAAGAACCATTCCACAAAGACTGGTAATAATAATATTAATAATGCAATAAATCACACACCAGCTGTACTATCACATCACCATCCACCTAGCAGGGGAGAAAGCACCCCGTTGAGAATCAAGGCAGCAGCATCTCTTTCCTCGTCCACCCTTCATTCTGCCTGGATCAATCAAAAAGACTTTGGAACCTTCAGACCAGCAGACTGACCACAAACACCCCACAGACCTTACAGAAGCTGTTGCACATTACACAGGCAGCAAATAAAATGTAGAGCTACACCAGATTTACTGAGGATGCTTCAAAGCCGCTTCAAAGTGACAGCTCCAGGAAAGCCCATCCTAAACACGTGGATTACCTGAAAACATTCAGCTTGTTACACTGAAGCAGGCAGATAACGAGACCAACTTCAAGCAATTAGCTAGAAGGAGTTAAGCCATTAAATTAGAAACGTTCAGATCTGTATATGAAAGAATACAGACAAATTTGCATTCCCGCTAAATGAGTGTGCTTTTCAGTCCTTGGCAGCTCATTTGGAGTTTTGAATTTACGGCAGGAAACAATATAGATTATGATTCAGACAACAAAAGTTTATTTCTTGAGACTATTTGCAAGGAAACTTGAAACTTGCAGTAAGATAAAAGAGTATCTATCTGATCTGGTACCAAATAATTTGAATTCAAAGCTACCTCCATTTCTGAAGTTTACACCAAGCCATTTCAAAGTATTTAAACCATTTTGCAAGCGTTTAGACAGGAAGCTTTTCTATACTCACCCTGGAGGAAGTGGTGGCATTATTGATATATGTCCTGCACTACATAAAGTGTGGCTGTGGAGTTATTTATGTGCTTTTCCTGACTTCTTTTGACACAGGAGTTGATTGCAGTGCTGTATGATTACGTCTGCATCTCTGAATCTTTCTTTCTCAGCTGGAAAGTCTCAAGTTCCAAGCTGGGATTCCCTCTCCACCCCCTTCTCATGTACTTAACCCTCCTTCTGCTGGAAGTGTCTAGTAAACACCCACAAAAAACTCTTAGGTACAAAAGATTGCAGAGAAGCAGGAAGTGGAAAGGCAGCATTTTAAGAGGGAAAAAAAAGTATTTTCATAGATGCTCGCTCCTCATTAACTCTATGCCGTAAGAAAGCTCTTTTTAATAATGATATTTTTAACTACGGACCCTTAGAAATCAACCAGTCCCAAAGGATTAGGGATTTCAAGTCTGCCTTTTTTTTTTTTTTTAAAAAATGTTTCTGTCTTGAATTCTTTTGCTTATGATCTTTATCAACCCACCCCTCCTCCCTTGGTTCCCAGACCACCTACGGACAGAAGTATTGTTCATTAGTAAGACTTTAGCTGTCGGCTACAAACAAGCATCTGTGCACAAGAACCTATCGCTTTTCTGTTTCACTGGTTGCAACCCAGTAAAATGCACTTCTAGCCCAACTCAACCCTCATCCATTGAGAACTGCAAAGCAGAGGAGAACATGTGCTTCCCCCTCCATGGACAGTTGTGCAGCATGAAATAGCTGCCAACGTCACCTGATTTCTGAACCAAAGGCTTCCTACGTGACAGTCCTGTCACACAGCCAGGCATGCCTGCCACTACCCATTCTCCATCGTCTTGCTCAGATCTGTGCAGACCAACAGAAACAGTACCCTACCGCAGAGCTCAGACTGCTCTGAAGGTCGTGAGTGAACCTGGCACGCGTAGGTGAGCACAGCCGTTACACAAGTAACTTGCATGCTATAGCTTCCACTTACTCACCAGAGCCAGCACCTCTGATGCATCAGACTCCACTGCCACCGTGTATTTTTCCGGATAAAGTAAAGGACACAAACTGAGAATGGAAACTAAAAAGCTATATACCCTGTCTGCGATGAAACGCTGGTAACTTCGACCCAGCAGCTGCAGAAAGGCAGCCGGCAGGTGCTGCTGGAGCCAGCACTTAGGGTCACTTTGTGCTGCACTGGTGCAGTGGGAGCTATTGCCAGGCTATGAACTACTCCGGAATTTCCCCATTTGTAACGGTGAGGATACCTGCCTTGTCTCTCAGACACATGTAAACTCTCATATGAAGCTATTAAGATAAGGAAGATTGCTAACTCTAAACAGAATAAATATTAAATTATAAAATATAAAGTTTCCTTCCCATCCTTCCGCACAACATCTAAACAAGTGATAGACAATGGTGTCACTCATTGGCATGCTTTGCTATGTACATTTGGCATTTCCATGTAGGTTTTCAGTGCTCCTTCCAAGAAGCTATAGGTATTTCAAATACCTTGGGTGAAGGAACATCCTTGAGTGGCAGGAGACACTCCCTGGCCAACCCGTTTTGCTAGGGAATCTCAGTTGTACCTGTTGGAGCTACCTATGGTAGCGTAGATGGGCAGACCGAAATTACACTCTATCCATCAGTGAGTCGTTGCTTGTATTTTATCTCTGCCCCCAATGTCAGTTTGACATGAGGTTGCTCTGGGCTTTTTTCAGCATGTTGACAACCTTTATTTAGGAATTTATTCTATTGGCAGCTGAGCCTTTTTAGTAAATCCAGATCAAGGGTAACAAACTAGTAATGGGTTTAGTGTTTTTGGGCACTTCAGTGCCAATGTCATTTTCACATAGCTGCAATCTGGAAGAGTGCTTGAGATACAGCATGGAAACGCTTTTTAAGATTTTCAGTTGATTAAGCTGAATGAAACTATAGAGAACGGGACTGGGAAAAGACCCATAAACTACAAAAAAAAGCACTCAAGACCTATGCCAGAACATTGCTAATCAACAGAGAAAAAGAGAAAATTCTCGTCAGAGAAGAATAAGCTTTCAAGTGATGGCCATAAGAAAAATTGTTTCAAGTTAGAACTTTATACCTTCGTGAATTACTGACTGCACGACGTAACAAAAATGCCAACCCTTGCTGCTGTCATGAGGGTTTGGTCTGCTCAGTTACTTGGCACTGAACAAAGACTGAAGGAGAAACTGCTCCCCACACCTGTTTTCATGATGCAATGTGACTGGCCACAAGGAGAGGTTGAGTGTTGGAGAGCACGTGCTAGTGCCTGAGGGGATACGAAGTTAAAAAAAATACCCGGTATCTGGCTTGCGTGTTTTATTCTTCTTTAACTAACCACCAGGTTTAGATTCTGGAAGGAATTTTTTTTCAAGGACAGATGGGCAAGAAACAGTTCGATATCTCACCCCTTTACAGGGCACATGGGATAGTCCCGTTCCCAGGACTATCTGGGTATCTTCTCATTACAAGTTTCAGCCACTGCAGGACACCAGGATGTCAGCAATGCCCTCAATCTTTTGTACTTTTTACTTGTACATTTTAATTTTATGGCTTTTGAATTTAGGATATTTGATATATTATTGGGCTGTGCTTTATGGCATGTGCTGCGGAGGGAGAGAATAAAGGCAACGTCTTGTGAGGGAGTCCAGGGAATGGATTTAATAACTATGGGCTCTACTGCGTGGACATACTGCTGTGAGACTGGTGAAGCTGCGGACTGTGGGAACCACAGGCATCTCACAGGATAACCCTTGCACACTTATCACAGAGTGCCAGGCTGCTGTAGATCAAGGCACACTCCAGTTACGGTCACGAGGCATGCCACTGTATCACAGGGCTGCACGTGGCGATAGTCTTGCCAGCGGTAGACAATCAAGAGCAGAAGGTACCTAAAGATGAGGAATCCACCTCTCTTGACAATTTGTTCAGTTATTAATCTTCCTTCACACACATTGTCAAACACACTGCCTCATTTCCCACCTGAGTTTGACTGGCTTACGGTTCTTGCAATTCCCTCCCTGCCCAAACTGAAGAGCTCTTCGCTAGCCAGTGTTTTCTTCCCAAGAGCAACACTCCAATCAAGAGCTTTTAAATCTTACCCTCTATTTGCCCAAATCTGCACACTGATTAAAGCTACAAAGATTTAGAGGGACTCGGAGCCAAAAACCTGCGGCCACGAGGGAGCTGAAAGCCAAGCACACGCTTCTGCATCAGGCTCATTTCTGTCCAGCAGAGAGCTCCATACTGCGAATCGGATCCGTGAAATGACGCACATGAAAACAAAGTAAAACCTAAATGACACACAAAAAACCTTTCTCAAAATACTCAACTCCTTACTGTCTATAAAGCTTTACCAGTGCCAAGTGTGTTGCATTTGCTTAAAGAAAGGAATCGGCATGGATAACAATGTCAATCTGTGCAAAGACATTCACAGAGGTCAAAGTTTCTTAAGGCAATATTCCTACAAAAGTTGATTTTCTGGCGGAAAAGATTAATACCTTCCACCTTTCACAAAAAGTAGAAGAAAAGGAAAAAGTTATCTTCACTAACACTAAGGTGCATTCAGCCTTTTGCCACACAAGAAAATTTCCATGAAAATGCAGGAAAATGTCAGAGGTGGAAAGCGTGGAGATGGGCTATTTTCTTGAAATTCTGAGAATGTGCCAGAGAAGCTCCTAGTTCCATTATAATGGTCAATTTAACAACACTCAGAGGAATTTCAGGCAGAACCCAAACCAGATGTAACCCCGCCAAGATGCTTACAAACTATTTAGAAACATACTAAGCTATAAACAAAATTTAAAAAAATAAAATCAAAAGCAACTTAAACCTCTACCCTCCACCTTGCCCCTGCCTACCTCCAAAGCTGCTGTTCCTTGGAGAAAAATAGGATATTTTTGTCACTATTGTATTTCAACACATGGAGAACTTCTCAATGTGAACCCCTCCCTGGGCTGCACGTTTAACTGCAGAAAGGAGCGAAAGGCAACCTGAATGAATGAAAAGGCAAGAAGGGATTCAAAACAAATCAACAAACTGCCTCTTGTCTTTTGCGTGATTCCTCCCATCTCCTCTTGCATGAACGTTTTGGCTTTTTTATTTCTCCTCTGGTTTTGCAGAAGAGAGCAGGGAGCCCATTAGAGCAAGGGGATTAAGAGAGTTGAAGCAGGATTGAGTAATAAAATTGCTGTTAAATAACAGCAATTATGCAAGGCAGATGGCCCCAGCGAGAGAGCACAGCGTTTCCCACACACTGGGACGGGAAGCAGAACCGAGCTCGCTCTGCTTTAGAAAGAGCACATCGTTTGTGTCTGATTAAATCATACTAATTTGTGATCATTAACGAAGGGCCGCCCTAAGAGGGTTGTGACACTGGGGAGATGGAAGCAGACATCTTGGGGAGGAAAGGCATCAAATGACAAGTTTAGCTGCTGTTTAACCTAGACTGGAAGTCAGCAGAATCCTCAGTGCAATTCACAGTACCACCTGCTTACGTATTCACCTGGGTGCTTGCAAAAGAAGGTTCAATTTTGCTACCGCATGGGAACAGCAGCGGAAAATCTGGTTACTAAACTGAAAATGTTACTAATTAATGGCAGACACAGAATTTCCAACTGTGGCAATTTTTGTAACACTTAAATAAGCCAGGAAAGAAAGCTACTGTCCATAACTGTTTTTTTTCTGTTAAATGCAATTCAGAATCCAGCAGACCAAGGGTTTCTGATTTATTTCTTTTTAAGCAGAGGTGGCCAGCCAAGCTCCTCTGGTAAGACCAAAGCAGCAAAATGGATCTAGGTTTTTCATAAGATTAAAAATAAATGCTATAGAAGTGGGAGTCTAAAAAAAGGTATCAAAAGGAAGTGAGGAGAGGAGAGAGGTGACTTCTAGGACCAAAGCAGTAGGAGGTGAGTCAAGCCCATGCCAACTCAAGCATATATATGCATATATAAGCATATAACTCAACCATATATAAATACATATACAGGCACACACATCAAACCAAGCTGAAGTGCACTTTTCAGCTCGTCAAATGGTGCTGGCCAGCTCCCTTTTTTTTTCTGCTTATCCAGAAAGCCAATGGTAAATTTAATATATAGTTCATCAATTAAAAATTGAATTATATTAAATATATATATACAGGAGATCTGTTTTCCCTGTGGTAATAACAAAAGAGTAAAGTCCCTTTGACTTCAGAGTACTTGCTTATATTCTCAGACCCTGACATAATGCACTCAACAGTTTGACAAGCAAACCCCAGTGCATCTTGAAAACAGAAATCCCAAAGATTCCTTAAGAAAAGCAGCGATTCAGTGTGAAAACCAGGGATATTTATTATTTTCAAATTAAATACCGTAAGTATCCAGATCGTGGCACAGTGAGGGACAACGAACAGTCTGTCCTTAAAGCTGGCATCACAGTGGAGCATGAGAGATGTCAGGCTAAACTCAGCTTTCCATCCAGGCTTTTGTTGATCCGTTTCGCAACCAGATTAAGTTTCCTTTAACTAGTAGGAAAAATCTGAAATAAAATATTTACTGGAAGATTATATAACATACATTAACTCATGCTTAACCCAAGCTGATGGACAGAGATGAAACCAGACAGTTTACTTAAACATTCAAAAACCACAGATTAACCTGGGGGAGTGGAAGAAAAAAACTTTTCCCAGTCTACTGGTCAATTAAAAATAGCCATGCTGATAACCAAAATCCTAAAAATATAATTTTCTGCCCCAAAGTATTATGTTTAGTATTATAAAAATTATTAAATATCATTAAAGGACATTTTTCCTTTGCAAAATATATACTTTAAAAAATTGGATAGGAAACAAACATCAGAAAGCTTTCAAAGGTAGAATTCACGTAAGTTTAAAAAAAGGCAAAAAAAGTCAAACGAAGGAGACGCTTCTCTTGAATTGAACTTTGCATGTGAAGTTGTAGATGAGGAAAAATAGGTTTTCATCCAGTTCCATCTAATTTATCACGCTAAAGAACAAGACTTGATTAAAAATCCCCTGGTACCTTTTGAAAGAGGAGGAGCGTTAACCCCTTGCCCTGTCCAAACTGCATGTGGGCAATCGCATCCCACACACTTCAGCTCTAACTTCAGCTCTGCACGACTCCTCTTGCCTCCAACTTGCTGCACGGTTCGTTACTCCTATTTTTGTGGGGTATAAAACAACTTCTAAATATGTCAAACCTTGTTTAGCAGAGGAATCAAGTATGTCCATTTGTACCAGCGTATTAAAAAAGCAATCTCAGTTTACCCCAAACACTACTCTAACTGAATGACTTTCTTATTCCCGGCTTCATTCAAGGAAATGAGGTTTGACTGTTGAGTACTCACCTAAATCAGCAGAGCTTATAGAATTGCTTTGGGATTGCAGTGAATGAAAGCAACATTCTTATTTCTGATAATGAGAAACTGTTTTTGTTGAATTACAGTTACGGCTCTAAATTTTCAGTACTTAGATAATTAGGAATTCAGAAGGAATACTGATTGTCAACAGAAGTTTTGTGCAGAGTGAGATTCTACAGTGATTTGGGGTTTTTTTTTAGATACTGGTTTTCTTACTGTATCTTCTAACATGAAACTCCATAGCAGTTCTGTGAAGTGGATAATAAAGTAGAGGGCCACCAGAGCATACCTGTACGCGTGCCAGGATCTCCATGACGGAGATAAGCAGTAGAGCAACATTTTGGCCAGCATACCTTGCTTTATAGGCAAACTGTCGATACTGAAATGCCTAAAAATGCAGCTAATGAAGGCATTCCAGTTTATTTGGGTCACAGAAGGGTGCTCATTTTTATAGTTTTGTTTTGCAAGACAAAATATGTAAAACTAACAAGGAAAGAAAGAAAGAAAAAGAAAGACAAAAAAGAAATAACCCACATCCTTCACTTTTTAAAGACCAATTCTAGTTGTACAATCCATCAGACCGTAACATTTTGATTAGTCTTTCCATCAGGACCACAGAAGCCCTTAAGAATTTATGACACGAATGCTCTTTCAGATGGGATTCAAGGTTAAATGATCTGAAAGGTCATTATAATGGTACCATATTGCCTATGCAGCCATAACTACATGTCAAGAATTTTAGTACAACATCAACATAAATGGTGAGGTCCTGTCTATAGTGAACTTAATACCAAAAACAATCAATGGGGCCAAGTAGGGTAACCAAATACTCTCCTCCCGCAAAGCTTGCATGCCTAAACATTATCATACAAAACAAAATCAAACCCCTAAAAACAGTATTCTGCAGGTCACAAGATGAATTACAAATAAAATATGCAGCTGATCCTAGTCTAACCTTATACAAAACATCCCTCTGAAGACTCCTGGTCATATATTCTCAATCTCTGCCTCTTGGTGAAAAGCAGCATGAGGAAAAAAAGAACACAGTTAAAAATGAGTATGTCAGAAGGTTTGTTGAGGGAAAAGAACCTCTAATTAAAAAGGCAGAGGCTGTGAATAACAGAAGGAGGCATAATGAGACCTCATTTCTAGCTGACCTACTGCAAATGGTAAAAAAGTCTCCACAGGCAGAACTACATCCATGGTAAAACAACACCAACCTATCTGAACAGAGAGCCAGGCAAAACCCTCGGCACCCCGGCAAGATTTTCATTCCTTGAGTTATAATACTTTTAGGATTTCTTATTGTTATGCTGGCATGTTATTGCTACAGTAACTTCTGTATGAACATACTCTGCACACTTGCACAGAACTGCATGGACTCTTCACAGTCACAAGCATTTCCTAGAAGGGAGTTCATTCCTGAATTACTCTTCTCAGGAATGACTTATTTGTACACGACACACCCTGTGATGCCTAAAAAACACATAAAACACTCTTGAAGAGAAGACATTTCCTCCCTGGACAGGGACATAAATCTTCCAAGGACACAAAACCTACAGAAAGTGATCAGGGACAGGGATTACTCATAGGAATACCTGGCTCAATGTTGAAGTCTCTTTTCTTTGAAGCATAAACACAGTGTGACACAGCTTAGACTAATGTAAACATTGACATAACACCAAGAAAAATTCACATCTTGAGGAACACGCAGTCTTAACATCTGGATGCAGTGGAGGATCTTACGAAGCTGCTCTCCTTACCTATTTATTTCAATTGATTTGTACACTCTCCATTCCACACTGGTGAAGTAGATTTCATTCTCCTGAAATCTAGTGAATGCTACTTTGCTGCTTGATACGTCTTTACAATCACTTTTAGCAGAAGAGACTTAAGCATGCAGCAGTCTAGTGGCTAAAGAAAACCTCTCCTGAACTCAATTTCATCTTGTACCTGAGCTGAAAAAACGCAAAGACAACGGAATTTTTAATTGCACCATAAACCAAAGACACCCTACGGTTTAAATGCATGTGCATTCCCCTTGAAAGCAGAAGACGCCCAGGATGCAGAAGGAAAGCTGGGTAAGAGTAAAACTTTCTGAAGATGACAAGAATGCCACTGTGGCCAATATGAACATAGCAAGAGAGTGGTATAAAATAGCACACAGCAGCTTTGCCATCCCAGCTTTCTCACTGTCATTTCCAAGTGATAAATTATTATTGAACAGCCATGCTAAAATGTACAGGCCTTGCTTTATTTTTAGGCTTCTATTTGGATGCCAAGCTCTTCAAACATCACCCAGTCTGAGAAGCACTATTAAAAAAAGAAACTGAAGAGCAGCCAAATTCTTGGCCTGCTGCAAACATTGTATTCAATAAGCTGTGGTTCAGTATGCATTGTACTCGTGCGTCAAGAAATATCCTAAAGTGAAGTAGGAATTTACATGAAGTGTAATACTTGCCAGGGACAACATTTCCAGAAATTGGGTGTGCTTAACCCTTCCTTTCATTTAAAAAAAAAAAAAGTTTTCCTGAATTCAACCATGTAGAATTTGTGGCTATGTCCCATTCATTAATACATTAAATGCATTATGAGCCATATATTGACCACAACCATATAGCAAGTTATCTTAAAAACAAATACAAAGCACCACCTCCCCCTGTAAACTCTGTATTTTTCTAAAACGTGCACCATTAAGATAATCAGGTTATAGCAAACGTGTCTCCTTTCCACTCAAGCTTAGCAAATATGAAATGTAACTGTCTTGAAATTGGTATCAAAAGTTTCAGCGGGGAGAGGATTTCACCTTGCTGTTGGCAGGCTGGATAACAAGATCGGTATCAAACTTCTGCAGCCCAGCTTTTTATGGATGAATCCCAAGCTAAGGTATTGCCACAAATGGCTGGACAAAGGAGGCAGGAGGAAGTAAAAGGGAGAGAGCTCAGAAGAATCATTCACATTTTTAAAAAATTATTTCATAAATTCATTGTATAAAATAGGATTTGCAGACTCAAAAGCTTAACTATCACATTTTTCTTGCACTGGAAATTTAGATAACAACATGATCTAAGATTGATATCTTCCTTATAGACTTAATCTTACTTCTCAGTTTGACAGCAGAGCTTGCCAGAGAGCATCTGTCTTCAAATACTCCAGAACTACACTCTTACACCACAGTCCGGTCAAACCGTATTCATTCCTAAGGCAGAGATCAACTTAGAGCTGCACTATTCATAAATACACATTTATTTTTCATTAGAAATGCATAATTACAGCATTTAAAAGCATTTTCCCCTAGAAAAGTAGTTAAGCAACAGTACAAACAAAATTGTTAGTCTTCTGCAAATACATTTCTCATTACACTGAACAGAAAACACCAGCAAAAGGCTAATACTTGCAGTTATGGGATTTTTCTTTTTTTTTAAATATTTTCCATTTTTGTTATAAACACCATAGCAAATAAAAAAAAAGCTGTTTAAACAGTGAAAAATATTTGAGCTCTTGATCTTCTATCTGTGGTAAAGCAAGTATTGCAAAGCAGCAATACACTTCCTAAGATATTTGCAGACATTCAAATGGTGTATTTCACAGAAGAAATGAACAGGATGAAACATTAATTTAGTCTCACGGTTTCGATTCATTAGATTTCTTTCCCTCTTTCTGAAAGATTTTTTTTTCCTCCCTAAGTGTACCTAAGGGCAGGCCATTTATTTCTTCTGAAGGCCAGATCCTCAATTGATGTAGTGATGTAGCTCCAATTTAAGTAAATGGGTCTGATTTATTCCAGGTGAGGACAATCAGATCATCAGATCATCCTGCTATTTGCAGGAGATGTCCGAGGTGTGACCATGAGTCTAATAGGGATTTCCATCCTCCTGTTGTTGCGTGAAGACTACAGCACTTAACTTCTGACTGTGGTTCACTAACATCTCGGTCGACACAGCTTTTCACAATTCTCTTATTGAATTTGGATTGCTCCGTGTTCTATCTGCATTTCTGGCTGGATTGCTGATTGAAGGCTATCAGTGCCCTGCAAAAGGAAAGATGAAATCAGTAAATCAATACAAAAGTGCTTTCCATTGTTGTAGCCAAGGGAATGTGAACATACTATACTAATATAAAGTTCTTGTATGTACCAGTGCAAAATCTGCATGGATATCAGCTCTATGACAGAGTTGAAATGGGAATACACTTACAAAGGCACCAAAAATAACATAAAGAGTCCACATGAAGACTAAGTGTACTAATGCCCTTCAGGCTGGAAAGAGAAGGCTGAAATAATGAAATAATGATAAGGATCTTTAAAACCATGAGTGGCACGAAGACAGCAAATAGAAAACAATTATTCCCTCTCTCTTCCCAAAAAAGAACCAGATCTAAAAAGAAACAAAATGAAAGCTGTGTCTGGCACAACATGTGCCGAAGCCGTGGAGGGGCTTGTCCCAGCACAATGTGCGTACTGACAGCTCAGGGGTACAGAGCTGAACAGTGTTATGGAAGGAAAGTCCACCAAAGGTGATCATAGAAAAGACAGTAGGAAGTCCCGGAGTGGCAGAACTGTTGTAGGTAAGGAGTATAAAATTGCCTGTTTGCCCTGTGCTTGGAATTTCCCCAGCTGGTGCAGGATATGGTCTAAAACTGCTGACTTTACCCACTGCAGTCTTTCTCTATTTTGTGTAAAATGAGAATAGTGCTACTATAGTGAACATTTTTCTCAAATAAAATTCTTCCTAGAGTCCTGATTCTACTCACTTTCCAAGCAAAACCAGTCCTCCGTGAAAGAAAGTAAAGTAAACACAATTGACTTAAGCTTTCAAAGGAAGTCTCCTTAAAAATTAAATTACTGCCTACCAGTAGTCTGACAACGCTGTGAAAGGATAATCCCATAGAAAACTTTTTAGCCAAGTTAGCTGGAGTAAGAAAAACTAGATTATGAAAGAAACTCCATCTTTAGAGCCATAAGATGAATAGCATTTAAGAACAGCTGTATTGGCTTGGATAAAATCCATCACACCCAATAAGCCTTCCCCTGATAGCAGCCAATATCACAAGCACAGATAAACTACAAGAAAAGGGCAAGCGTTTAACGATATTTTCCTGTACACTCCCACAGATTCCAGAGATCTGCCCTTGATGGATTTTCCCTCCATAAATTCATCTAATAGATGCTTTATGTAACGCCCTGGATACAGAATTATTTCTGTGGCAGTACTTCTGTTATGAAAAAGTCTTACTTGAAGCCCTGCTTTATGCTCTCAGCCTCACATCTGCAAGATGATACACAAAGACCCATGGGTGGAAGCTTAACTAGATTTCCAGTCCTTTAGGTTTTACTATGCAGTCGCAACTTGTTTATTCAAATGAAAACACTGGAAGTTCAAAATTATAAAGCATTGCTCCTAAATTAAGGTTTTGTTGCCAAATTATTTCTTTTCACCCCTCTGCCTTGTTGTCAGTAATTGTACACAGCTTCAAGATTTTTTTTCCCGTTTAACCTCATAGGTAATTTGGTGTTTACTTAAACGTTGAATATATTAGTGCCAAAGTGGTGAATAATTCTATCAGATTGCTGAATTTGATAGCAGGTAAGTTTTCAAGTGACTATCAAAGTTTTCTCTCCCATTAGCAGAAAACTGTGTTGAAGTAATATAAATATCAAATAAAAGCAACAGAAGAGATACTGAATATTTATCCAACGCTTAGACCAGAAGTGGAAGACTGCCCAAAGGGATTAGAAGCACGCTTTAGATTTGGAATTATGTTTTTTTCCAAATCTTATAAAATTTACCACCAGCATATGAATTTGAGCACAGAATTAATCCAAATATTCTTTGTCACCATCATATTCTGTATCTCTATGTTTTGCAAACTGCTATAAGTAAGAATGCTATCAAGACGTGAAAACAAGCCAACGAAACCTAAATCCCCCAAACGCATCTGATTTCAAACCATGCCTCCCTCTGTACGTTTGCAATTTTACGCCAACAAAACACTATTCATATTTTAATAGTTTGTGTTTACATATGTGGTTTAGGGCCGCTACAGAACTGTCAGAATCCTACCTATTAATACTTCTGTCTACAGCTAATTTGCAAATACAAAATCATACATGAATACACTGAAAATACTAAGTTGAAGTGCGGATTGCTGTCTGCTTCAGCTGAAGCCATAGAAGTGATTTATTTCAAACAGCCTCACTCCTACCGTCAGCTTTGTGTGTGCAGTTGCTTCCAAAGGCATGGCTTTCAAGAACAAAGGTAAGAAAACCGGTGCCTTGTTTTCAGACATTAAATAAACTCACGGTTGTGGTGTTTCAAATACGGAATTTGCATAGGGCATAGCATCCAACCCAGGTGAATCATAAACTCCACTTTTATAAGCTTTGATTGATAAGTAGATTCAAAATCATTGAGGACATCTCAGAACCGTTGGCAAAGAACCATATGAAAACAGGAAAAAGTGTCACGACAGCCTCACTGACAGGGTTTTCCTTTCAGATAAGAGATCTAAAATGAGTAGGACTATTCCATAATTTTAGCCAAAAAAGCTCTTGGGTTATCCATATAACTCAGAGTAATGAAAATACCAAGTTGGTTTCTCCAATTCATTAACAGATCCTTAGTTTTCAGTTTGTGTAAACTGAGGAAATATTTATGCCGAACTTATTTTTAGTCTTGTCTGGTTTTCCTTTCATACTCTTCTTATTTCACATTCCTTTTCTGCTTCTCTTCAGCTCTGTATAAATCTCTGCGGTTAACCACAATATTAAAACCTAACACGGTGCAAAGTGTCCCTGAAGAGAAAAGTAACTCCTCTGGTGGCTGCCAGTCGTGCGGGAGATGGATGCCAGTGTTTAGAACTGCACTCTGTAACCCCCGGCCCATCAGAGGTGGTAGCTGAGCATGGAGGGCAGACATGAGGAACAGACCCAGGAGAAAGCCCATGGGAGGTAAATTTGAGAATTTCCCAGCCTGGAGTGAGGACAGCAGCATGAGAAACACCTCTCGCTACCTGACACCTATATGCTTTATTAATTGGATGGGACCAGCAGTACTTGAGGATTTATACAAAATAAGGCAAGATCCCTGTAGCAACACTTATTGCCTGGTGTACTATTACAAGTGACTATGAATAAAATATTCAGAAGGTTAGTGCAGAGACAAATCTAGCAAAGAGGCAAAAATTACTATCAAGGGCTCATCTACACGGGAAGATCAGTGTACACAAATCTAGAATGCAATCTTACAGCACAGCACGCTCACATGCCAGGCAGCCTTTTTGTCAGGGAGCATAATTTTTCTGAAAAGCACTTTGTAGCATGCAGGTGGGGAGCCAGCGTGGACTGGAGCAACTAGGAGAGTTTAGAGCTGCCTTCCCTACCGGCACCAGCCAGCACAGACGGCACTTTGGCAGTATGTGACACAGCCCCATCTTTTGCCTGAGGCCCTCTTTGCACTGGGATAACTAATGCGCTCTAACTTCATACAGCGAACTGATTTGCAGATTGCCTTGCCCATGGAAGAAGCACCAAGCACTTGAGTTTCACGCACGCAAAGTCTGGACATGATTCCCTTGATTTCTTACGCTTTTTTTTTTTCCCCCTCCCTCAAGAGACTCAATATCCAAATGTTTGTAGCCAGATCAGAATTCCCTACAAAACTGGGTATGTGTCGGACAAAAATCCACTCTAATATTGGCTTCTAAGGATACCATTATATTTTGGCTAGAAAGCAACAGCTTATTTTTCACAACCACTTGGCATTCTCTTGAAAAGAAGCTCACTAAGTGGGGTTCACAGAAGAATGTGTAACCATCTTCAAAAAATTTCTGACAACTGTTTTAAGTCAGCATTCTTGTGTTGTCACCAGTCACAGCTTCAAGCTGATGAGAAACCTTTTTGAGACTCAGATACATGACTGTTCAAACTGATTTAAAAAAAAAATAAAAAATTCCTCCACCGTAACTGAGAGGATCAAGTGTTCACTTACAATTGCTAACATTGCGACTCCTGCGGGAAATCCAGGCTGTTGATCAAAATAACTGGAAAACTGCTGTCAGACAGGGAATAACATTTTTAAGAGAAACCTCAGTCTGAAAAATACTTTTTGGACAGACGCCAAGCAAGTTTTTTGCCCTGTCCTTTAACATGGCTCTCAGCCTTCAAGGATGCAGAAAAACAATGATGACCAAAATAACTATTCTCTAGGGGCATTAAGCAAGAACATAGAAGCAGGGAAAGTCAAAGACCTTTAACAAAAATGATACCTTTAACAAAATGATGTTTCTTATTATAGAATAGATTTTTTTTTTAATGGCTTGGAAACAGGATCATAAACTCATTGGGACTGCAGTATTTGTGGATAGATATATAGTTCATCTGATAGATGTTTCAATCAAGTTAAGTACATTCAAATGGCAAAAAAAATATATACATACTTGATTAGTCGCAGAGTGGTCTGTCACTGGTGTCAGCTGCACATATTGGACTTGGATATCACTCCCTTGGAGCGGGGATCCATCAACACCCCCTGATGCAGGCTCAGCAGAAGCAACAGCTATCAGCTGAGCACCCTGCAACACCTGCAGGGGAAGCAATGGAGAACGCGGCTTGTAAACAACCACAATCAGAAATGCATTATGAACCATCTAACTTAAAACAGATGCAAAACCAAAGACCATTAAAAAGAAACACAAGAAAACTTGTCTATCGGTAACAGTTGCTTTAAATCATGTGGGTTTCCGAGAGGACATGGTACGCATATGGAAAGATTCCCATACTAGATGCTCGCCACACTTTGCCTTATGAAATTCATAATTCTGTTAATGATTATTGCAAAGACGAAGTGGGATACACTGTGCAGGTTACACTAAGAGTGCCATAATGTCAACAGCACACAAAATACCGCTGAGTAATGCTTCTACTGTTGCATAAACAGACACAGATCCAAGATACTACTTCTTACAGCCAAAGGCATTCAACTTTTGACAATTTATTACAGTAACATTTATATTCCTACCATATACGAAGGTGTAGATTTAAGAACCAATACTAATTAATGCTTACTTCGAACACATCTGCATTTTGACTGGTGAAGACTATAGGTCCCCTATAGGCTTCAAAAACCAAAGAACAGTCGATTCATCTAAAAATGCTTGCTTAGAAATGTTCCTGTGATTAAACTAATTTTAATCTACTTCTTGAAACACAAATCAGAATTAAATACATGTACGTAAACAATGACAAGCCCCCAATCTAATTTTTTTAATTCAGCTAAAATACACAAATTCAGTTTTAATTTCTATATGCCGTGAATGACGTATTTTTAAACTATGGTATTTGAACTACAGTGAACAAAAGACATCTTTCAAATGAACGAAAGAGAACAAAGAACAAAAATAATATTCTTAACAAAGGTTTTTCTTAACAAAGTATGATTTCTCAGCTGATCTGCGGGTGGGTGGCCATGAAGGAGTGGGTAGACCAGAATTTCTCTAAGGAGTGTGGGAGGCAAAAAGAGGTGACCTCCATAAATGACCTTCAGGGGTGTTGTCAGGATTTTATAGGGATCTTGGGTGTTCTGAGCTACAGTCAGCATCAAACTGCAAAAGGATGCTACATCTTGTTTTTACAGGACTAAGCAAAATTTTCTCATCCTACGGTATTTATTTTGGAACTATATGACACATACTGTCAGAACCACATCACAGTCTGTCCTAGTGATTACCTGCAGGTCTTAAATGTATTTTGACTCATTTATTTCTGAACTACAAACCTCAGAACAACTGTGAGCAACTGAGCAAGTGCATCATTCTCACGTACAAACAGCTTTACAACAAAGAAGCCTAAAACTTGTAACAGTACCAGCTTCCCCGCTTCATGGTATGTTCTCAACTGCACACCTTCCAGCACACTTCAAAAGAACTCCCTTTTATAACACCCACTCTGAAGAAGACCAAATAGCTGTTACATGTTTTCTTAAACCAGACCTATTCGATTCCTAGTGATAATCTACCTTTACCAAGCTCCCTGCAAAAAACCCACCCACCCCAGCAATATTTGCATAAAATACTTCTTGCTGTCAAATTACCCTTTCCTTTTTGGTTTCATGCAAATGGTTATGCTATTTTCCTACTACCTTCCTGCTGGATTTGTAGTTAAGCTTTCATTGACAAAGAAATGGGAAGCATTTTTACAGAATGTAATGATGAAGCTCAGCTAGTTTTCTTAGAGGTAAAATGGACAACATGCCAATGTCAGCAGGGGCTGACAAATGCAGGTATTTATGAATTTCCATTGACAAGGTCACAGATTGATTGCTGCTGCTCCAATCCTCCCAATAGCCAGATTAAAACTAACTTAGTTAAATTTAAATGTGTTCTAATCCCAATTCAAGACTACAGCAGTGATGACAACATACAATGTGCTTGCTTTCCAGTTCTGTAGTTTGAAAAAATAGATTAATACATTGGAGAGATTAGACATCAAACATTATAAAAATTGCAAGTAGTACAGTTTTTCCTTCTTTGTCATGTCCTGTTTGTGCAGATCCCAAGGACTCCAGGCTTCAGTATTCAATAATGGAAGGTGAATGGCCATGCCAGATAGATTCACTTCCACTAGCATTACACCAAACTATTTGGGTTTTGCAAACCAGGTGATTGGCTCCAAATTGAACATCACACTGATATGTTTACTCTCTAGCAATTGCCTTCTTTGTATTTTTCCTTATAGCTACAAAACATCAGACTTAGAAACCTGGTCTTGCTTTTAGGAAACACTAAAGGAGGAAACACAACAACAGAGTACAATATACTGGGAAGAATACAGTACCAAAACACTCTAAAGAGCTTCTTACTGCTCAGTTCACATAAACGAATCAACTACTAAAGACACACTACTAACACTGAGAGAACAAAAAACAACAGTCTGGATTTTTGAAAACTAAAAGCAGAACAATGAAATGCAGATTTCTTAAAGTTTCACCACCTAGCACATGCTAACATAAATAGCTGTCTTAGATTTCTTTAAATACTGCCTGGCTTGTTATTGTGGCATAACTGGCCATACGACCAGTCACTGAACAAATGAGAATAAAAGCAAGAAGAGGGAAAAGATCCCATCTCAATTAAACTTACTGAATTTTAAATGAAGGAATGAGCATCAAGCTCTTTTTAATATCTGTTGATAGAGAGCACTCTGAACAAAAATATTATTTTGCAGTTTCTATTTGAATTCCTGTACAGCTCCTGAAATTAAGATACAAGTGGATGAGAGCAGAAAGGGAGAATTGCCATCTTTACCCCCTACCCCCTTTTTTTTTCAAGGGACTTGGAAATAAAGCTGTTTCTGTAGCCTCAATGGCATAGTACCTTGTGTTTAATCTGCCGAGCCAGAGAGAGGATCAATTCAATTTGAGGCTCAGCCTGGAACATTCGATCCCACTTCCTATGTCTGAACACCGCTGTCACATGCAGCGACCTGCAGCATACTAAAGACATCACTTAACTAACCACACCGCATTCATAAGATAATGCAATTTATGAAGAATCTCAAGTGTATCCAGACAGAAAAATCCAACTGAACTGATATTAAAACCAGCAATAAATTACATTTTCTCTACTGGAAATTAAAATAGATCCATTGTATTTCTGTCTTAACTTCAAAAATATGCTAAAAATTTGTTATGCTGAAGAACTATGACTAACATCACCCTTCTACTTCTGACAAACAGCAGTATTGATAAGTATTTTGCTCAGGAAATGCCCAACTCGGGCAAGCAGATTGGCAAGTTTGGCTATGGTCCTCAGATTCTGCTTGCGTTTGGTCCTCAGATTCTGCTTGCGTTTGCAAAACCTTTTTCTTCCACAGTGCCTTATAAAAACAGGTATGCCCATTTCCTTTAACATAGGGGAGAAAGTTTCCAGGGGAAAAAAATGTCTCAAAATATGCATTGATAGAAAGACAGACAGATATAAACAGAGTCCAGCGAGTGGATTCAATTGGGTTGACCAGACTCTCTAATCAGTATGACCGTGCTTCCCCAGATAACAAATGGATTTAACTTCAGCCCTATAACTTCAGTCAGCCTCACCTAATAGGTTTATTCTGTTTGTAAGTGTCAGAAGTTTTATATGAAACTATAGCGAGGCAGCAAAAATTAAAGACATCATGGGATCAACGCCTTTAAGTAACATGGGATTCGTGGAGGAGCTGGGTAGCTGAGCCTACCGCAAATGGGACAGGTGCAAGTATATGGCTTTTCTTCGGCTGCTCACTTGACTTCCAAACCAACACTTTCACTTTGTAATTCTTACCTGCCCCTGACCTTAAAATTTTGTATCAAAAAAAAAAACCCAAACCAAAACCAGTCCACCCTGAAAATGACCTTCTCTTCCCAATTCCACTGGGCTTCTCTAACACCCTGCCTTACTGGTCCAAAACAGGTAACAGAATATGGTTAAACTGAAAAAATAATAAACTTCACTTCTAACAAAATTGATTAATTCATGCTCTAAAAACACATGCAGAACAAGAAGCTTGAAGTCACCCTTCCCTTTCACTTTGGCACAAAAGCACAGAAGCATCTGACGTGGAATGTCACTCAAGCAAACTCAGGCTAGTGAGAGTTCAAGTCAAGGCTGAAAACGATCCTAAAACAGAGCGCCCTTTAAAATTAACAAGACCACCAAAAAATGTTTTTTTCTCTAATAATTCAGTGGAGTGTTTAGAAAAAGTACGTTTGGTCATCTATTATTGCTTGCTGTCAGCAGTAAAAAATTGTCTTGACAGTGACAAGATCTTCAGCTCTTGCGGAGCCGGAGCACACTCTTTACATTGCACAATTATTTCCACTGCAAGCATAAGCAATTGCACAGCTGGAACAGAGCAGCTCACTAAATTTTTCTGTTCTTTCAGCTTGCAGTTACAACCACAGATACATGCTTTTCCCAAATAGAAAACCTAATGAAAAATGTTTATCAGAAAAATCAGAATACTTTAGGAAATGTCTGTAAGATATTTGAGAATATCTTTGAGATATATGTCTTTGAGAATGCTTCGATGCTACCAATGCTCTCAAGCACATTTTGTGACCTAGCTCCATCTTTGCAAGCTGTCATGCCCCAAACCTTGCTGCCTCAAAGACTACCACATTGCGTGGTGACCCTGGTGAAGACAACTTGCCTAAATGACCAAGCAGGGATGAAAAAGCCCCTTCTCTCACTATTCCCATCAACTTTCAGAATAAAAAAAGTTCTCTAACACCTTCAGACAGAAACATAAATGCATTTCTATTAGTTCTGATTTTAAACGGTCCTAGAAATACCAGAAGGAAAAGTATTTTGTTCAGATGTTTAAAATGAAGTGTGAACTCTTGGCATTGTTTGTGAATACAGAACCACAGCCTCTTTCACCAAACATTTTTTTTCCTTAAAGCTCTATAAGCTTTCAATGAGAGATACGAGAGCTGACAGATTTGATAAAATGAGCTAAGGGACTGACAGCTCCCTCCTACCTGCTCAAAGCACAGCATGCCCATACGTACATTCTCTGTCCTTCCTTACAGCAACACTAACACAAACCCAAGCTTCCTGATCGGAACTGCAGCAGAAGCACAGACCCTTGCAGTGGTATGCCACTGACCTGAATCTCTGCCTTTCACTTTCTCATTTGTTTTTTTTTTTTTCCTCCTCTCTCCACCTTTTTTCCTCTATCGTTCTCTCTTCAAAGTCGTGATGATTTGGGACATGCAAGCTACCGAGCCTGAAGGTCCTGGATTTTGTCCCTTCTTCAGTGAGATGCTTGCCATATAAAACACAATAATAAAATTAGTATTAATAATGAAAACCAGCTACTTTCTCTGCTCCCTTCTTTCCATTAAAGACTATTTTAGCCCATAACTAATAGTTCCCATTTAACATTCAACTGCCAGGGCAGGAAATAATTTTTTTAAAAAATATTAAAATGTAATAGGTTTTCTTTCCTTCAGTTTTTCCAAAATTATTCAAGCAGTTTCCAACCATGGTTCAATTCATATCGCATCCTCTGCTGATTTTACTTATCACTGAGAATTATTCTCCTAGAAGCCCACAACTTACAACTTTTCTCTAGACCCCAGTCTTCAAAAATAGGTAACTGTTTTGGGATAGCTGAAGTTTACCAAAAAATTCCATTCCTCAGTCTGGTCCTTGCCAGATTGAACCTTCTAAAACACATTCTTGCTACTGTTGTTGTGAGCTTTTTTATTAATCTAGGCAAGCACATATGTTTGCCTACCTATAAAAAGCTCAAAACCAAGACACATTGGCATTTTGGTGTCTTTTTTCCATCGTTCCTTCCCATTTCTACTGCAGGAATGCAATAAAAGATGACGTTTCTTCAAAAAAAAATGAGGTTTGAATCACTGAAAGAGTGGTTGTTTATAGAAGGCTCACATCTGAAAATCCTGTAACGCTTATAGCCAGCAAGTAACTATTTCAGCAAATGTCGCATAAAAGAAACGAGTTGTGCATATGAAAGAGGAAAAGATCCCAGTGACATGCTCTAGCTAAAACATTAGTAAAAGGGACAGTTTGGGCCCAAAAGTGTAAGGATGGTTATGGGTTCAGACGATTCCTAGAAAACAAAAAAAATAAGAAAATACCGGCCTATCATCCTCCTACACTGTCACTCATCATTGATGGCAAAACTACACAAATACATTCAAATAGCAAACACATCTCCTTCAGATGGTAAGAAGCTTTGCTGATAAACACGTTCATTTAAGTATGGTAACTCCCTCTACCTGATTCTTTTCAGTCTTAAAAGTTTTCTTCATGGACCCTTAAGACTAAAAACATCCACTGTATTTAGTACCAACAAAACATTTATTTACATGCTTACAGATGGGTTTACTGGGGCAACTAGACTCCATTTTTAGGTGCAGAACTCAAAATTTTGTAGCATCAGAAATTCACGAGTTCCATGAAAACACCAGAGGCTTAAACTAATCAAGGTCTCCGTCAGCTTGGTATTTACTAAGGAATCTGGAACAGGCAATGCAGAATGCCAAAAGAATGGAGCTGTATGAAAAAAACTAAGATCTTCTTCTATAAGACTCTCTTTTTTAGTTCTTCATGTCACTTGATGAAGTAGAGCAAGACCCAACACTAGGAAGCAAGTCCAGTATGGAGGATACTAAAGTATAAAAGACAATCGGTAACATGACTGACTTTACACCCGTTCGTCTAAGCCATCGGTTCGACTTAACCAAGGTCAAGTGTACTGAAAAGCTCATATCCCATGGTGGCTGATACAAAGTTATTTTGGTGATTTTACAGTCCAATTCCAATAAAATTAAAGTATTAACGTGACAAAAAGGAGTGGCAGCAAAGGACAGCCTGACCTAACTGTTCTTAGAAGAAGCAGTCCTCTTAAGATCCTCCTAAGATCAAGCAGTATTCATTGAAAACCACTGTAACCCTTGCACTATGTCTATCTATCCCATATGTGTATAAAGTAAGAATGTATATAGCCTGATGACATGTTCTCTTTCCGGAGAAATAAATTTACATCCAAGCAGAACAAACACACAGCTAACAATATGGACCAAGGATCACGATATATTGCTGCATACTTTCTATGCTGTACTTAAAATTAAACAATAAGTATTTTGATAGAATTACAAGACAGTTTTAAGGACTAAGTTTTATCTTCCAAACTTTTCCAAATATTAACAGCAGTAAAAGACTGGAAGTCCCCTTTCGAAAAAGATAAGGAAGACAGATGGCTCACAGTGTTGCAGAGAAAATCTGCAGCTTTTCTCTCTCAGTGACTAGTGAGGAGAAGCACGTAGAGGTGCGAGCAAGCCCATGGAAGATGTAACCCGTCCTTTAATCATTTATTGGCAATCCTTTTTTAAGCAGAAGCCTCCAAAACATGAGGCTTCTTTTCTTTATAAGGTGCGTTTTGATGGCTGCTCTATGTCCGACTTAGTAATAAGATCACACTAAAGTAAAGGAAAAAGCCAAAATACATACCACTGACATTTTTTCTCAAATAATTACATATATTAATTTCTTAATTTTCAAGCTGAACTTGTTCTGATTACCATTTTATTATTATCGGCATCACCACAAGAGAAAAAAGCCTCTAGGCTGTACTGTGTACTCTAATAATGCGTTTCATATCCAGCCACCAGCGAGTTTCCAGAAATTCACAGGTTTTTCTATTTTACTGTTACAAAGGGCTGATCATTGTCTAGTTTGTCTGACATGGCATAAATTAAAGACCCTCACACAAAGCACTTCCCATAACAACTACAGCTGCTTCTTGAAGAATCACATCTCTTTTTGAGGCAATTCCATCTTTCTTTTAAATACTTCGATTGACAGAATAGCATGGATCATAGAACATACCGCCCCTTCTTCTGTGTCTTCTCGTTACTCCCTGCAGGAAAAGGTTTGGGAGGTGAAACTATATTTTATCCTATCAGGCAGGCCACCAAACATTCACCAGGACAAAAAAAATAATTCTGGAATATTTGTTCTTAGAAAGATACATTACTTTGCATCTAGCGTTATTAAAAGGCAGGCTGAGTCAATCATATCTAGTAATCTAGGTCAGAGTATAAAAATGACCTGTTAACTTTCTTGACTTAGCATTTAATTACACTTCCATTTACATATCACTAATTATTCATTTTCTTTCATATCTTTCATTAAAATATTGAATAGCATTAGTCAAAGATATTTGTGGGAAAACACCAGAAAATACAAATTGGAAGGCTGAAAATTACTTTTTGCAATATATCAACTAAATTCTTTTGAATAAATTTAACACTGGCTTCAATCATTTGCTTTAGGGCTACATTTTCAAATGATCGGAGCAGCATGTTGGAAATAGGAAGCAAATGAGTATACTGTCAATCAAGCTCACAAAAACAAGCCCATTTTTAATAAAATAACACTGATTCACATTAAGTATACTAACATGTTTTAATTCTTTACTAATTACCTTCTAAACACTTCCTCTAAACCAGGCATATTTACTGAATTAAAAACACACTCCTTACAATGTCTGTGCCCAGACAACTGATACCAAAGAAAAGATTTGGCTATGATTCCCCTTTTCCACTTCAGCAAGATACCAGGTATGGACAGGGCTATGCAGAGAAGAAGAGAAGAGGAAAAGAAAAAAAAAAAATGGTTCTGAGAGACCCCGTGGTAGTTAAGCAACTACCAAATTCGGAGTCCCCAAATCATGTATCCTGTTGGCAGTTTCCATCACTCAAAATCAAATTGCTCTGCTCACCTATCCTCAAATATTGCAGTGTTGTAAGATGAAGGTTTTGCAGAAAATTACACTGCAAGAGCCTCGCTAACATTAAGGTAATATATTCCCATTAACGTCCCAATATGTTTCTTTTAAAATAGAAGTATGTTTGATCTGAAGTAACTGGAAACAATATAAAAAGGTTCCACTGCTCTTAAAAATTAGGTTATCATTCTGAAGTTAATGATCTAGTCCATAAAGCTTTACTTCAAGTCATTCTTTACTCCAACAACGTCCTGTATCTAAATTTGCTATTTATTTCCTACATAAAATATGCTAATACAAAAATAAATTCAGCATATGCAAAAATCTAATATTTAGCAGTTCACAGAGAAAGGAACTCTCCCTGCTGTGTATTTCTAAGTGTGCTGAATTGAACCATGCAAAATGTGACCTTAAATCTGTCAAAACTTCATTAACTAACACCCCTACAGGGTCATATAACTGAGAGCACCTCCTTTAAATTCCCCAAACTAAAAGGCATGAAAAGCGAAACTGATTTCAGCTCTACCAAGTGTGGAAAAATGAAAAGAATAATTCCAGAGCACATTTTTATCAGCGGCATTATTTCCTTGCATAACAAATAATAAAGCATCTCATCTGCTTTTACTTCGAGTATATAGCACAGCGCAGATCTACTCAGTAATGTCTACTCTGAGATTCCCTTAATGCGCCTGTACAAAACCTGGAGAAATACACGAACACAAACTGTAGCTATTGTGGTTACTTAAACAAACTTTACAAAAATGTCCATCTTCCTGACTACTGCAGTGGGATTGAGCTTCATAAACGATGGCAAATTGTGGCTTAGCGTATTTAAACCATCTGCATCTTCAAAAGCCCTTCCACAACACACCACCTTGCTTCCTAA
Organism: Ibidorhyncha struthersii; assembly: GCA_013398815.1. Lineage (NCBI taxonomy): Eukaryota > Metazoa > Chordata > Aves > Charadriiformes > Charadriidae > Ibidorhyncha > Ibidorhyncha struthersii. The sequence goes on from VZSZ01003865.1 coordinate 380,367, forward strand.
GTCTCCGTTTCAGTGATTCCCAAGGAGAGCAAGCCTCTGCCTCTGAAGACTAATTCCAGTACTTCCCAGTGCTATGGTTTTACGGAGAGTAGCAGCCGTCAGTGAACTGTTGTAAGAGGCCCTGAGCAAAGAAAAATGAGATGCACCGAACTGCGTGAAGTTTTGGAAGAGAAAGCGTGGCAGAGGTTCATGATCTTTATTCACATTCCCCATAAAAGCTCTTTTCTTTTTTAATAAATTTACAAATAGATATTCTGAGGTCTTTGAAAAATGTTCACATCTAATTTGGTAAATAAACTGGAGAAACATAAGGGGCAGAAAAAGACCAAATTAACACAGTTGATGTTAACTTTTTTTAAAGAAACACTTGCCCATACCATCACTGTCTCTCTGAGCCTTTCCTAAGCACAACCCAACTGGAATAAGCAAACCAACCCTTTTTTTTTCCCGTATACAGTACTTAAGAACACATAACATACAAAAAAATCCATGAGGCTCATGATCTCTCTCCCGGTTAAATGCATCCTGCCTAAATTTAAGCAAACACCTAAAGACAAAGGTGCGGTTGTTAAAAGCATCTCACACTTTCACTGGGCCGACGCATGTACTCTTACATGGCCAAGTGGGGGGTCCCTCAACCAGACTAACAGCTCCTTTGAGAAGTGGTTGGTGTTGAACACAAAAGGGTAATCAGCATAATTAAAACGTTATCTACAAACTCTGGCTGAAAGGGATGCAAAGTTAATTACTAAGAAATAAAACCCTAAATTAGGCTTTATATCATGTGATCGAAATACAGTGAGATTTTATGAAATCCTGTCTCTAAGTAGTCTGCATGTACGTACATCAGCAGTATTTCATATTAACTCAGTATCACAGGTAGACAGGCAGTAATGTATCTGCCCGCACCAACGGGTAACAAAGCAAAGATGTGGTGTCTCAACAGGTCTTGGGGTCACACCCCATGGAACCCAAGTGGTGTCCCTCCTTTGACTCAAAGTAGAGATAGACTCAGGCCCTATGAAATGCTGTAAAATTCACCAAACCAAAACACAGACTTTCACTGAAAATACGCTTGAAACTAGCACATGTGCAAAACTTAATTATAATTAATGGGCAGTTCAGCTGCAGATGTAATTTCAGTAAAAATTACTTGGTTACGGAAAGAAGAGTTACCTCATCGAAATTCACCGTATCGAATTAAAGAGGCTATTTGGAAGTATAAGGCTTGTAAGGAAATCTGTATCGTACATCTGACTCATCTTCTGCGTGAAGATACTCTTAGTAAATTGCCCACTAAGGGAAACTTCTCAAAACAACTCTGTGGTTAACTGACAGCTCTCTTCAGATGTTGCACTTCCCAAACCGTAACCTACAGTTTAATTTCAGCTGTTGTAGCTATATAAAAGGTAGTTTGATATACCTGCACCTGCCAGAGTTCCCTAAATTAAGTAGGTTTGGTTTTGTGCCCGCCTTCTCTTCTGAAGTCAAGGCTCTGGTTAATCCATCTCTTTTCTAGTGAACCAGTGTTTTACATCATACAAGCTGCACGCACGTATATGGAGATGTGACTGCCAGGTCACCAACCCACCAAAAATTATTTCATATATACCAATCCCCTTTTGGCAAGAAAGAAGACAAGACAGAAATATGTAACTAAGCATTTCAGCTCCGCTCAGCCTTCGACATTCTGTTACAGCTTGCAAAATCTTTTGAGTTAATTCAATCTAGGAATGGTAAAGATTATTCAAATCTACGCAATTGCAACATTTTGTGATGAAATGGCTTACTGCTAGCAGCAAGTACGATAAAACTGATGGAACTACTTCCAAAAGAAAGGTTTTTCAAGAGTGGACAATTAAATCTCTCTACAATAATTCACTATTTTGAGCAACAGTAAAGAAGCCTTTGGCTTAATTTTTTTTTTCCAACAGAATGTTATTTTTGGGTTTTATTCAACGTACAACTGAGTGCTATTAAGAAATGGCTGGATAGTTCAGAGAAAAATACTACAGTATCAAAGAAGTCTTACTAAGCTGTAGCTGCCGAGTGCAAAAGCTCAAGAAACAAGTCATACATGAGTGACCCAGACTCCCTCCGACTGACCAGCACTGATAAAGGTTATTCAAGTGAATAATAAATGGTGACTCACACGGCATCTGGCTGGTGGGAAATCTTTTGTTGTGTCAGAGCCTAGCCAAGAGGGAGAGGATAACAGTCCTAAAGGACTGTCTTCCCTTACATTTTTATGTGACAAGTCCCTGGTCATCTAATAAATGTAAACATGGCTTTAAATGTCACCGTGCTGGTCCCATCCTCCAGTCTCAAATTCCTGATGGGATTAATTATGCTTAAAACAAAAGGTCAAGATAAATGCAGAAGTACTTTCAGCATTTACTATGAAATTCTGCTAAAGTCTTCAGGCAATTTCAGCAGAAATAGTATTCAATCCTTTCATAAATAACTTAAAACTAGAATTTGGACTCTTAGTGCTGATGAGAGGGTACATCTCCTCCGATGAGGCTAGTAGTAAATATGCCACTTAACAATAGTAAGACCAGATCACCAAGGATCTACCAGAAGAACACACATCTGTTATTTTGCTTTAAAATGTCTAAAACAATTTATCCGTTTCCCCTCAGAGCAGTGATTTTACTTTGATTCCAGAAAGGAAAGACATTTTGGGGGAACTGCAAATGTTTACATCATAACTGGCAGTGGTGGGTTTTTTTTTAAATACTAGCAAAATAACATCTGAAAGTTTGGCTGTTGTTGCTAGGGTAACAAAACACTGCTCCTACCGTACACTGCAGGATCCCATTAAGTTGGAGAAATATGGATGGGAAAAAGAAGCACATGCGACGACGGCATGAGCCTTTTATACACAGAGGAACAGAGAAGTTCTAGTATTGCAGTGTTCAGGAAAAGTCTGAAGGAAAAGAAAATGAATATACTACCTCCTGCACTTTAATTATGAAATGATGTAATCAGCTCAATTTATATCAGTCAGTATCAGAAGTACATAATGGCTTCAAAAGAAAAGCAGAAGAAAAATGGTAGCAACAACCCCAGTGAGGAGTTAACTGTAACTGTACTATAAATCAGAAGTTGGAGAAAGTTATAAGCCAGTACTTCTCAATTAAAGAATACTTAAATAAGAAAGCAGTACTCCGGAGAATTACCTGAATTAGATTAATAAGTCTCTTACAGAAGCCTGCACAAAAAAATAACACTGTAGACATAATTCAAGAAAGAACCCCAAGAAGGACGAGAAAAAGTGTAACCTGGACAGAAGTTAAAGAGACTCAAACACTTGGGCTTTTCTCTTTAACAAACCCAAGCCCTAAGAGAAGATGCTCTCTGATTTGCATAGATAGGAAAGGAATCCAGAAAGTGAAAGTGTCTGTCTTCTTTGGTTTTACTTTTCCACCCAAATCTCAAAACAGACAGGAATGACAGATAGCTGTACAAAACACAAACCCAAGGAGTACAATTCATATTATAGTAGTGTACATAGATTTGTAAGGGGAGTACGTACTCCAGAGTTTAGTATAGAAATAAACATACAAAATGGCTGGGTTTTAGAATGAAAAACATATGACAAGAACACCTGGACTTCTCAAAATACCCGTACAAAAGATTACAGGACATTGGTAGGAAGAGAATTAAAATACCCAACTGTATCTCTAATCTTGACTTTTATCTACTGGTAAAGTTCATGTAAAAAGAATCTAAAATAATAGAACCTTTATCTACTTCATTTAAATTATTCGCACTGAAAGAGATAGTGTCGCTGTGAACTGCTCAGTGTGTTCCAACGATGACCAAAACTGAAAGCAGATGTAATGTATATTATAAGCTATATATCATGTTCCAACTCAGAAAATCTTATGTTTCATGTCAAAAACATTTTCAGACAACAGTTCTCAAACAAAAGCAATTAGGAAAATTGATTGACTGCTTTCATTAAAGTGGATGCTCTTACATATATCCGCTGCCATTTTTAAAACTATCCTCTGTTTGACAAATTTAATAATGTTAGGCTAACACAAATCACCATCCTCTGACTTCCATCAAAGTTCACAGATAAGACATCAGTTATATATACTTCTCTCCACATGAAGTCGTATCATTTCTACTCAGCTCCTCCATCAGAAGCCTGCTCAGGAACAGAACTTCACAGGCGCTTTCCCTTTAGTCAATGCACTAAGCGGACAAACGTTTCTAATACCCTGGAGAAGAGCTTGGGAATTGGTCCTTCTTTCACTTTGCAATGATGCAAACATGCTTTTTTCTAATTTGAAGTCATAAAATGAAAATGAACCCTAACAGACTGTCACTTTGTTTGACTAGGTCCTGTACTGCATGTTATGGCACTGCAGATGATACTTTCCCACTTTTGCAAATGAATGCCTGGTTACCGAATTCATTTCCTCCTTTATTTATTTTTCTCAAGTTGGAGCCAGTAACCTGACATTTAACAATTACACACATTCTTAAAAACGTGAATTGCCAGTTACATCCCACATTGAGAACACAAGTAAAATAATTTTTCTGGTAGTGATTTTCAAAATTTATTTTTTGCTTGCATGTATTAGCCTATGGCATGAAGTTCTGCAAGTTTGCTTACATGGCAAAGCATTTCAGAGAAACTAATATTACAGATGATAACTGAAACTCTGCTGTTTAAATTTTGAACGCAGAAGAATAAGAAATCATTGTTTATCCACTTTACTTCCTGCATTGCTTAGAAAACTGTATCAAGTCATTTTAAACACATTAGGTAACACATACACCCTGTTCTGCTATAAATCATTAAATCTCTTCTTTTTTTTTTTTTTCTTTTTTTTTTTNACGGTATTTGAGTGCCTGTTCTCCCCTGTGAATTAAACTTTAACCGTATGTCTATTGTCAGGGCAATTTTACCCTTCGAGAGCACCAGTCTCGGTGATTCTCCAAGGTTCTGTGCGCTTACCTCCGTGCACTGTCATTTATCTGCCCATTTGTTTACCATTTGTGTTCATTTTCTGCTTCAGTGAGATCCACGGCAGACAATTACTTTGGGATGTAATTACAGGAACCACCCATGAGTAACACTGTCTCCGAATCCTCTGCAACTTTGCTGTAGGATTCGAAGTTTCACCTATGTGGAGCTTTCAGACATTAATGGCCTGTGGTTGAACTTAAATCAGAGTCTCCCATACGGCAATATATTTTGCTACCAGCTGAGCCTCCAGGCCAGCCAAAGGTCTTTACTTTCTGAAGCCATAACCAGATAGCATTTGCATACATGTTAAACTTTCCGATCATCATTCGGATTTTTTAAAATGCATTTTTGAACAACTCTCAAATTTTTTTTATTTATTTTATTTTTTGTGAGGAAAGGGAGAGGAATATGGAGTGTGAATTTGAAGCAGACTTCAATGAAAGCTCTGGACCCAAAACTATTGTTTTCTTAGAGTACACATCTGGTTTTCCCCAACACGCTGCCAGTTCTGTAAGTCAGTTTAATACCCAGCTGGGATAATGTAAAACTAGCATATAACCTAAAATAAATGCTAGAAGCACATATTTTTGTTCAGTAATACTTGTATGCATTAAGTTCAACTTGACTAACGTTCTACCCACATACAGAAAAGTTTGTATCAATGAAGGGGGAAGAGGAGGGGAAAAAAATCACACCCCAAACCAGGCACCATGCGCCTGTGTGGCCACACAACTAGAAACTAGAACTAAAGCTCACCAGAGCGGCATAAAATCTTGCTTTTAAAAGGTTAAAATTACTTATTTTTACAATCAAAACACAAGTTTTTAAAGCAAAGACATTTAAAATGTGGTTTTCTCATAACATCAGAAAGGAATTATCAAAGCGTCTAACACTAGCATGTTGCAGGAATGTTCCCCGGGCTGCTGACAATCTTTTCCCTAACCAACTTGAAACTTTCTTCTTTCTAGTCCGTGGGAAGTACAAATGTCTGGTAACAAAATTTTTAATTCTTAGGAAACTAAGGCCATTAGAGAGCATGGAGGAAATTGCTGAACAAAGAAAGCTGAATCTACAGAATACTCGCTATAATCTTCTTTCGGCAACTTTGATGGCCGAAACATAAATCAAAACCGTGCAGCAATAAAAGTGACAACTTGATAATGTTATCCTGAAGGCTGCTAAGAGGTAAGCAGGAAGCAAGGACCACAGAGAGCTCAGTTTGAAAGCAATTCGTAAAATGTTACTAAAGGAGTTTAAAGAAGCATCAGTAAAAGTTACTCCTTCTTCCAGCCCATTAATGCATGGATTATTTTGTCTTACATTTGTATTCACACAATAACTTCACACCGTACAGTCTGAGTCTGACTCTATATGGCTGGCCTTTCTTACAGAGATTCAGAAAGGCTTAAAATGGATTCAGCATTTTATTAACAAAAAAAAAAAAAAAAAAAATTTGGACTTGATCAAATCTGGTCCCGGTACAAATTACGGCACTTACAAACCAGATTTGCAGCCCTCGCATGGTTTCTGAGACTGCCTTGGGAATGTAAAATGCCAAGATGCTATTAATATAAGGATTCCATATAGCATATGCTCATAAAAAGCCTTTTTTTCATATCTAATAAAGAACATGCTGCTTTTTTTTCCTGAAAAATTTAACATTAGACATGTTGAATCAAACAAGATCATTAACAAGATAACGAGATCATTAAGATAGGCACCCCAAATGACCTTGCTGCAGTGTGCCAACCAGTGAGACTACTTACACTTACAAAATTACTCCAGCTGAGTAACACTGCCAGACTGTGGCTCTGAATTCACAGTTAATAAGGGAATTCTGGAAAGATTTCCTCTTATATTTATAATTTCTTCCTGAACACCAAGGTGTTCTTAGAAAACTGTTCTCCTGGTAACAACATTTTCCTCTAGAAAAATTTTTGGTTGAATCTCGCTCTAATCAAAGTGCAAAGACTCCAAAGTGCACGCTACAGAAGTTTTTTTACAACCTTCATTAAATCCACGTTTCACACTGACAGATGCTTTTTGGGGAGAAGGGGGGAAACGGGATTTCAGGAGGAGGTGGTAGCAAATGCTACTTAAGCATTTGCCACAGCAAAAAGATAAAAGCATGTTAAAGAAGAAAGGGGTAAAACAGACTCCTCAAGGGTGCAGAAGATTTATAGGTTACCGAGTATTCCCTCTGATACTGTGCTTTTATTTACCTACCGATGTGCATACTGCATTTTCCCACTTGCATGACTTAGACATTAGATCACACAAAGCACAAAGAAACCCATTGTAGAGTAAATAAGCCACGGAGGAGATAAGTAACAAAATGGCACTGAAAAAGATTAATTTAAAAATTTCTTTCCCTTTCAACAACAGTCAGATTAAAAAATCTTTAGTAATTTCCACCCTTAGCACTTGAGATAAATAGTAAACCACTGTACATCACAGAGCATGATTAGCCAGTGTTATAAAAAAGCAGTAACAGTTAATAATTACATTTTAAAGTTGAAATGATGGTAAACAGAATCTAGCAGGCAAACACTGAAGAAAGAAACTTTTCTAATAGGCTTGAGAGTCTGCTTCGGGAAAAATTTAAACTTCAAAATGGAAATGAAAATTTCTAGCCATTTTCATAACAACAACAACATCCTGTATGTGACTGATCAGGGGTTAATTTAATTGCCTGAGTGACCAGATAGACAGCTGGAAATAATGACATGAAGAAGACTATGAAATCTTGTCCCACCCTTGAGTGTGTGAGCTACGCGTGGCCAACGCGCAGCAGCCTGTGTGTGCACATTTGCTGTGTGCAGAACACGCTCAAGTCCTTCGTGCCGGTAGTTTTAGAGAAAGAAACTTTTGCATCATCCAGGGATGATCGTCCTCTGCCTGCAATCCCAAAATTTTTATTATTAGGGCTTAATAATTTAATACTTTGTTTCTGCACACTATTGGGGAGCAGACCTCGAGGGAACCGTGAATTCAGCTGTAGTTTGTCACTTCAAAACAAACATGCTCCTGGTTTGCCCCTTTGAGCTGCATCTGATTTGCAGATTTTTCAGCTGTTCTTCCCTTCTGAAATCCTGCGCATCTTCTGAACAGCAGTGGCAAATACCAGCACTGTTCTGGCTAACGACCTGCTGGATTGCTGGGTTCACACCAGATTTTTTGCTGAATATTGTATTAATACGTTCCAAAATGTCAAGAAGCAATTCAAGGAAAAAAACTCAACTTTTTTTGGTGAGATAAGGTTAGTCCTAAGTAACATTTACAATTGAAATACTATAATTTGAACCTTTGACAACCTTTGGTATTTCTTCACTAGCTTCAAAATTTGTTACAGTGCTAATTTCTACCACTGTAAAAACGTACTGTCATTTTGAACCAAACCACTGGTGACATTTACTGCCGTCTTTTCAGAGACCCACGCAGGCCAGTCCCAGACCTATAACAGCTTTATTTACAAAGAGCTCCTTTGAGAGTACCAGCCAGCGCCATACAGATTGATGCATGTCTTTAAACCATTACAGATCTCATTACATAAAACAAAGCCATAGTCGCTGACATTCATAAATGAATTTCTAATGCATTAGGGCACAGGGAAATGGTTACGTTATACAGCTCCCTTTGGACTTTTCAGGGTCTCTAACGAGCAAGAGACCAGAACGTAGCAGCTCCCTACAGAAAAAGAGCAGCGCTGTCACTTTGCCTGTGCAGTACATGATGCTGTGTTGTGAAGGAGCAAATCTACACCTGAGGTTCTACACCCCTCTGTATTTTTCAATAATGAGCAAAACTATATATAAGAGAGCTTATTAACATTGCTACTGATAAACATTACTTCTTCAGACAAGTAACAAAGTGCTGAACTTCACAAAGGCAAAGATTAAAAAAAATCTGTTGACATCGGAAAAACCTGTCTGAAATTTCTTAATGTGTTACTAACAAGAAAAGTTTCTAAGTATTTGGACACTGCAAACAATAAAATGGCTGTGTACTGAAGGGGATAAAGGTGCATGTGAAAACACTCGATGTGGACAAAACTATAATAATGGCACAAGAATGAATCTGAAAATGTTTACGCATATCATGCAGGAAAAGTGTATCTCAAAGCTCAGATACATTTTAAATATCTGTCTCAAGAATTTGAGAGTAAAGATGCAAGGAGAAACCAAAATTCCACAAAAAGTATTAAGAGAGAAAATGAAAAGTTCAAAGCACCCCATGGGGAAATATCGATGGCACTCAAGAAAAAAAGAAAAGCAAAATCACCCCGCTGCCAAGCACTGCTGTTACACTGTAGTTACACAAAACACAGAGGAAAAATGTACTACTGTATGTTAAGATTAACACAGGACACAGTGGACAGGATTTCTATCTTGATAAACAGCTGAGAGAACTTGTAAACATTATGCTGATGAAATATTAGATTCTAAGATAATTTAGCAGTAGGTAGAACTGCAATTGGTTTTTGTTGTGCAAACTCATTAAAAAACTTAGAGGGGAAAAAGTTTTGTACTGAGAAACAATTTGAAATAGTTAAAATCTGAGAAATTACACTTAGTTCTAAATGTAAGTTACAAAGTACATCAGTAACGATGTACTTACAATAAACAACAAAAGTTTCTGTTCACGCATACAGCTTAAACCACTTGACCAGGAGCCAGTTGCGCAGTAAAAGCAATGCTATCTTTCAAATGCTTCCAATGGAATATTTTAGATATACAGATAAAATTTAAAATGCATCATATTTATCACTGGAGGAAAAAAAAAAATCGGAAAAGCAAACATCAGCTTTATTGTTTTTACTGTGGCTGGAAGTCAGATTTCAGATTGAAAGGAAAGGACAAACAATACTGGTTTTATGTCTAAATATGTTTCTTCACTGGTTGATAACTGAGAAAGGTTTCCATCCAAGGAAAATAAAGTAATGAACCTGACCTAACAAACCAAAGGGTGAGAGAGGATTCAGTCTGTGCGATATTAAGGATACAAATCATGTTAAATTACGTGCTAATAAAGAGACAGCTCTGAGCTTTACGGACTAGAAATTTCTCACGCTTATCCAATATTCTAAATGTTTCTGGCTCAATCTTTCTCTGGGTGCAGCTGCTTCATACTGAAGTACTAGCAGATTTTGGCCACCGAGCTAGTATGGCCAGGCCCCGAAACGTAGCGTGGATGCAATGCTCCAGGTCCTCTGCCGTCCCTCTTCCACTCGTCACATACACACACACACACACACACACACAACCCATCTCTCTTCAGCTTTAAGATAAGCACCTGAGGTTGTAAACCCTCATCATCCCTGGGATGATGCACAGGTAAAGTGCTACTAAACACACCTGCCATACAGACCAGGACAGAGAATAAGAAAAAGAAAAGTGTGCACTTTTTTTGAAAAAAAGTGCGATAAAACCTTCAAAAAGTTGATTTAGTAAATATGCCAGGCAACTTGGAAAGCTAAACCAGTTTTAATATTATGATGATTGAGTATATTGAAAAAGAAAATGAAAGGGAGAATGATTTTGCTTCAAAATTTAATTAGGTAAAATCTATCGTAGACCTCAAAAGCACAAACAAAAATGAGTAATAAGCTGCTAGGCTCCTACGCATTTCCAAGTTTTTACTCACTCAATGGTAATAAAAGCAAATGGTCCCAAAATTTCTTTAATATGATATAGTTTCTATTGGTCACCTATGACTAACTCTGCTAAAAGCACCAGATTAACAATTTTTGTGGATTAGACAAATTTTCCTGAATTTGAAAGTTCTGTTTCCAATTTCTGTAACAGCATTATTGTCTATTTTCATAAAAAGCCAAGAATTTCAAATGAAGGATATTTATGGGGGTTTATTTAACATCTATGTTGTTACTTTTTGATTTATGGGGCGGCACTATGACCAAAAATTTACTTGAAAAACTTAAGGATTTTGAAATATCTGGCTAATGAGTGAGTAATTGTTAAGTAACTTGATGACTTAAGTCACTGGTATCCCAGGTAAATAGGAACTGCCCAGATACAGAATGTTCTCAGCAAAGTGTCCAAGACTGTGGAAACTGGCTCAAGACGAGCCGCGTGTTTTTGGAAACACGAGGCAGACGAAGGACTTGTGAAAGGACTCCTATGGGACAGACTGAACTGCAGGAATGTTCAAAGGCTATGAAAGATTTATTATATAATGAAACCACCTGAATTTTTCTAAGTAAAACACATTGCATTTTAAATTTAAAGAGATACAAAAATGGTGTTACCGTCTTTTCTTCTATAGAGTGCTTCCGTCAAAGTAAAGAATTTTGTGGTAATCTGGGAAAGCAGTACAGCCACAACAATAATGAAAAATGCTAAGCAAATAAAACGAGAGGTCAGTATAAAAGCCTTGACCAGATATTCCGAAGGACAGACCACTGAACCCCGTTCACTGTATTGCTTGAAGGCAAAAGTCAAGAGAGAACAAGTCACTTTTGCCTCTATAAACAGGGAAAATCCTTAAAATTAAAATTATGTATTAAACACTTCTGTTTTACATGACATCCCCAGCTACAGCAAGGGGTTCTGCCAGTATTTATAACTGAAGAAAAAAAATATTATCCTTTGCATGAGCAGGAAATCTAACACTTCACTAAGCTGTATCTTCCACTTGAGAAACACTGAAGCGCAGTTTACTGTCATGAAGCAACGAGCTCCGTTTCCCCCAGATCTAGCAATCGGGGTTCACTTAACCTGGGCACACAGACTGCTTTAACACAGACTTTGGGGACCTGAGGCTTAAACTCCAGGTGGGTCCCCTGTTCTTACACCCTTTTTTCAGAACAGAATACAATGTTATCTCACCTAGTATCTAACTAAATACTGCCAAGTATTTTTACAAACATAGTAATTTATTGCTCCGTGTTGTTGTATTGTGATCATAACCTTTTCATTAGCTTATAAATTAATGATGTGAAAGAGTGCGTAAAAAACAAGGATGAAGATATTCCAAAGCTGTCATAGATATTTTTAATAAAAACATTTTGAAAGCAAGTATTTATTTAACTGAAAACAAATGCCTCTAAGTTTCTTTACTTCTTTTATATGCAGCTGTAGACAACTGCTAGATGAATGAAACATTCTGAAGCTATTTAACAAGAAACAAATATTTCTAGTTCAGATATTAAGATTAAAAAGAAACTCATTAAGACACATCAACAGCTGACCTCAAGCTATTTCTGCTAACATTTGGTTAACACTTCAGAGGGGGTGCAAAGAATCAATGAAGTACTTCTAAAGTCTGTGAACTTCAGTTGATTATGAACAAGTTTTTCTCAATGAGGCTTGAATTTGCTGTACAGGCATATGGACCTTAGCTAGAATCTTTTTTTTAAAAAAAAAAAATATATTGAAAACCTGTACAGCAAATGGTATAAAATGACACAAACACAGATTATTCAGATTGTAAATCAAACACACAGAAGTCCTAGAGTGCCAAATGTACCATCACTACTGCAAATTTCAGTCTTGCACTCATGGATAGTCATTCTATTGAATGAATAAGAGAGGGGCTCCATGGGATGAACGGTCCGCAATCCCACTCCTCAGCCACTCTGATGCTACAGTCCGCAGCTGGTATGCAGCCTGCCAGGGCAATTCTGTATTCACAGAGAAAAGTATCAAATTGGCACTTCCTAACCTTTCAATCCTTGTTTCTTATTTTTATTTCTTAGATGTGCATGTGTGTGTGCATATATATATAATTTAGAATAAACAAGTCACTTTACTTTGTCAACTAAATTAGAAGTTTCCTGAAACGACTGCATTTGCAACATAACAAAGGAAAATTCATTTATCTGAAACATAACAGGGAAATCAAATCCATCCCAAAGATTTTGGGGAAAAACCCATACAAATATGTCTGGGTCCTCTGTCCACTAAGAATCACAAAGCGTTTGGACAGAGTTGTTAACTCGGAGAAGAACTGCACTGCAACCTGCACCAGATATAGGAGAGCTTCAAAGCCACAGGTGAATATGAAAATCCAATGGTTTTTATACAACTGGTTCAAATCTGACAGGATCAAGGGACTGTGGACTTTGGAATAGTTTTCCTATGTAGTCTGTGCATAGCAAAACATGTTTTGCTTTTTCACAGAAGAAGAAAAATCAGAATAGTTTTCTGTTATTAGTCATAAGCTCCTCAGCAAGGAAGAAGGGCTGAGATGGGATCTCAAACAAAGCAGAAAGGAATCAAGCCATTTTCCTCCAAAAGCAAGAAAGCTTCTTTGGCTTCTTCCTTGGTAAAAGCATGACAAAATCTATCATAAATCAGAGAAAATGCTCGAAAATGTAGTCAAGAAATCCAGAATCCATAATTTCTTAGCTTAGTTCCCTACCAACATAAGTGATCTTGGGCAAGTCATTGCTTCCACCTCTTCACCTGTAAATGAGATTGTTATTACTTCCTTACAGGGACAGTTGGAGAACTGACAGACAGAAAGGCTTGAAAGATGAAAAAGCAGGGTATGAGCAGCTTCTAGCAGCTACAGATATCTGGCAGCGACGCCACTGTCAGAGCCACGCTTAAAAGCAGATTTAAAATGGGAAATAAATCCCTACTTCCCCTCCAGAAGTAAGCAACCAATTCGAATATGAAATTTTATACGGGATGAGTTTTTATGTCCCAGAATTTCTTCTGCCCTTTGTTTCTCTAAATGTTTACAGGCTCCTATGAATCTGAGCTTCAGCTGAAATTTGTCTGTGGCTGTATGTTTTTCCGTTGTTGGAAACATTCACGCAACCACTCTCCGGGATTTTTGTTTGCTCTTACCCAGGCAGCTAATTGGTACTTCAGTAGTCAAAACTTTACTACTAAATAGTAGGTGCACACTTTGGCTATCTTTTTGTACAGTAACTAGGACTGCCCTTAAAGAGACGTATCGACAGTCAAAGAACTGCATGTGGAAGGAACTTTAATTCAAAGACAACGTCCTCATCAATTGATGCACTTCTGAAACGGTAACAGCATTAGGATCTTGTAATAATGCAGAATATCTGTGATCAATCCCTCGAGATTCTTCCTGAGATCTGTTAAAATGCAAAAGGTGGAGTAACACAAAATATGATTAATGAGATACACTGCAATTTCTAATTGCAAATTTATGGATTTTAAATCATGCATCATGAGGCAAAAATAGCTCTGCTTTAAAATTGGAAATATTATATTCTTTACACTGTATCTCAAACATTATTTGTTATCCTAATAAAGAGGAAAATTTTGTGAGTACCATGGAAAGTAAATTCTCAATTCAGCTGAAGGCAGGCAAATTCGAATGTACTAATTATGATTATTTGGGCAGCAATTAATTTGCAACTGTAATGAAAAAACAAACCAACACTGTGCAGACTGAACAACAAAAAGCTGACACACATGCATATATATTTACAAACCAGAAGGTTTTCACTGTTTTAGATGCTCTTTCTTATATTCGTTATATTTGTTGAGTATTATGTGGTACATCAGTGGACGCACACTGTGCTATTTTTGAAACATTACTTCTAGAAAGTTTCTAAAGAGGCACATAAATTTTACCTTAATGTAATTAAGTCCACAGAAACAATCCATGTTTTTAAAGGCAAAAGATCAGTTTTGTTTGTGGAATCTTTGCTTAATTTAGCATATCTTGTGGTCTAAAATTTAATTTTTTATCCTCACATTTCTGCCCACAAGACCTGGTCCATAAGAATTCCTCTTCTCCTTATTTTTTTTAACCTTTCCTAGTATTTTCCTGTAGTCAGAGAGTCTTCATAACTTTTTTCCACATCTCTCTGAAAGCAAATATATGAGGGTTTATAAAGCATTTGTTCTAGCCAACACCCCGTTCTTATGTGTTCCACAGCATTATGTGTAAAAAAAACCTCACCACCACCTTGTAAGAATAAAGGGCTTTTATCTTCTGCTTGATTTATCTCGTGGATATTATTTTCCTTTTCATATGTGACTTGCAAGAATAGCAAATAGAAGGGCAAAAATCCAGTCAAAGACCATTTTTACGTGACAATAAAACCCACTCCTCTCCCCTTCGCCTTGACTCTCCCAGCCTCGGGAGCACTGTTTAGCACAGCTCCAACCTATGAAAAATTAGTAACAAATGGTTACATTTGTCATAGAATGAAAATATTGCCAATGCTCAGGTTTTTCAGATGGCATATGTATACATATGCATACATACATATTTCACTAGCTTCGCCAATTAGGGAAAGTGGTTCAATATGCTCTTAATTTCTCTTTAAAAAAAAAATAAAAAATAAAATTTAAGTCCTCATGTTGTCAGACATGCACATTTTGCCAATTTGAACCAATTTCTACCTCCTCCCAAAACCCAGGGGGCACTTCACACATATTTCATTCCTGAACTCTGAATCCTTAGAGGACATACAAGGGACTGTAGAAGAGTTTTCACAGAATATTTGGGAATGCTTAAACTTTGAACCGATAAGGCACAGCCAGGAACGTGGCTGCAGGACTCTGTCAACTGCAGAGGAAAAGAGTAAAAGGTAATCCACTTCTAATCTCATCTAAATAAGATTTGTGTTGCTCCAAGCGCAGTACAAAAATTTTAATGCAACACAACATAGTAATACGTCTCTAGTAAAATGCAACCCTGAGCTGACACATCACACAATGAAATGCAGAAACTAAATGCTGGATTCAACTATTAACAACTATTGAGCCTACAAAGCAGAAAATACCAAGCAACTAAAATAATGAGACTTTTTGTAGCTGGAGCTAAAAACTTCACGGTCTGATCCAGGTCTTGTCAAATCAATGGCAAAATTCCCAATTGGAATGGCATAGCATGAAACAAAAGCATGGAGAGTATAAATTACCAATATTCACTCTGAAAAAACAATTCAGCTGAGAATATGAGTAACAGACGCATGAGCTGGGACACTCGAGATAAGCTGGGGAAATCCAAGATGCCCTCCCCAAAAGCTGTGGTAGCATGATGTCACCTCTAGAATTAAGGTAAACACAGAAAGTTGTATCCTGTCCAAGGCCAGAATAGCTCTTTCTCCAAGTGCATAACTATATACGTCTCCTTTAATACCTCCACTCTGCCTCCCGATTCCCCCATCTTTAAATAACATTATTAGGAAAGCTATAGCCACAGATGAGTTAAGATAAAATATACATTCAAGCGCACGCACACAAAAAGACTTGGATGTTTCCTTTTTCAACTGCAGTGCGACACGTCCTGCAAATTGTGAGTATGTATTAAATATTTTGTTGCTCTTACATTGACTAAGCAGACTAAGAAAATTGCGTGGTACTTCTGATCATTTGGAATTACACAGTTATGGCTCAAAAAAGCCTATTCTTACCACACAGAGTAGCCCGTCCTGTTACACGTGAAAGTAAACATTTAAGAGTGCCTATCTATAACAGGACATAGAAAAAAAAATTTAAGTGGATAAGCTAAACTACATTAAATCCCTCAGCACTCTCATTCATAAGTCAAGTGATTTTCATTAAATTCAATCTAATTAGACTCAAAAGTGAATTAAGATACATGAATTAAATCTGTTTGAATTCTGTAAAATAGTGTCCACACAGGGGCTTATTATGGTTTAAAATAATCCACTACATGTATATCTGGTTAATTTAGATAAGCTTTTTGAAGTATCTTTGTACAGAGAAGCCCCAAAGAACACAGGTGCTCTCTGAAGGATGAGTTCAGTAGAATTATCAAAGGTATTCTCATACACAAATCTACAGCTTTTGATTATGCTTTTAAAACCCAATATAAGAATTAATCTGTTCACATTTTTAATGCAGGTCGGTGCACACAATCACCTGCTGTAGCTTTGTGCTTACTGCTGGTAATGTTTATTAAATATTTGTATATCCAGCACCCCCAGATGCAACATCCACCCAAGCAGTCTTCACTGAATGCCATCAACCTCACGCTTGCCCCGTTATTGTTCAGTCTTCCAAGTCAGCAAAGGAGTGCCAATGTTCGTAAAAATTACATGGGAAATGCACTTTTTTGGGGGGGTAGTAAATCTGACCTTCTAGAACATCATTTTAAAGATTATTATAATGAATGTCCACCATAGATGTTCTTCTCTCTAATGTCATTATATTTCCCTTTTGATTAGAAAGCTTTATTTCCTGTATACAGTAACCCCACGTCCATCGACTGTAAGCCCCTTTCACTCTGTCCCCCTCTGAGATTGCTGCAGAAAAGGACTCTCTCCCATCACCAGCCTTTCGTAATAATGCCTGGACCATCTTATGCTTTGATATTTTGGAGGCCAGCCAGCTCCAGCTGTAACTCTATTAGTACTGTATAGTACCTCCATCCAAACAAATCTCGTTGGGTATTCCCCTCGCTCTGGGAGGCAAATGTTCCTGGAATGTGGGAACTGATGCCAAAAACAAGTCCAGGTCTGGAGAGAGAACCAGCACCCTCCGCTTTACGAGACATAGATTGAAAATGCTCCTGAGACCACAGTGCAGGTGTATGATCCCCAGAACCTGCAGGGGACATACTGCTTTCTTCCTCCACCTTTCAAACCTCCAGCATGTGAGGTTCAATAAAATAGAGAAGGGAGGGAAAGTCCCCAGGCATCCTGGAAAGATGAACATTGAAATGATAACTTACAATCCCGACGATACCCTTCAATTACTGCAGAGTTTGGCCACGTCCTGCATCATTATTAAGCCACAAATAAACAGCCCACTGCTCTATAAATCATCATATGACAGGAATGCACAAATTCTTACATGCACATACAGTAATACAATATTAGCACACAGATCACAAATCTACTATTTAATTGCTACCATTGAAAGCACAATGCAGCTTTTCATGTGTTAAAAAAAGCAAAGAAAGCCAAGAGCACTTGTATCTCATGTACAAGCGTAACCTATATGCGCATTTTGTGAATGCTACTCGCATTTTCCATTTATCTATTTACAATCCCTTTTGAAATGCTGCCAAAGCAAAATGTAAAAAACCTCTCACTTACCTAGAAGCCTCCTGCAGTGAATATCCTAACATATCCATCAAGAACATCTACACATTTTCAACAGTCTGAGAAATTACCGAAAATTTAATAGAGTCATTAAGTTTAAGGTTTCCTTTTCTCAGAGGAAGTTGATGCCTGTCCCTGATGAAAAATTATTTTCTAGGAGATGCTTGGGCTCCGTTTCTAGTTTCAAATATTTGTAGCTCATGGCAGCAAGAAATAACGACATGAAAAATCTTCAAAAGAAAAGCTTCATTAAAATACATTATGGTTTCATTTCAATACACACTGTCACACAGAAATTGGAACAAAACTGCTACCATTTTAATGCATCAATCTACACAGACATGCACCAACTAAAGTCACACGGGTAAAAAAACAGGAGCAAGTTCTATATTGCTGATACCTATGCTTACTTTGATAGCTGTGTCTTAGGGATTTTCATAAAATTCACAAAAAGGTAAAGCCAACCCCCTCGAAGCACTGGACTGAGAGCCGAGGCTCTCTTGTTTATCCTTCTGTCTCATGAGCACTTGCACCGGAGCTGTGACATGGCCACTTGCCTTTCCAGGCCCAATCTCAAAATTGGAGTTAACTTTCACCTTTTAAACGAAGCTTTCAATGTAGTCACTAATAGTTTTTATGGGAGAGATATTCACATAATTTTAAGTATTGAAGGATTATGAGTGCGAAAGCAATGAGAAGACAGACAAAGCACAATCGCCTGCTGAGATCGTTCTGAAAGGGGATATTTGTCCTGTTCTTGCTGCCCTGGGCCTCTTTTGGCCACGCTTCACCTTTGCCAGACTGACAACTGATCTAGAGTTGTTTTTGAGACTTTACTAGGGTGTTTCTTGGACCTAGTAAACACCAACCCCATTTTCTTGACTCATTATGGCTTAAATTTTATTTTCCACTAATTCTGGTAGGGATGGGTTTCCCATAAAGGATTAATTCCCTGTGCTACCTAGGCTCTCCAAGATTTCTGTTTCTGTTTTAGCATGCAAGACAAAAACATTTTTGCCTGAAAGGAACACTGTCATTACAAGAGAAATAACGAATTGCCCTGTATATTGAGTTGGTAGTATTCTGCTTTTTATGGCGAACTATTACTGATAGTCAAATACTTCTGGAAGTTGCAACACAATGGTTTTGCTAAAGGATTTTTTTCATGCATGCAAATTAAAAAGTTGAACGTTCACATTTCTCCTGGTCTTTTGTTATCTGAGTTTTTAAAAGAATCACTTCATGGAAAAGATGGAAGTTCTTAGAATTTCTTTTTTCGTTAAACAAATTTTAAAGAACACAAGGTTAAAGTTGAAAAATGCCACTGCTATTGTTGGCTGGCTGTTTGTGAGTTGTCTGAAAATATATAAGGAAAAGTCTCTTGTAAAAATGGCCTTTCATTTGGATAACCGTAATAAAGATTTGCTTGGCAAATGTTTTCACAGGAAAAAGCTTTACATATACAATATTTTCCATAAAAAGACACAAACTGAAAACAGAGATAACAGTATAAAAGTCTACACATAGAAAAATTTACTCAACAATTTTAAAAGCAGAAAACTAAAAAAAACCCTCTGCCCCAGATAAAGTCCCCTTAGCTCCTATGTAGCCCTTTTTAACAAGTACCTTTGAAAAGATACTTCGTTTCAAGCTTCTTCAAAGCCTGAACCCAGTGACTTGGTGACTCTGGATACGGCCCAAAGCTTATCTTTTCATTTAATGCCAAGTTTTGAACTGTCAATTCAGTAGAGCAGACACACAACGCCAAAAATATTCTTTAGCAGTTCTTTAGCACTCTGCTACTGTTATTTCGCCCTTCTAAATCCAGCTGCAACCAAAGAATCTTAAAACCCCTGCAGACATTAGTTAATTAGGCTTTAAAATTTGGACGTGAAACCACTGCATTTTTGGATCACTTTTCATTGCATTTCTGCAGTGATGTTTCTGGCAAACAGTGATTTCATGCGTAAGTAACTTCATTTGAGTTGAAATTGTCTTGTGTTGAAAATGCAAAATTTTAAAAGGGAAGGAGTTGAAGGAGTCACAGGATGGGGCTTCAGGCAAAGGGAACCTTTAACTCCCTGAATCGACCCTCTTGTCAGAGCTCAAGTACAGCTTGAGGGATTTAGCAACTAGAGAAATGACCCAAGTGTTTTCTTAAGGAAACAAGGACGGGTTAAAGATATGGTGCGAACCCTCTTGGTATCCTCTTCTCCCACTTGTAAACCCAAGACCATGCGCATACAGCACAGACACATGCTCGTGCACACACCCCAGGTGCTCAGAAATGCATATGCAGCAAGATTTAAGAGCGGGATTGCTAGGGGAAAGCCTGTGGATTACTGCCTGCGTTCCGGACAAGAATCCCTCCCTCAGAGCAGTCTAGTTAGAGCCCACAGTAAGCGCTGATCGAATTTTTGTGTTAGGAAAAAAAAATAAAAATCCTTAGTAGCATTTGCAGTATGTAGAGCGTCCCAGGGCAGAAGCAAGAGTGCACAGGGACAGAGGGGGAAAGAAGCAAGAGCATGGTTGTGCTCTACAGACCTGCCAGGTGAAAACAGTCCTGCACCTGAAAGGATGCCTTGTGCAAAGACTAGAGATACACATATTATTGTTTTAGCAGGCTCATTATTTTGAACGAGCAGTACAAAGTATTTTGAAGGGATTCAGTCCTAGTTCTGTATCAACAAACCCTTCAGGTTCAGTTGTGGCTCAAGAAACTGAATTTTGCTTCAACTCTGTGTTTTATATAAACAGGATTAGGCAAATAGTTTCTGTATCTTTTTATTCCTCTTTTACTAAAAGTACAGGAATAACAACAGACACAAGCAGAACTTAGGTCTCCTTACTTTGAATTCCATGTCTTCAGTTATTAGCGTGTCTAACATCTGTACATAATTGCACACATTACTATTCATACGTAATTGAAAATGTTTTGATAACCTATTTCTATCTGCAGAGAGATAAATGACACTTATAAAAACAATTCTCTTCTTTCCTCCAAAACCGAGCAGCTAGTGCTACAAAAATACATAACACCATGCAGAACAAGCATCTTCTCATTTAAAACAATGACGTCTTTTTCTTTTCTTGTATATGTGAATATAGGAGGAAGGAAGTTTACAGTCTGAGCTCTCTTTCACTCAAAATCTACTCTCGGTTTGTAAATCCAAGTTTGGTTATCCACAGGCTTGCTCACAAGCTCATTATTGTCTGCCTGAGGTCGGAGATAACACATTTAGCATAAAATGAAGATCTGAGCACAAAGCTGCTATGCGCTGTTGGTAGATTAAGTTGCAGCACAAAACGTTACTGCCCAAATCTACAGAGACCTTGGGTGTCTGCTTAAAAACACACAGCTTTACCTTTCGCATCCTGCCTGAGGCAGCTGGATGTAGTGTTTCTTGTTTAAGAGTGTTTAATACAATTTAGAGACACTGAACTATCTAAGCAGATGTATCTAATTCCCCTCAAGTGATTTTACAAAATGAATTTAATTCCTTCTGAGTGTTTTGAATGAGTTTCCCGCCCCCCAAAAAAGAGAAATGCCAGAAATCCAGAACTTACACACAACTTAGCAGTAATAGACCGTATCTGTAAACAACTTAAAAGGGGGAAAACAGTCCTCCTTTCAGCTGTAGTCATATTTACTAGTGAAAAAAGCATATGTTGAAGTAGTTCACAATACTTTGTGAACTTAATGCTTACAGAACACTTTTTTTCTCAAATGTACCTTAATAACAGTATAAATACAACTTCTGTTGAGAATGGTGGCTAGTCATCTTACCTGTTTAGCCAAGAACTCCCTAAGTCCTAATATTAGGAGAAAAACTACGGGATTTTTAAATTGTCAGGGTTTATTTTGTTTTGACCTTAACATTGAGAAAGGCGGATGACAGAGCAATGTGCGCATCCTGGGATGTGACAAACCATTCTGATGACAATAGAATAACATATAGCAGAAACTTCTGCAAGAGAATCCAAACCAACTTAGCAACACACAAAAGCAGTATAGCAGCACGTGAAATTCATCCCCAGCAAGTGCAAGGTATGCCACATAGGCTTACAAATTAACTATGTATATTCATGAAAAAGAATCGCGGTTAAACAGAGGTTGGAATGTCAAGCTAAACAGATGTGAAAGGCGCAGGAAACAAGGAAATTCAAAATGTTTTATCTTTTTGTAAAATAGTATTTAGTGCTATGCCTTTAAGCATGCATTCAATTTTAGCTTCTCAATCTTAGAAACAAACCAGAAAGAAAATAGAGAAAGTGGCCCAGAGGAAAGCAGTAAAATATATCAGAGGCCTAAAACTTCTTTCATGTGGAAGAGGGGTTGCAAAGTTTAAAGACTGCTAAGACAAATAGGCACAATACAGCTGTATTTGCTGCACTGTGACACTGAATAAAAATATCTCCTTACACTGTACTGGTTTAGTTTAGCATCATGAGACGCTCTTGAGCTTTGTTTTTTTGCAGCATTTTAAGTAGTTTCCAAATGCAAATTGACAGTTATTTCAGCTCTTGCAGCACACTTGGTTTACATATCCAATAACATCAGTTCCAGTTATCAAAGATTAACTTCAACCGTGCTGAGTCGCACAACACATACTTAAGCACGTCTCCTGTGCTCTTTAGCTCATGCTACCACGCTGACACGTTGCTGAAGTCCTCTCACTACGTGAACAGCACTAGAAGCCTCTGCTGTAACACCTAAGCACAGCAGGGTGAGCTGAGGATAAAGAGGACAAGAGTGCTAAGGGGGAAAAAGTTGTTTGGCTAAAACGAATGGAATATTCTTTAAATGAAGCTGTATTTGAAAAGAAAAGGCTTCCAAAACAGTCAACCTATTTTCTTCATTGCTGTTGCAAATTAAAATTCCAAATTGAATTTGAGCAGCAGGAAGGCGGGTTTTTTGAAATAAAAGACTTAAGCATAGAATTGAAAACCACATTTAAGTGCTGTAACTTATATTTATATGTGACAAAACACTGAAACTGATATTACAGAGCACCGCATATCTTTAGCAAGTAGACACATGATGACAGCTGAAGTGACTAACAACAATATTTATTAATTTGGGTCAATACCGAAACTTTATTAAAAACTGCTAACACATTTCACAGCCTGCCAGACCAATTTACTGCACCCTCAACAAAAAAAAAAAAAATTAGGAAAACTAAGAGACTAAAAGACAATTATTAGATAGCACAAAAGTATGTAAGTTCTTACCAATTTCACGGTCTTCACTATCTCAGGGTGTGATGCAGAATCTGAACTAAGTGTCAGGAAAAATTCCTCACTCTAAAATGGCTCATCTTTAACATTCCTCCTGAAACGTGAGCACTCTCTTTACGGCAATTCACTATCTGCTAGCTAAAATTTTCAGGATGTTCATTCCAAATACATATTTCTTACTACTTTGCTGAACAGAGTTAAACATTGTCAACTGAAATAAAGCAGACACAGCTGGAAATGCAGCTCAAAGAAAACAAAGACTCAAACTTTTAGCATGCAAAGTTCTTATTTAACTTAATAAGGGCTCTCCATGCCAAATAGGTATAGGAGAAATTTTCTAATCACTCTCTAAAATAGAAAAAGTTTAGAAAACTTTCATCTTTAAGTTTAATAAAAAATACCCTTATCTCGTTCTTCCTATGTATTACCAATTTTTACACAAACATCCAAATAATACTTTTCAAAAGCCCATAACCCGCATATTCTACAAACATCGCTATCAGATAAAATCACCAAGGCAGTCTATGAAAAAAATTCCCCCTCCTATCAGTAAAATCTGCAGAAAATAATAAAACCCAATTTTTTTTATACATCTGTTTGACATCAAGAAAATCAAATTTCTTTTTAAAAATCCTTCAGCCTAGACACAGCAGTAAAAACAGTGGTAGTAAATTAGAGAGTATTTTTATGTAAGCCCACGTATTCTACCAATACAGTAAAATCCTATCTCCACCCATATGGGTTTAAAAAGTTTTATACAGGATATTAATAAATAGTAAAATACTAACAGAAAGCATATATTCAGTAGGGTGTTTTTGCAATATTTCCTTTCATTCATTATCTTCTGGCCAGTTTTTGGAACATTCTTCAAAATAAAAAAAAAATGTATGTTATCAATGAAGAATGTTGCCCAGAGAAAAAATTACTTAAGGGATCAGAAGAACATTTGTTATTCTACCATTTCTTAACAACAAAAAAGCATCCAACCTGTTCTCTTCTTTGGCAGGAATGTGTTAAAGCTTTGCAAAAATCAGTTTTAATAAAGGTACTACCAAGTGTTCCTTTCTTCCTTTTAAGTGGTAGGATATTTTTTCCCCAACATGACGGACAGTTTAACATGCAATTTTCTTAGATTTTGTATTTAATTATGTACTAAATGCCAGTGACACCTTTTGCCAGGATACTTCTGAAACACAAGACTCTTCCCTGCAATAGGAGATTTTCCACGTATTGCACCGTACACACATCTAACACTGCATATGCACCCTGGGAGCTAGGTGCAGGGTTTACTGCTCCACATCGCTGGGCACAGGCAGCGAGCACTGAGCGGTGCAGAGTCTCATCACCCCCCAAACCCCCAGGGCAGGGCAGCTTCTGAAGAGCACAGGCTATGGAATATGCACACCAGCAACGTATCTCAAATTAGCCTGATTATTGCAAGGTAAGTTCTTTCTCTGCAGTAATGCTGCAAGTGCTATCAACAGTAGTGACATTTGGACTTCAGTTCCTGGAACTTTAAAAAAAAAAAAAAAAAATCAATTCCAGCTCTAATTTACTGAATACAGCCTTATACGTGTTGAGTTGGATGAGCTTTTCAGCAATGCAGATGCTTTGAACTGACAGAAAAGCCCACTGTTAATTAAAAGATTACTTTAGAAAGTCACTAAATGACTTCATCGGACTGTAAACAGCCTTGCCAACAAGAGTCACCTAAAGGCCTCCGAGGTTACAAACCACAGCGGGGCAGCTCTAGAGCTGGACACCTCAGCCAGGAGGTTCACAGCACTTAGTTTTTGCTGGAAAAGCTTGACGCAAACAGCCGGACTGACCGCACTGTGACCGCCACACTGAACACATGTAGGCCAATGTGCAAATTGACCTAACAAAAGCAGCAAAACAGCTCCTCCCCACCATCGGGGAATAATTTGCCTATAAAGAAAATGAGCTGCTTGCAAGTCTGGTACGTATCTTAACAAAACACTTGGCCATTATTGACCTTAAACCACTGGCACAAAATCATATGCTTATTGCCTAATTAATCCAGTCTTCTGGGTTTGAAATTAGTGTAATCAAGTTGTTCAAGAGAAGAGCTGCAAGGACCGAGTCCTTCCATTAAACCAAGGGGACAAATATGAACTATCCATACATTGCTCCAGCAGAACATCTTGGAACTCTGACAGCTCTGGGATGTGGAGAGCAGCTCCTGCTTCCTCCAACTCGTTGGAAAAAAGAGAGAAGGTAAAAATATCTGAGTATTTCTATATCTCTACAGCTGCACAGTCTGAATCTTGGACTGTGCTGGGACAGTCACCGAGCACAAGCTGCTGAGGGCTGCTAGCAGTCTTGGAACAGACAATGTCACTGAATTGCTCTCATGTTTTACAATCCGGCTTCGTCATTACAACTGTTACTAAGATCCAAGGCCAACACAATCCCAAGCAGCAGAACACACTGAAAGTGTAGCTTGTATCCAAGCGTCTCTCTTGGGGTGAACTTGTTTTTGCCTTGAAAAACAACTGAGACAAAACCCAAGAATCCATGCAATGATCAAAACATTATCAGAAGACACTCACCAACAAAGAGGCAGATAACACCAAACGTATTATATCCATTCGCAGTAACAAACAATCCTGACAGCAGGATTGATTGGGAAACGTTTCCAAACATGTTGAGATTTCAGGGCTTTCAGCAACTATGGCCAACCAGGTTTGTACAGTATGAACCCACAGCTTCTGCAAGCCTGTTGCAAATTCTTTGTTGCTTTACTCTGCCCTACCATCACTGCGTGGTCAGCGGTGACTCATTAGAGTAGAGTACCACTGAGGCTCTTGAACTGGCAAGGGATGCATAAAAGCATGGGAGAAAGCAGAAAGGTTTTCCAGTCTTGTACACATCAGTTTCCTGACTCAGTGCTTTGCTGCTGCATTACTGCAGCCCTGCCTATATTTAGTAAGAGAAAGAACACTATGCAGGTGGAAGGGAAAGCAAAACCACCTCTTGAGCATGCTTAGTTCTTTATCTCAATGTATAGAGTTTCCATGTTTAACACTGAAGAACTCCATGAAGGCAAGCCACCTAAGAGTTTTTGGGTTTCTCAGTCTTTTGGGGATGTCCTTGGCATCTGCGTTTGCAGTTAGCGACATCAACCTGTTCAAGAGAGAGATTTGCTCTTCTACCATCTTGTCACTGCAGGATGGACAAGTGAAATATCTGCAGATACAGGCCTTTCCGGGACACAAGGCTCTCTCCAGATGAGTAAAGGTACTCACAGCCTTTTATCTATTTCTTGGCTTTTTCATTTTCAAGCGGTAATCTGAATCCATAAGACAACAGGGAAGCCATTGTGGACACAAGAGATTTTTTTTTTTTTCCTGCTTTAAAAGAAGCTTAGAGGTTATCAGTGACAACTGAAAAACCTAATTTCATTGTCCTGATATATCAAAGTACCTAAATCAAAAAGTGATGCAAACTGCGGAAAAATCTCAGTATGCTATATCTTCATCTGAGGGATGAAAAGAAGCAGACGTTGCCCTGTAAACCCTCAGCTTAAAAATTCTGAAATGACAGAACTGATATAAAATACAACTCCCAAATCGGGAGTATGAGGTATATGAACAACCACAGTGGAACATACATATGGATTTTCATGAAATTGAGAACAACATGTTTTACAAGGGAAATGAAAAACAAAACTGTTGTACATCAGCACAAGCCAAATTAAGGAGATATTTCAGTTTCAAGTCTGGGCACAAAATAAGAGGGACTAAATATTTTTCAGAAACTAAAAGATGACTGTGTTTGTTTCTTTTCTAGCATCATCAACCACATTCTTTTGCACATAAATTAAGTCCAAATTCAACAAGAAAAACATTCAGAAAATATCTGTGAAATTAAATCATCTAGAATTATTTGTGATATGAATTTAAGCACAGAAAGTTACTCATTTATAAAATGCAATTCTTCTAGAACCCTAAGAATTCTTTGTGCCTTGGGTTTTTTTCCCCTTTCAATATTTTTCAATAAAATGTATCTGGTACACCTAGCATGCAACCGAGTCCACAAGAGTGACTAATCGAGTGACAGGGGCACAAGGATGGGAGCTAGAATCTGCCTGGGTCATATGAACTTCCTAACCCCAATCTGGATGTCTAAGGTTTGCTGACTTTGTTTGGTCTATCTCACCGGATGCTTTCCTTGGCACTGAAACAGGTGAGGGTTTTTTGCAGACAACTAGATCAGTCCAATTGTAAAATTCTGAGCAGTCATTTTGATGTTAGAGAATTCTGACTGAAGCTTTGGCTGGGATATTAAATTCTAAATCATAAGAGCCTAATAAAAGACAAAAATAGTCTTATAAATATTTATAATTTATTCTTATTACATTTTATTTATTACTGCAGAAAGTATGAACCATGGAAAATTACATGGAAGCCACCAAGCTTAGCGTATTATATGTGAAAGACTATTTTTTACATTCTGGAAACAGATAAACAGAAAGGCTTCTAAATAAATCCTTTAAAGCTCCTAATCCAAGACAAACATGATGATTATGATTGTAGAATGCTCCTGCAGAGCGTTTGTCGGGTACTCTAATTGTTTCATGTGGTAGAAATAACCCCTCTGCTGATCGCACAGCAGCCGTAGTTAAAAGCTAGAGCACATCTGGTTATTTTACACATACTAAAAATGGCTTCTTGTTCAGACATGCAATGACCACTAAAAAAAAAATTAAAAAAAATTTTGTAGCCAACTATTTTTCCTGTTAAAATACTTTGACAATATTCATGCTGAAACTCCTGAGCTATGCCATTGCTTTTTACAGTGGAAGTAATGGTTTTTATTGGTCCAAACTGCTACCGCACCCCATAGCATTATGGGGCTTGGCGGGTCTCCTTCTGTGCCGGCAGCTCTAGTGAGAATGTGAAGTTGTTGGCTATAACTGACAACTGAGATGTCAGAACTAGAGTATCACTATGTTCTTTTCATTATTATCTATTATTTGTAATGGAGAAACTAAAGTTAAATACTTGCAAGAAAGTTATTTGCCACTTGCTCTTAAGTCTCATATAACAGATCAACTTCCCCAAATTTACAGTGAAATCTACAGTGAAATCTGAAAAACGGCCAAATTTTGCTGACACCTGTAGGCTCTTCTTTTGAAGAAGAGAGAGAGATTCAGATCGTGATGCTGTGTAGGGAAACACCCTTTTGATTTTAGTCAAAATGAGATTTATGTTTATTCTACTACCTGGAGTTTTTTGCCTACAGGCAGCATTATCATCCAAAAATTAAGCTGACTTTGAAGCTGTTGCAATAAACCATAAATGGCCAGCAAACAAAACAACAATGAAAAAATGGTAAGGGAGAAAACAACAAGCTTTGATTTATCATCTTACTTCCATGTATTTAACCTACATAGTTCAGGAAAGAAGAGGCCGGATAACAAATTCATTGCCTTTTTTTTGTGAATCACCTCCATTCTAAACTTTTTGATCTTAGCCTTCCCATAACCTTGAAATCCAATAATGATAAAATTCCAGAGGTATTATGGAGACCACAAGGGCACTTAACTGAAGTGTACTGTTACAGATATGACATTTAGAATCAGGCCTGGAGCTGGCTGGACAGATTCTCTAATATAATAAAAATAGCCTTTTCTTTCCCACATTTTACTATCTGTCTTTGTTTATTCAACAATTCAGCAAACCCAGCTGGATCACAGACATTGTCATCAAAGAAACATTCTAGGTCAGCCAGAATTGGATGCCAATTGTCTAAAAATAAATAGAGGCTTTGTCACTGGAGTATCATTTTAAGGCCCCTGTAATGGATAATGGAATAGAAAATCT
This sequence comes from Ibidorhyncha struthersii, assembly GCA_013398815.1. Classification (NCBI taxonomy): domain Eukaryota; kingdom Metazoa; phylum Chordata; class Aves; order Charadriiformes; family Charadriidae; genus Ibidorhyncha; species Ibidorhyncha struthersii. The sequence continues at coordinate 409,465 of VZSZ01003865.1, forward strand.
TTCCAAGTAAGTGGGATACACTGATTTCCAGCAGAAAGATTTCACAGTTAATCTGAAAATCACGGTTATTGTGAGCTTCAGATAACCTAATTTTTATTTTATTTCAATAAAAAATATACATAGAGGAGCTTATGTATTGTTTTTAAATAAAGAGCTGCAGAATCCCTTGGAAGACAGATGAGACTAGCATTTACCTATCACACAGACAAGAAAACTGAAATGATGCGGTGAACCAATTTCCTATAGGTCACTAAGTGGCAGAACTGGGATCAGATTTCACACTTTCTAGCTCTTATCCCTGATATAATGCACAAATTATTTCCTCTAAGGTAAGAGAAGGGACAAGATAAGAACACATAGCTTTATCAGTATAGCCTAATTGCTAAAGATCTTAAAGGAGCTTAAATAAGAAGCAGAGCACCTACAGAAGTCAAAGATGTTATTACAGCTAGAGCTTGGCCCTGTAAACATATTAATTTACTTTAAAGAAAATACTTATCTAAAAATAAATTCCTTCACAAAAGTTTTTAACAGCTACTTCCTCAATGGATAAATACAGAAGTTTTCCAACTGACATTTATCCAAGTCTCATCAGTGAAGATGAGATTTTGTCTCAAGTGTCTGTCACTGAGGAGTAAAAGATCATGTGGAAACTCCTTGTAAATCTATAAATCAAACAGAATTTTTGCTCCATTATCTTCGGTCTTCATTAATTCCTTCATAAAACATTTTCCAACCTTTTCTGCTCAGCTCAAGGTGCCCCAAAAATGGAACAGTGCAGGGAAGACACATTTAAGGTTGGCCTCTGCAAAGTTGCATTGTAACAGTGGTTTCTGTACTAGGCAACTTGAGATGCCAAATAAATTACAGTAAACGTGAGAGCTACATACCACCGGTAAATGACCACAATAATAGCGTGAGTGACCATAATTGCAGCTGCACTTCCTTGGTGCAGACTAAGCTGGCATTGGATAACTTCGAGCTACCTTTTCAGTACTGCATCAAAACCACGGGATAATCCTGCAGAGTTAAAAAGTGGGGCTGGACAATCAGAGAGATGACAAAAAGCAGACTCAAAAAGTGGCATTCAAATGAACAATTTCCTGATTATTAACTGCCAATTCACCAAAGTTAGAAGTACCAAGGAAGCCCAGAGATTTGGGGTAGAGCAGCATCAGGGTCATTTACACTGAGTTAGAAACGTTATCATTTCAAGATTTTAGAAATGAACCACTTTGCCCCCAATTCCTTCGACTTGTTAGACTGAATCCCACCTAGCAAAATGAATTAAAGTTCTATTAAGAATACAGTAATCATTTATAAGACTACAATTTCAGAATCATTAAGCCAGATTCAAGGTACCTCTTTGTTATCTCCTTTTCACACATGATGGAGAGAATGAGAAGGGAAACCTCTGATCTCCAACTACGCAAAGAACACAGGTTAATGTGAACTCTCGCTCTGTGCTGGGACACTCTGCACATTGTACAATTTCACGTTTTGTATGTAAACTTTTTAGACTGGCTCAGTTGTTATGACAATAAAGTACTACATATTAAGAATCTTCGTAAGGCAGTAATAGCCTCACATTTTTTGTAAACTCTGTTAGCAGCTGTACTCCTTCATACCAATAGTGAAGATACTTTTTCTAAAGTTACGCTTAACAATGGCAGGCACAGGATTTGAGTAGTAGTAGTTTTGGCTTTCTGTCCAGCACTCAATAGATTAGATGACATTAAGGAATGGACTACATCCCCAAGAACCATAAATTCAAGTCCTAAAACAACAAAGTATGTCAATAGTTCTTTTAGGAATAGGAGTCACTAAATTGATCTTCTGGTTCTGTTTTTCGCTTGTTCAGTATTTTGAAATCATCAAGATAAAACGTCCAAAGAATGACATAGTAACTGTGTAAGATTCAAGCGAATACAATCCACTGCTGCTTGTAAAACCAGGGAATTACTGAGCACATTACTATACTTTTGGCATTGCCTCTGTGAGATATAAGCTCTCTGATGTTGCTGTAAAATATATTAGAAATGATGTTACCTCCAACCTATTTCTAACCTTCCATAAGTTGCAGAAATTGTTTGAAATCTAAAACAAACTATCCCAGACACAAATAATTTTATTTTCTAATTGGCTGGAAATCTACTGCTCCTTAAAAAAAACTCCTAACAAAATATTTCTTTACAGTGCTCTAATTCTGTAAGCCTTACAACTCAAAAGTTTCTTAGCTTTCTCAAAGTGCTCATGCATTCATGGTAAAAATAGTCTGGAAAAACACATTTAAACAGGAAAAAAAAGAAAGAAAAGGTTTTGCACGTTTTTCTCATCAGGTTGGATTCTAGTTTTCTATTAAAGTTATTCCAAGAAAGAAATGATTCACACTCCCCAAGTTTAAATGCTGAGAAATTTATGGTATCTTCCATCCTCACCCTGCCTGCTCCAATGAGCCTGCAAGCAATGGGAATTAAAAGCCACAGCAATGACAAGAACGTGAAGCCAATGCTTCCCAGCCTCTCTGGGAGAACATGTCGGATACTTGTGACCGCAAGCTTGTCTTTGTTTACTCTGTTGTGAAATACTTCATATTCTGATCAGTTCTGTGGTTGAAAAAGGCTTAATGAATAAAATCTGCTTTAGAGATAATACACCGACCGTTGTGAAGACAATTCCCTGTAAACACTGATACACAAACACTACCATAAAGATGTAAAAGATAAAGGCTGTCTGAAGTTACTCTAAGAACAAACTCATAGTATTAATTGACATAAAACAAGTGGAAACGTTTATCAATAGATCTGTCTCTTCGAAAGGAAGAAATGAAAGCTGCAAGGACTCAGCAATCATCATTTTCTCCTGCTGATGAGATACAGACAGGAAGCACCCAAAGGGAAAGGTGTCAAGATAACACAGGTTGTTCTGCACAGCTGGAAGAATTTATTTCTCCTAAATGAAAATATCAGCTCAAGAGGAAAATTTAAGGAGCTGGAATGATCTGGCCTCATGTGGTGGTTTTGTGCTCACTCAGTGCTGAAACACTTGCTGGAGCATGGCTTCACTGTGCCTTTCCTTCCAACTGGCTGCATAGAGGCAGAAAGGGTTTCACAACACCTTGCCCAGACTCCAGGCCAGGGAAGCTCAGCTGTTAAAAGTCCCAACCCCTAACATCACGTCCCACTTCCAAGTCAGAACTTCAAAACACATTAAAAGATTTAAAGACCAACATTAACTTAACATGAAATATTTACAGTCAACCTTGTGGTTAAGTTATTTATTGTTCAGTTAGGAAAATGCTCTCTGCGCCAGTGCTTGAACCTTCTGGGTGCTCTCAAAGTACTGGTACTGCTAAGGTAATGGGGCTTGCACGCTGGTTCCTTGCCTCGGCATTCACGGTCTCATCCTGTAGCCCCTGCCCATTTGAAACGTTTTCTGGCAAAATCACCTTCATTCCTCCTGGAATTTGTGCATCTAACTTCTGTTACTATATATTGTGGCCAGACTCTCTCGCACAACCACAGGACAAGCTCATAAGACATCCCTGCTCCTTGTAACCATTCTTTCCCAATGCAGACCCACACGGTGTCATTTTGAAGACAAAAATCAAAAACATTATTAATACATTGGTGTCATGAGGTTTTCAGTCCAAGTCTTTCAGACATCTCTTTCTATGCAGTGTAGGCATTCTCGTTTTCATTCTTCATTTGGACAAAGTGTCACAAGCTGATTCTCAGTGCTTCATTGCTGCTATTCTGCAATTTAACAGTATCCAGTACAGATTGCTTTGCAAGGGTTTTAATGGATCTGAGGCGACCATATACTTTTGGATTAAGACAAATAAGAAAGACTGAACAGTCATAGGGTATCTTTTTAAACACTTGTTTTGAACAAAACAAGCTAAACCCTAGTTTCCTACCTTAAATAAAACCTCCTCTAGTCCTTACAAGGCTTATTGAATTCACATACTGACACTGTCAAGCCTCCTGCTGTAATAGCTTTAAGTATTTTCTGCAAGATCCCATCCTCCGTGGTAGCTCTGGCAACTCCAGGCCACATTGTGTCTGAATCTGGACAGGCTTTGTTTGTGTATAGTTGGGTTTGATCAGGTTGACATGTACTAAATTTAACTCTGGTCTTTGTTCCACTGTGCTTTTGGCAAAAGCTCTAGAAACAATGTCTGCAAACATAAAACGTCTAATAGTTTTGTATTTCGTTGGCTAATCGTATATCTGCAGTCAAAAGAGCAATCTTTATATTCTAGTGGGATATCACCCATTTGCTCTATTTGGCAATACCAGTTAGTGGCTGATGGTCAGCTGGCCTCTCAAAGACGAATCACAAAAACTTTTCACATAGCTGTATTGAAGCCAAAACCTCCTCCTCTTTTTGACTGTACCAGTGCATAATTATTTTTTTTTTTTTAGCAACTACACATACCAGTTCCTGACCTTCAGTTCTGATTACACAGAGGTAAGACAAGTGTACAGGGTCAGAAAGCTTAAGTCATTTCAGTACTGTTGCCGTCCTGGGGCTTCCTATGTTTTAGTTGTTTTGGAGTTGGGGTGCAGAATTTGTGGATTTACAAACAAGTCCACAAGCTGTCTTTACCCATCAGCATTCTTAGGCTGTGGATTTAGACTATTTCTCCCACAGGAATCTCTTCCGCATCTCTTCCTAGTCTACCTAGGACAGCACAGCAGTAACCACTACACATTTAACGTGACCTTTCTGAACACTCTTGTGTTTCTCCAAATGTGTTACTGACATTACACGGATCTGACACTCTACATCTACATTGAGATTTTTCTTGTCTCTTTTTTAAACTTTAAACTCAACTATATTGCCTCTTCTGAAATCCACTACTCCAGGCACCCAAACGCAGCTCCTCCCCTCCCACACTTACTTGCCCTGCATCTACCCAACCCAAGCCACACGCTGAGAAGCCACAGAAGAGCAGTGCTCCTTCATTGCTCCTCCCTGCCCTGACTCTTCCTTCTGCCCTGAGGCTCACCCTACCTTTCTCTCTTACGCTCTGCTCCTCTGCTCCAGTGCACAAACTGACCCCCAACCTGAACATCTTAGCTTCAGGCCATACACCACTTTCTGCCTTCTCCACGGGCCCTTTCCAGTACACAAGTTCTGCTGACCGTAAGTCAAGACTAACTCCAGCACATTATTTATTGTCTTTCATTCCAGCTGAGTACAGATCCAAATATAGTGACAGTGCTGCTGAGACTCAAAAGAGATTTTTCTAGCATATGAACACAGCCGAGACTGCTGCAGCGACCATGCATCCAGTCAATAAATAGTTCTGGCAGGCCAAATTGTCCCCCTGGGCTGTCCATTGGCCATCACTGCTCCGTGCTATCAAAGCCATGCTGTAATTTTCAACAGAGCATCTCTGGTGTTGAACTGAACTCAAATGATAATCTGAGAAAACTGCCTCTTTCAAAAAGATTAAAATACAAAATAAAATATTATTATGCTTTTTATGGGCTCTTGTTATGGCCCTCCTGTCCTCATGAGGAGGCAGAGCTGCTGGATTGACCACAATAAATTATTTCACACACACACACTCCTGCTGGACTCCAGCTCTATGATGCACATGGTTTGTGGTTGCAGGTCTCTTCTCCAGTACTATTTTGTATTCTTCCTCATGCCCACAGCAGCAGAGCTGTATCCATAGTTTTTACCACAAACTGAGCGGCTTGTTTTGATGGACAAATTCTACTGCTTTAAAAAGCATTTTGCTTCTGAGGCTTTTCCATCAGATTGCTATGACAATCTGATCTCTTATCACAGAAACAATAAAAAAACCCTCAAAATTGAAAAAAAGGGTTCTTGAAACTTTGATTAGTCACAGGGTTTTCTATGATTCCAACCACTTTAAGCACCTTCTCTCTTAGAAGGTAAAAATGCATCTCTCCCATGTACTGCAAATCTTACTGGAATGCAGCACTGTTCCAATTTCTTTGATTCAATTTCACAGTTACCTTTCTCTCTTTAAAAGAAAATTAAGTGTCTCAAGTGTGTCAAAACCAGCTATTACTATCCAACCATATTCCTTTTTGTTGTGCTCAGTCCACTCCTGTTTAAAACTTTCATGTACAGCTAGCAAATTTCAGCTCCGATGTATGTTTTACATCCTCCGTTCTCCCACTGAGGATATCTTCTATTTTCTTTTTATGCCTCGTACCACACGGAAATCAGCGATCACATGAGATTTTTGAAAGACTGCATGTGCGCATTTGTGTTGGTTTTTTTTTTTTTAATTATATGTCATGTTGCGAGTTGGCTATGCAAAATAACAACACAACCTTCACAACCCTCTGCACGTATTTTGTCTCAAAAACTCAGCTTTTAAAGGAGCTGTCCCTAACACTGCACCTTGCTGGTGAGAGCATGACGACCTGGCACAATTAAGGTTTTTTCCTGAAATAAGTATTTTAGAGCTCTCACATTGCTACCTAGAAAGGCTGTCGAGGAAGGATTGATTATGTAACTTTGACAGGACTGATTTATAATGAAAAAATATGATATTGATGAGGAAAGCAGACTCAAGCAACTCAATTGAAATGACACTGACCCAGGAATATCAAACCACCATGCAGAAAACAAGGAGAAAAAAACAAGTGGTGCTCCCTTGTATTTTCTGATCTCAATTACCACTCACATTCAAATGTTGGGATTTTTACATGAAGTCATAATTTGAGATCACATTTATGGTGTTGTGCCAGAACCTTTGTGCTCCTGCCCGCACTGGGATAAAAGAGCTGGAAGCCTGACAGTGATCAAGCTGCTGAAGTTTTACCTGGCAGCCGCTATGGAACCCAAGGGAACGAGTTGCCCAAATCACTCGGAATTTGAGAAAGGCTGTTAGGTCTCTGAAACCAGTTATACAAAAGTGGCATAAGCATACTTCAAAGGCACTAGCTCAGTATATTCATGAAGTTTCAGCAAAAAGCACAAACCAAGAAGCAACGTCAGGACAGCCAGGAGCCAGGAAGGCAGCCTTTGATGGGGCTATGAGAACAGAGACCAGGGGAAACCAAAGCAAAGCCAAAATAGGAAGATTCTTAAGGGGCTAAACTTTTCCTGGAGCAACTAAAGAAAAAAGATGCCAAATACTCTCCTGGGGGAGAAACAAGCCCCTGATTAGACATATGGACGACTATTGTAAATAAAATGTAGCCGAGTAGAGAAAGTCTACTTTTTTACCTAAAAAGAACAGCTCAAAAAGGCTTCAAAGAACAGCGCAAAAATGAAGTTTTTTATTTAAGCTAATTCTTAAGATAGTGTCATGTAATCCTAAGAATAGACAATCTGTGCCTGTTTTTCCACAGGAAAAAAAAAAAGTCCAGAATCAAAATAATTCTAAAGCAACTTGAAATTTACAGCTTACAGCTCACGTATAATACAATATTCCAGTACCAGAGGAGTATGTGCAAAAACTGTGGAAGTTAAAGGGCTGTCTTCTATTAAGCCCATATTTTCAAAAACAAAGGTTCCCTGCTACCTATAACACTGCTTCCAAAATATAAAAACAAGGCCTGTGCTTTTTTTAAGGGGATGCATCTAATGCAACCTCATTTTAAAAGCAATCTGGGTCTTCCATTTCATTGGGTTCTCTGTTCAACTCCTATTTTTGAGGCTACAAGGGAACATTATGCCTTTAAAAGACACGTTACACCTCTTCCACAATTTAAAACAAAGATTTTAGAAGAAGAGTTACCAAGTGTCCACCAACACATACAAAGATGAAGGAAATAATTAACAGTGAAAAGTCTCAGTAACTGAAGTGCTGGCTGTGTTTAGAATCACAGAATCATAGAATGGTTTAGGTTGGAAGTGACCTTAAAGATCATCTAGTTCCAGCCCCCCTGCCATGACATTTTAGCATCAAAACAAAACCATCAATGGCACAAGTTTCTACATGACAACATTCTTTGCTAGCCAGACAACATAGGTGGAATTCATAGGACCAAATTCTCTTATACCCATATATGTATTTATTTTTAAGTGTTACATATTCCTATATGTTTTCTAATGGAGGGAGCACAATTTTCTTTGATCGGTAATAAGGGCTGGTCTCCACTACGATGCATTCATTCATGCTTCAGGTGAGGGTTTCACAACAATGCTAGGAAGCATAGTTTATGTGTTTGCAAAAATATCCCAGCCAGAATCATCTATCTTGCTGAGGAATGTGAATGTCTTGGGATGCTCCAGAACACCACTCTGCTGTTATCCTTGCCCTATAGCTCTTTTTTTAATTATTAGATTGTAAAACTTTGTTCCCTGAAACAAAATATTTTTGTTCAACCGTAGATTTCCTTTACCACATATACAGTCTTTCTGAGAAAGCACACAGCTACCAAATTATGCCTTTAAACTGTTCTTTTAATTCCTCTCAGGATCTATTGGTCAGAGCAAATAATTTTGTTTGTATTTTGTAACTACTGCGCTGGCTATGACACCATCATTCCCCAAGAGTATTTCGGTCACAGGCTTCACAGAGAGAGGCATATGGGAACTGTCCCTCCAAATTTTTTTCTTTTTCAAGTAGCTATTCTCAAAACAATTCTACTCTTAGTTAAACACTTAGATCTTTGTGCTGTCCGTAACAATTACAAATATGAAGGAAAAAAATGTAATTTTAAAGTACTTTTCTCTAAGAATGCATCACAAACTCAACGCCACAGCACCCCGCTGAGCATGGTCAAACTGAGAAGTCACCGCTGCTATTTTCTGGGTGTTTTTAATTCAACTTCCCCAGCACCTGCAGCAGAGCTATGCAGGCTACAGGCTTGAGAAAACCTGCATACGCAGAACCACCTATGTTAGCAAAATTTAAGAGCGACAACTCTTTTTAAACACGAGCTCTTGCTGCTTACAGACCCTGGCACAAATCATTCCTTCCAGCAAGATGCTATCAACAACAAAGCAGATAGTGTCATATGAGCCATAAAACTTAATGGACCATAAAACGAAATACATCACAGCCTCACAGGAGGCAGCTATCGTTATTAGTGCTGCACAAGTTCATACACTTTAAAGAGATGATCCAAAAGCAGACTGGATTATTTTTTATTTTTTAACACTGAAACAATTTTGGTTTTTATTTTTCCCCTCACAAAAACATTTCATTTCAACATATTTTGGTTTGAATACCACAAAATTAAATGGGTTTTGTGTGTTTTAACTCCCGTATTTCCCTACTTTTACTGCTTATTATATTGCAGTTTTTCTCACTGAAGCAAACACAGAAAGAACTTTCCAAATCAGGAAAGAGGAAGTCTGGGGATTTTGTAGCTTTTGATTTTTGCACTCAGTTGGGTTGAAAAAAGCAAGGATTTTTATTTCATTCAAACATTTTGCACCAATTTCTGCCTTAATAATAATTACAGTAAAAACGCAAACAGATGACAAATCAATTTATCATTTTAATAAAATGGTTTACTTGAAATGGAAAATGCAATTCTCAACAAATTCAACATTTGGAATCAATATGGCATTTGTATGAATTTAGAAAAAATTCAAAATAAATGTCAGTTCTTGTATTGACATCAAGGTCTGACTAATAAAAAACAAACCAATTAACCGCAATGGCTGAAGTCTGTGACTTTTAAGTTCTTTTCTTGATCATTAGCGTTTGCAAATGCTCAGAATAAGAGCTGCTGGATGCCATGTGCCATTACAGAATCGGAGCGGGGGAAAACCACCAACTTCTCAGTTGTGTTTTCCTGGTCTAAGCAAAACAGATTTAAAGAGACACTATTCACTTTCAGGGGACAATTTAAATAGCATTGATTTTCTTTAGGCACTATACTTCCCTTTTTTACAATTATGCACTAGTCAACAGTTAAAAGGACGTGAGTTTTTCATTACAGGAAATCCTGAGGAGGAAAAACTATAGATTGGCCTGAAAATTTTAATTACTTAAGGAAACAATGAGGAAGGTCAAAATCTCTCTCACTCAGTATTGACAAGGTCTGAGAAGTAGGATTGCACTGTTGTAATTTTACAATTTATAGAGCTTTTTAGACAGAGGCTGAAAGGAAAAGCTTAGTATTTCAGGCAGGAGAAAAATTATAAAACAAACAATAAATACTTATGAAACAATCTGGCTTAGTCTGATGCAATGGAACAGGAAATAAGATTAAAACTCTGTTAAAAAACATGGAATGTCGGTACTTCACTTGAGAAGATGCTGGCTTCCAACACACCACAGAAGACATCAGCCTTGACCGAAGCTAACAAAGCACTGACTTCACTAACGGTTTGCTGTGGCGCGACTGCACATTGAAAAGAGCTACAGGAAACGAGAGACTGATATTAACGCACTAGTGCTGCTCCTGCTGGCAATGAGATCAAGAGCATTAATATTGTCCATTTGGTCAGCTATTTTGCAACATTCTAGGAATTCTTTTATTCCTCTGACTCTGTTTGCTTTGCTGCAAGTTTTCATCAGAGCTTTCCAGAAAAACAAGTGATACTGAATTACTGTACAGTGAAAAGGAAAACTACAATTTAGTGATATTTAACTGTGGCTTCTAGCACTGTTGCAAGCTATTAAATGTGTTGCGTTACTATAAAAAAAAAGAGACATGTTCACAGAAAAAGAGGACCCAATTCCAAATTCAGATGTTCTGACCTTGTAAGGGTGTCATTCCTTTTTCATTAACCAAGTCAGTCTTGATCTACACTATGATCAGTGAGACAAAATTCTGCTCTTTTAAAGGTCAGTGACAGATTTAACAACAACAACAAAAAAAATCAGCTTTGACAGCAGTCTCCAAATATATTCCGCTTTCCTCCCATAATAATGAAAAATACACTATTCAATGTACGGAAAACTAAAGCATCTGTGTATCTTCAATAAAGTCTAGAAAGTCACAGATATTGGTAAGCCAAGACTTGCATTCTTCAAAGCAAAGATTTAAATAAATTTTCTCAAAGGAAAGAAGCATTTCTAATAAAGAAAGACATTTGCAACTGATATACCTAAGAAATGCTCTTATATAATGATATTTTCTGAAAGAACAGAAGAAAGTGCCCCCTGAACAGTTTTATCTACCCATTTCCAGGTCAATCATTCAGAATCCTGGATTTCCTCAACTACTACTTATCTACTCCAGATAACGTACATGGACTCAAATGAGAATCATCTTAGTTTGGAAAATCTCCATGGAAGAAGGAGCATCTGTTCCTTGTGTTTGGGGCTTTTAAGTATATACTTACATAAACGGTCATGCAATACACTCATGGAACTCATGAGTGATTTTTTTGTTGTTGTTACAAATTTAGTGTTGAACTAAATGGACTCCAAATAATGGTAAAATTGTTAGCACCACTTGGAAAAGAATTAGGCCAATAACAAATGTTTTTGACAGTTCCATTCCCATTATGCAAGTCTAAGTCATATTTTGTTTAATTCAGAACAGATGATTCACTGATCACTCCTTTCTTCAGGTTTCAGATAGCATCCATCTGACATACCACCATCAACAATGAAAAATACACTCCAAAAAGTCAAGTCATTTGCTATTTTACCATACCCCTTTGAAGATTAACATCCTGTTCTCTGGTAGTGCACAGATATACAGCCAGAATAGTCATTCCTTTAGGAGGACTTACAATCTGAGTTCACACCAAAATGCAACCTGTTAGCACATGGCCGTACAAGATTGAATATCACAGGCAAAAAAATTCTTCTTCACTATCGACCTTTGGCATACCTCTGTATGCAACACTGGGAAATGTTCTCTTTTCTACACGCTTACAACCCATTTCTACCATCTGACAAAGCCTTTTTGTGGATTGACCTATTATAAAACAAACTTATCTTGAAGGAAAACATGATCCCACCAAAGGCAACAACAAAAGCCACTGTGCCACTGTTGAAACAATCTCATTCATTTCTCAGAGCATGGTCTCTGGTTCGGTCTTTCTTGCAGCTTCCTCCTCTTTACACTGACATCTCCTTTGTCCATACTTACAGCATAGCAGATGTCCTATCCTTGAACTGCACACTATTTTCTTCCTACTGTTATTTATGAGAAATGTTGTAATACCTGCCTTCTGCTAAAAGAAGAACTCAAGAACCTCACAACACATCTGGAATTTAGAAATACTGATCAGTATTTTTTCATTGCGAGCTGTTACATCTCCTCACTCACTGGCACCACTGACATTTTGCCGCTGACTGAATTTGATGCATTACAGAAACTTCTGCAACCCTCAGTGTCTTCACCAGTGAAATCCATGAACTGACTTAGTTTTGGAGCCACCACTGTAGTACCAACTCAGAAGCAAAACTGAACAAGTCGTGGAAACTGTACACAAGCTAAGTGTAAGACGGGCTGGATTTCAAGACAGTACTACTTCTGTGTCACTACTGTGGGACTGAGATACCTCATTTCCAGTGTCATTACGAGCTACCTACAACAAAACAGTTAACTAGAAAAATCACACTAACGTGATAAATAACTTAATTCTAACACTTCCTCCTAGTGAGATCTGTAACACTTCTGCTGTTTAACACAAATATTTAGCAACATTCCAAAAGCATGGAATGACATATTTCAGGAACAAAAATAGTTGTAAAAAAAAATGAAGCAATTTATAAAACAGATTCATTCATAGCTCAACCCTGGTTGCAGCCCAGAGTTACTATCAAAGAAAAAGAATATCTGCGTGTAAAGCAGTACTGTTTTTTGCTTCCAGACCAGTCAGGAACTGATAGCTCGAGCTGAATAATTGATGGAGCCAGTATACAACAATTAATCCCAGCAGACTGGATCAAATAAAATGAAGCAAGTTTATAATTTAAAGTACTTATTCCACGAAGAAGAATTTTGTTCACAGAACGCTAAAGAAATGGCTAAGGCAAGCTACAGTGGATGATTTTCCAGGCATACTTTCCAAACGTTACTCACAGTAGTACAGAGACGTACTTTGAATAAAGCGAATGTATCTCAGCTAATTAACATAGCATCTGAGATCAGAACTAAAAACTGTGCTGTTGATGTGGGATTTCAATGTCTAAAATAAGCAATAAAGTGGTCATCTTGTAGGTTTTTTAATGTATGTGCTTGAAATAGAACACATATTAAGTACTAAAAAATACACTGAAATATATGGCATCCTATATGGTTTGTTCCAAGTCAGCATACCAATCACAAAATTATGCTCTTTGATCATCCTTCTTCTATTTATTAGATATTTGTTCAGCTAGTTTGAAATATTTTAAGGAACCTGGAAAACTGGACTGAAAATATATTTGAACTACAGAAAGGATTAAATACATAGACAACAGACATAAAAGTCAATCAACTGCAGTACTGTGTCCAGTTCTGGGCTCCCCAGTTCAAAAAAGACAGGGAATTACTGGAGACAATCCAGCGGAGGGCTACAAAGATGATCAAGGGACTGGAGCACCTCTCTTATGAGGAAAGGCTGAGAGACCTGGGTCTGTTTAACCTGAAGAAGAGAAGACTGAGAGGGGATCTCACCAATGCCTATAAATATCTAAAGGGCGGGTGTCAAGAGGATGGGGCCAGACTCTTTTCAGTGGAGCCCAGCGACAGGACGAGGGGCAACGGGCACAAACTAGAACATAGGAAATTCCATGCATGGATGCATTCCTGTCCAACCTGCTCTAGGTGAACCTGCTTTGGCAGAGGGGTTGAACTAAATTGATTTCCGAAGGTCCCCTTCCAACCCCAACCATTCCGTGATCCTGTGAACTGCTCAAATTTCACTATGTTTAACATTACCTTATTAAAACCCTGAAAACTCTGTGTAAATAACAGGTTTTCTTCTAAAAAGATAAGCTCATTCTTCATTTGCAATAGAGCCACTGTGGTTTAATTCATAAAAGGGATAACTTTTGTGACCAAACTTGGCAAAAAGCAACTGTTTTAACAGACAGGAGACAAAAAAGGGGAGCCTTTTCCCATGTCTGCATACTTAAATCAGTCACAAAAGATTTCCGAAGTCACGACCACCATTTGTGAAATACCACAAAATCCCACTGATCATTTAACCTAGGCAGACAATGTGGAAATCTGGAAACAGATTTAAGTCATCAAGATTTACCGTTGCGCTTAACATAGTGGAAAGATTAATTATGTTAATGGCCTGAACTCTATACTTTCCATTTAGTAACCTGACAACACATACCCATGCACGCACTTATTTTGTTTTTCATTAGGATGAAATGAGATCTCTCCATGTTGAATAGCTAAGCAATCATCAGGGTCCGCCAGCAGCAAGTAAGTAGTTGGTATCCAGCCAAGAATATTAGCATTATAATGTATCCAGTATCAACCCACCATGGGCACTGACAGTCCAATTGTACCAACCATTCCCCAAATCCTTCTTGGGTTGGAATTTGGAATGTGGGACAGTGATTTCTGAACACACGCATGATGCTAGAGGCATCCCTAATATTTAAAATAACTGAGCATGGAACTATTAGAGCATACAAAGTGTAACAGTGATGGGATAAGGGCAAATCTGCAGCATAAAGACAGGGTTCATATCACATGATGAGAAAAATCATAAATGAAGAGCAGTAAAAAAAATAAACAAAACAAAAAAGAAATGATTTCTCTAGATTAGCACAGCAAGATAGCTTTGTGATGACTGCTATTCTACAAGCAGAGATTTTTATTACCAAAATCTCTAATAAGAGACAGCTTAGACCTATGCCTTCTATGAAGGTAGAGAAAATTATTTTTCCTTATATTTAAAAGATTATCATTTCATATCTCATCTCTTCTTATTAAGTTTACAGCAATATTAAAACAAGATTTGGGTGAATAAAGAACATAATATACTCCAAAATAGAGAACATATTCTTTGGAGCATTATAAATGCTCCTGTCTGCTTCAATGGAATTTTAATGGAACAACCCACCCTCTTAGGAGAAAAATAAAAAGAAAGATGACAGAAAGTATTATCCTTTTCCAAAACCTTCATTAAACAGCCTTGCTTTACAACCACCACAGATCACTCTATGGACTCTTGCTCAGTGGCTGTATCAAAGAAAACACCTATAAGAGATTAACAAATCACCTTTATTAATTCTTTCCACCGGTCAGAACATTTTTACAAATGGAAACAAGTAATTTAGGAAAAAATATCCTAATACGTAACAGTATTAAAATAATGGCTGATTTTTACATATCTCTGTACATTTCACTACTTTTGATCAGCAAGCCAAAGAAAAACAACCAAGTTTGTGATGCAAGAAAGGTAACAGTGCAAGGCTCCGCAGGTCATTGAGAGAGATATTGTATTGGGTACTGGGACTTCTGAACAGAAGACAAAAATAGTTGCGTGACATAACGTCTAAATCTTGAGAAGTGCTAAGGAAAAAACTCTGTTTAAAACACAGACATTATATTATGTGCTTACAGCCAAGTATCTGCTGGAATTTACTGCTTGCTCCCAAAACAAATCTTTACCTGCGTCACCGAAATGAAGCATGAAAGCAGGGTCAAATTTGAATCCTCTGTTATAAATGGGAAGCTATTTCTTTATTGTTACACTTTGCCAAAAGTTGAAGTGACAAAAAAAAAAATGCCATAAATATGAGATTTTCCTGCCAGAGATTTTGTTTACTTTGCCTTCAGCAAAGACTTTTTTTTTTTTTTTAGCATACAAAGGTAGGCTGGGTCCCAAACTAGAAAAGACAAAAAAAACACAAGACAAAACCACTGTGTCGCTGTTGATGTACGGTAATTAATGATAATTAGTAGATGGGGAACAACTTCTTAAACAAGTTCACTTGAAAAGCAACTGCAAACTTTCTTACATATTATATCTTAGGTACAATACTAAGATCCTGGATGAGACAAAGTATTATCACAATAAAATTAAAGGCATGACAATTACAGCTGCCCACAAGACAAGATCAAAGACCTCACATAAAGACGCAGAACAAATGCCAGCAAATAACAGTTACGAAGTGGCTGATGAGGAATTCAAAAGGAAGCTGAGCATTTTTCAAGAAGCGCTACAGACTGAAGATGCTTGTCCTTTTACCAAATGGTAAAACTAAAATGGCTTTCTAAGTCTCAGACCAGTACTACAGACCCAATGAGAGCTAGCGAACTTTAGTGGAGACAGAGAGCAGAGGGCAGGCGTGCCTGTGATTTCCTAAACTCACATTTTAAACCAGGTGCTGAACTGCAGATTAACAACAACAATTAATGACCTTTGACAGACTACAACATATAAATATCTACACACCAAACCTTAAACACACAAAAACAACTTAATATTTGCTTTATCTCCAAAGTAGCAATTCCTTTCTTCCACTCCTGATAAACTTAGTTAAGCCTTGTTTCCTTCCTTTCCCACACATCAAATCCATTTGGACACATTTATCTGAAAAGCACCATAAAGTACTCCTTCCACCTTCTCTTACATTTACATGAAAACTTCGTATGTCTGATCGGTTCATTTGTGTGTTAAGTGCACAAATATAGAACAGTTACTGCTTGTGCCATCCCACACTTACATAGAGATGTTGCCTTTTATTTCATCATCATATAAAGGCTGCTTTAAAGGTGAGAGAAGAAAATGCAAAAACATTTGCTAATTTTGCAAAAACTCTTCTAAACAGTCCCTACTGAAGGTTGGTGAAAAGAAAACAAGTTAACCCACCACTGAGGATCAGCAACCAGCCAATGAAAGATTCTTTTCAATAACTGGAGATATCACAAAGAAAGGAAGTTCATCTAAGCTACTTTTTTAGCAGCATGGCATTTAGACAGCTAATTTTAGTTAAGTATTGAAAAGGCTGGGAAATGGTGCCACTGCTACTTGATACAACCAAAACTCTCTGAAAAGCAGAGTTGTACATTTTCTGTATACACCAGGCCAAAGACTCATTTTGCCTTGTCTGTTCTTCCACCGATTTCATGTAAACTTAAATAACGCGGAAAAGAGGCAGAGGCTCTAGAACTCCCTGCTAAGTGCTCTGAAAATGAGGAAATAATTATCCATCGTGATGAATGAAATAACATTGAATTTCAAGAGGACTAAACTACTTCAAGGGAGTGCCAATGTATACCTGCTACATCTTGGAATAGAAAATGTAGTAATAAACATGTCTTAGAGTGGAAAATGTTGAAGTACTGATGGCAGTCAGGTGTAACAATTACTACATTTGAGAACGAGCCACGCTGCTGGGAAAGAAGTTTTTCCTCTTGACCCAGTTCAGGATACTGTTCTTGGTGATGTATCAGACATGGACATAGCTGGTTTTCTCCATAAAATAAAGCAGTATTTTCTGGCACAAAATAGTGCAGAAAGAAAACTAAGTGCAGCCAGTTTGTAAATGAAACTTATGACCCAATAACGTCTGCAGGGATCTGATACTGCTGACTCTCTGGTACAAAAGATTTTTTTACTGCCTTCCCAGCAGCATGCACCATATATGAGTTAGAAGATGGAGACAGCAGAATGGAAAGAAACTTAAATCTCAAAAAGGTGAAGACTTCTATAAATAGCAGCAACTAGGTACCATGTTTTGGACACTGTTCAAAATTTGCCAGGGTCATCCCTCCCACTCCTTTTTAAATAAATCTTAGTTTAAGAAAAGAGTTACAATACATCTTTAAGTAATAAAGAAGTGATGAAAATTACTGGATGTGGTCAGGTTAATGCAGTGAAACTCTCACCAAAAATAAAATTAAAAAAATTTAAAATACTTCTGCCTTTTTTCTTTACCTTAAATCTAAAAAAAAAACCAACACACCAAAGCCTCACTATTAATCACTTGTTAAATAACAGAATATTAAAAAATGTGCTAGCAAAACATTCAAGTTTTCCATTTTTTAAAGAGAACAAAGAAAATACTTCACACATTTTGAAATTTAAAACCGGAAGAATAAAAATTGAAGCTATTTTCCAGTCATGGTGGCTTTCAGTATCTGCTACAGCCTTCTGTACTGATTAGTGAACTTAGACATCCAATAACACATTTCTGACATTTTACATATTTAACAGGGACGGAAGTACAATTAGATGCAAAGAAGCAGTACATGCACTCACTGTTGTAAAAGTGCATTCACTTTCAGGCTCTCCAAGACAGCTGAAAGGCAGAAGGATCCCCCAGCTCAGTGGCACAGACGTGGAAATAAAAGGTCTTGTCACCATAACTGCTTTAGAATTTAAGTCTTAACGAAACAATACAGAATCCCTGGATTTGCAGCACAGGTGTTTTTCAAAAATGTTAACTCATTTATAGAGCAAGGCCTGCTGACTTTCAATGAGCTTCTACATCACTCATCATTTTCCCTGAAAGTGGATAAATTATGTTATGTAGTAAAAAATATATAGTATCTTCAGTAAAATACCAGAATTAGTTTTGCATTATGTAGCTACAGAGAATGTATCTTCCTTTCAATAGCTCTTAAATAGCAGTTCCCCTTCTGTGGTTTATTTTCCTATTTTGTTATGTTTTGTTGACTGCCACTGAAAGACTGTATTTCCCCAAGTACTAGCTCTTCATATTGGGGTAGAAGAATGTTGTTTTTGTATCATCAAATATAATAACCTGCAGTAAATAATTTGCACAGATTCGTTACAGGAATCTTATACAGTACGATGACAACAAGGGTCACTAGAGATCAGTTGCTATCCTACTGGACAGCGTCTTATGCTGCTTTACAATTACAAAGAAGGTGCAAACCTTCTACAAACACATTTTAAATTCTGTTGTTAAACTACACTTAACATAGTTTATTACAGCTACTTTTTTAGTTACCCATACTTAAAACCACAAATGTTACTGTTTTTCTTATAATAGTAATTTTTTCTACAGATATTTTCTATGTTACTGATCACCTAAGTAAGGAGTTTTTCCGCCAAGCTTTTTTTTTTTTAAATCCATACACATTTGTAAGTTTTAATACACTTAACTGCTTTAAAATTAAATATCTCAATTTTAATTTGCTAAAATACTACTTTCTCTAGCAAACTAAGTTTTCAGAACTAAAAACTATAGTGAGTGTTTTCGATGATCTGCTTTGAGGAACAGTCAAAGTGGAGAACACCTCTTTTATGGAATGCCAAATTAAAGAGTGTATGTGCACAAAGGACTACCTTCAAGCAACAACAAAAAAAAAAAAAAAAAAAAACCCAAAAAATGTCAAAATTAAAATGCTTACACCTATTTTAAGCAATCTTACTTTATCCATGAATACATTGTGCTTCTATGTGAAATTTGCATAAAGCACATTTTGTTTCAAAACTATTCTCTTCATGACTCTTAAAAACAGAGCAGACCTGCAAGTCTTTAGTACAACCTATTATTGAAGACGTATCAGCTAAAAATAATCTTCTTTTTTTTTTCCAAAACCATAGGAGCAGTTTTTAAGTTCCAGCTGAACTATATTGGGGTTTTAATTTTGTTGTTTTTCTTCTAACAATCCTGTTTGTTTCTCCGTGCATATTATTCAAAGCAGATGTGCTGAAACAAGAAAAAGCCTTTTCAATCTCCTACAGCAGCTGATGCAGAAGTTAAGGTCTTCTTCCTTTCTCCTGCTTGCACACAAGCACACACGCGTGCACACACAGACCCTATGTCAGCAACGCATGCAGAAAGACTCACGCTGTGAATGTGTCTCTGTCCCCACGGTACGACAGTTTACAAGGCTGATGTCGGAGCAGCACATTTCTCGCACTTCAAATTTCCTCCTCATTTCTTCAAGCTTTCGCTGAGAAAATAACTGACAATCATCTTAATACTACTGCCCTCTACTGCTTAAAAATTTGGGACAGGAAAAGAACTCCTACGTTGTATTCACTCTTCACTGAGGAACTTGAATAAAGAATTTTATTATTTTTAAATCTAGAACTTCTTAATTAGATGCGTTATATGAAAATAAAGAATTGCAAAAGACAGTTCTTTCCTCTGGTTTGCATAATATCTTATTATTGTTATTGAATTTGTTAATATTGATAGAAACTGCAGTCTCTATTCCAAAGGCTTAGTAAAGGCAATTAAAATACATATTCAGAAAATATATTAAACAGCTTCTTTTCCAATAAAATACACCTGCAAAATGCATACAAGTGAGCAGAATCTGAATGAATATGTCAACACATTTTCGTCTGTATAACTGAAAATCATGCTTGAGTTATGGATTAAACTGGATCTTAAAGAAATGTGGTGCCCTCACTTTAAAAGCAAGGTGCAAGTATCTCAATAACGATCAAGGGAAACAAATACAGAAAAACTGTTTGTTAAAAGAGTTGGTTTAAGACTGTCCCACATGTTTGTAAATAATTTCCTCCCCAAACAACCCTATTTTCTCTTTAGTTCGATCGAGTCATAAATAAGATTCACTGGATACTACGTGGAACTACTAGAATAGGTTTTTTCCCCTGAACATTTGGAACTATTTCTCCCCCTCTTCCATTCCTCTAAGATTTAACAGCTTGCCCTTCACTTCAGGCTTCAGCAGAGTACAGAAACAGGACAGATGTTTCAAACATAGGTGATGAGGTCATATCTCCTTCTGAGCTGTATTAGAGGGTGTACTATGTGTATTGAAAACAGACCCGAAAGAGACATCAGATTCATACTCCTCCTGAGGACATTAAAGACAAACTCTCACTGATCTATTTCTCATACCCGTCTATATTCTAACCTTTCAGGCCCAACAGCAGCTAGCTGCTACTTCACAGCACTGAAGTCTGCCACATTTTCTCCATCACTACGGCAATTTTCCAAAAATATCTGTTCTGATCACAGATTCGTATACTTTCATACGATCATTACATGTATAAGGATGCTCTTCTAAAGCCTACTGAGTGAGCGACCTCCACAGCCTGATCTCTCCCCGAGATCTAAACTCTCCTAGACCTCAGGGCTGCCACAAAGCCCATAGCAGCAAGGTCAGAGCAAAAGTTCAGAAACAGATAACACAATCACTGCTCCACACAAATACCTCATTGAGCTGCAGAAAAATGTATTATCAATGTGATCCCCTCTCTCTCCACCTTATGTAAGTCAACAGTTATGGATGGGTCTCACCACACCACTTTGGTTACAAACTTATCTGGAAGACACTGTGTCTACAACTGTATCAGAGGCTAAATTTCTTTTTGAATATTGTAATGTAGAAGAAGCAATTCTGCATGTTTATTTCATATGCACACAGTAAGAAGACTGATACTACAAAAGCAAATTACACTGGCTAGCTTTTTTCTGCTAAACCTATCATACACGCTGTTTGTTCTGGATTCTCCTGCTTTTTCTAACTTACCTACAGATACTTATACTAAGTGAACAAAATGCTGCTAACTCTTATTAAGTTTTTGTTCATTCAGCAGAAGAAATTGTCAGCTCTCCAGGAATACATATGATCATGTTTTAGATTTTAAAATGCATTAACTTTTTAATTTAAGAAATAAGGGTATTAGTTGAAGACCATTTGCCTGGTGTCATGCTAATTAATTTCTAAATTGGAGAAACGCTGGCTATGAGAATGTACAAAATGGAATGTCTGAAATGCAAAATCAAGGAACGTCAAACTACTGAAACTGTCCTGTTCAACCTCTTTATACCCATTGTATATTTCTGAACACTGTGGCACTATGTCAGCATGTCTCGTGCAGGACACACAGTGAACACCTCCTGGGAGGCAGAACACCAAAGCTCAAAGGAAGAAAAGGATGGTGTTAGGAAGAAAGGAGGGCAGGGAATCAGAGAAAAGAAAGAGACAAATTAGAAAACTTCTGGTAATTCACAAATATAAAATGCGAAGTCCAAAAAAATTCCCATCAGTCTACAGCTTCAAGTGTTAGTTAATATGAAGTCTAATTATTTTTGCAGTTTGGTATTTTTATTAAACGTGCACTGAAATATGAAACTTTCAGCTAATAGAACACATGTGTAGGTAGAAAGCGTTCTTTTTGGCATGATTTCGTTAGTTCCATGAACAATGATGCCAGAAAAACAAGATCTAAATTCAATGCAACTACCAGGACAGACAATTCAAGAGTGGGACAAAAAAGTTAAAATCAACAACTGGCAGCATTATGCAGAGAAGCTAGTATTTATTACCAGCATTATGAGGCTTAAAACGTATCTATCACCTTGGAAATTTTAGTGATAGAATTTCACAGTAGATTTATGCCATTTTTTGCTTTATTTCATATGAAGGTAACAACTCCATGCTGTGCAGTCCCAGCTTCATGTAAACCTTTTACTTGAGATTCTGAGCAAAAGCCTGCATCAGGTGGCAGTACTAAGCCTCATCTGAATAGCCAGAATACCTAACATCTGGTAAGTGTACAGTAACACATGGAAAACAGCAGCATGAGATGAATTTTCAAAGGGAATATTCAGTAGTGAAGCTAAGATCTAGTACCATTAAGTAAGTATATATTAATCAGCTAAGAATATTCAATAACTGAAGTCTTGAAAGTACCACATTATTCACTTTCCTTGTTATCAATATTCTTCAGTGTCCCTTGGCAGCATGCATTAAAGTTCAAAACATGGAAGAAATAACCACTCTCCTGAAAAGTAATGGACAGGTGGGAAAACTACAGAAGTCTCTTTGATCACAGGTCATGTACAGATGATTGCAAGCTACTGGATTGTTATGACTTACATTACCACTGAACCATATCGTATGACAGGTTCTTGTGCTCTTATCCCACTACAAGTGCCAAGGAAAATGTATTAGTTTCAACTTCGATTCTTAAACCACAAACACAGTTTAGTTTTAACTTATTTTCCTTTGCAGTTTTTATGAGCTAATAGCTCAAAGAATGGTCGTTTAACACAGATCAGCTGATGAGCAGAAGCCAGTTGAGCCACAGACCTCCCCTCTACCCTCTCGCATCACACACAGCTGTAGCAAGGAATCATGTGAGTACTACTCATCCACCCCAGTGCAAAACAGGCCCACGTGGATTCAACTGCTGATGACGGTTTCAATACCTAATGCAGAATGGGCATAAAAAAAATCCCCTAAATATTTGCTTGCTCCTATTTTTTCATCCACTGGAAAACAGTGAAGCAGCAAATACTTTTGGAGGAGCTTGAGGGTTCCTGTGAATTTGCGCAGATGTCAGCTGAGGTGTGACAGCGCCTGGCTGCTGATCCTCAAGGGACAGCAGTTACTCTTTCGCACCAAAATGCAGCTGAATGCATGAAGAAAAAAAAAACCAGCATTTTACCATTTGTTTTCAACGGAAGTTTAGAAGCAGGGCCCAAAGTACAGTTAGTTAAAAAAACAAAAATCGGATGCTAAACTGATTTCCTACATACACATGTACAGCCACAACCTCTTAGACAGAATCAAGATTATCCCAAATAAGATCTGCTATGTAATAGTGCAGATGCCTTCATTCAGATAAGCTGATGTTGATTTCAACACAAGAATCGATTATATCATGCTTCTCTTCCCTGTCTTGCGCATGGTCTCACACACTTCAAACATACATCGCGTATCCATATATATGCAGACACACGTGTACACACATTTACAAACACATACTTTTAGAACACCTTTCTTCCAGTAGCCTTATTCTGCATGTACTAATGCAACTGCTCAGATGATCAGCAAGACTCCACTTACAGGCATTTAGAGTTTGGAAGTTTTTTACTACTCAAGAGTTTACAGTGTTTTACTCCACAACTATTTTAGCATGAGACACGGCTGAATGCTACTGTTGTACGAAAGGACTCACCTCTCCCTGCCTAACTTAGGCGGTTTTGGGAAAATATGGTAATCCAAGCATTTCCCTTAAAACCAGCATGAACTCACAACAATGTTTTAAACTACATTCTTTGTTTCTATTTAAGAAAGAGAGATTCAATTTGTGGAATCCTTGTTATGAGTAGCTATTTCAAGGGGAAAAATAATGCTTCTAGGCTGTAATTAAAAAAAACGTAATCAAATCTACATGCCACTCTTGGAGATACAAAACACCACCCAATATTAGTCTTTTAAGCAGATGTAATTTGGACAGCAGTATTTCACAAAGAAGGAAAAAACAACTGTAAGTACTAAAACAAAGGTTCTAACATGTCTCCAAAAAATCACCTTTCCTAGTCTCACTTCTGCAAAAGTACTTCTGATTAAAGTCTCAGTAACAAAGACTTAACATGGGGGTTTTTTATTTAAATACAAATTAGATTGCTTCCCCCCACAAATACTGTATGTGGTCAAAAGTTCAGAGTACTGGTAGCTTCTCAAGGCCTTTGAGTTCAAGAACCTTCATGATGTGAGCCTTTTCAATTCAGGGCACTATTCAAGTTCTAGCCATATGTCTCACAACTTATTAATATTCAACAGGAACAAAAAAAATCATAACACATTTATTGAAGTGGCCTGGCTAGAAAGCTTCTTACAGGAATATTTTTGTGCTGTGGATATTTTAATATAGCTCAACATTTAGTAAAGTGTGTCTGAGATCAAGTGTTTGCAATTTTGATGACTCCTGACATGGAAATTTTGCTAATTTAATCACTTACTGACTCATCACTCAAAGTAAAAGCTGCTTTTTCTTACCTCATGTATGCATAAGCACCTAATAAAGCCATCTTATCAAAAAGAACAAAAGCAGATGTGAAAGATCTGTTTCTCCCAAGACAGCCATATAATGAAAAAATAGCTGCTTAAACCTCCGCAATAAATGTTCTTAGGTTTGCATGGACTGCAGTCCACATCTGGCCACAGTGACAGTTGATAACAGAGAAAAGAACATACTGTACACAATACAATCAATCCAGTTAGTGAATGTAAGAGTGAAGAAGACAAAGACAAGCAGGTATAAAACACAGAGATAAAGTATCTTGCAGGAGTAATGAAATAAGCTTGGTCAAATACTTTTGAGTCCACAGACATCATACTTAGCTTACGTTTTATCATTTTGCAAGTTGTTTATTTAAACAGAAAGACCAGAACAGATTTTGCTCTTTAAAACAGCCACTAATAACGCGAGATCATTCCAAATGCAACATTAATCTTAAAGACCAAAGTAAAATGCTGCTTAAAACTCAGTTCTGTTCCTACCTGCCCATCTTGACCAACGTGAACTTGATGTATCTGCAGGTTTCCCTGTAAAACAAGAGCACAGACAATAAACATGACTTTGGAATTTAAAGAGTTGTTCTGTCCTGAAAAAGGCCTGTTTCTCATCTCATTATTAAACAACTTCAACATTAAGGAAATCTATTAATTTAGGAAATTCTGCTGAGGGTTATTTTGGCAATCCAGCTACAATTCAATGGTCAGCACTTTAACCACAGAGAATAAACAGAGTAAAAAGCAAGGAGGTTTTCAGCACCAGCATGTTTTCATTTTTGAAAGTTACTGTATAATGTACAGTATTTTTATGCAAAGTTTGTTTGTATGGCTTTTGAGGTAAGATTTTTGGTTTCCCTTATTTATATAAAACTGCAAATTTGAGTCAAACCCTTAGTAAACTAGAATTAGCAGTATAACACTTTTACATGTATAGAGTGCTATTTACTATTTGTTGTTATGAAGTTACTGCCTGAGCTAACAGATTTTTTTAATTTTATTAAAATTTGACACCAAAGACCAACATAGTTCTATTACAGGAATTATATCTATTACAAAAAATTCTCAATAATGTAAACTATTTTAAAGGAAACTCTAGCTACAAAGTCTAAAGAGGAAAGCAGTATATTTACAAAATGAAGTTTTTATTCATGTGCTCAGAGATGTCTTTTGAAAAGTACACTTAGATTAAGAAAGAACAGCTTCCCAAACACAGAGACTTGAAGTGAAATAGCACGTTTATTTGATGAAAAAATACCAATTCTTTGATTTGCGTGTTTTCTGCATTTTCTCTTACTGGCAGCACTTCCCCTTATTTGAAGCTGTGTGCATTGTAATAAATTTAAAACCAGATGTTTTCATCTGTCACAGACAGATGTAGTCCTTAAAAGTCTTACATATGGGAACTTCAGATGAAGCCAATGGACACTGGTGTGTGCTTGAACCTCAGGATCAATTACAACTAGTATCTGCTGAATCATATTTTTCCTGTGGCTTTTTACCCAAGAACTGCTTCAGTTTTATTGTAACACACTATGCATTCCTTTAGACCCAGGACATTTTGATCCTTTCTTATTTCTCTCTAGGTTTGACACGCTCTTCAAAGGAGACTGCTTTAACTATAATATTTGTATTATGTTTACGATAATATTTATTCTACAATAGCTCCCTCTGTTAACAGTATTCCTCCACACCAAGAGTGGTTTTATGAAATGTGATTTAGGGTACTTTGGAAATGAATTAAACTAACCCACAGGCATATATGCTTAACATTGAGTAAAAAAACCCTACAGGGAAATCACACAGATTAAAGTTGTAGTCTGCATTTATGCTTAACCATATTTTGCTATTGCTTCTTCATGTAAAAAACCTAAGTGTACAAGAAATCTAACAGCAGCCTTAGCCATCAGGAGTCTCTATACATTCTTAAATAACTGACAATAGCACTCTCACTCAGGTGTATTCAGCTGGTTTTAACAGCTGTTTTGCCTCGGGGGCGGGGGGGGAGAATTCAGAATTGGAGGGTTCAGTACTGGGTTTATCCATTTCCATTCTGCTGTTATATTTTTATGGGAAAAAATTATGAAGTACAAATACGGCAGTGCCAGATTACTTGATCAGTAACAAAGGTAAGTTCACTTCATTCTGCAATATATCTAGATGGCATCCGAAGGTGTCTCCAACTCCTGTTCAACAGCTCCCACATTTAAAGACACTGAGTATTCTGAACACATTTAGTTCACAAACCTAACTAAAATAATTTCATTTCTCAATGGCAGTGCAAGCACCTAAACTGGTTTCCTATAATACTCTAAGTACTAAATTTCCAATGAAGACCATCAGCCATAAACAACGCTCATTATTGTAACACACAGAGCGAGCTGTCTTGGCTGGTCAAGAAAAAACAAAACAAAAAACACCCCACAAACAAACAGACCCCCCCTCAAAACCCCAGAGACAGAAATAGCATGTTGCATTTACTGCCATAAAACACATTTCATCCTGGCTCCACCACGTGCTCTCACTTCTACCCTTGCTGGACTCTGCAGCATATTGTAGCAGATCTCAGAGGTACGGTTTTAGAATTGGGGCCCTAACTTCTGGCCAACATCTGCTACACAGGCACCCAAACTTTTGGCTCACCTCACTGTCCTGCGTGATTTGGACTTGCTCTCCTTGAGGAACCTGGGCTATGTGGAGGTGGCCCTGTGGGATCCACAACAAAAGAAAACACCAAGGAGCATCAGAAGAAAATCGTAACTAGAGGAAGAAGCTATTACCTTGGATTCAATACAGCTTAATGTATGGAAGCAAAATTCTTATTCGATGTAAACCATTAAAGATAGCTTTAAAAAAAGTACAACGCATTCATATTTTGTCATCTTTTTATGCAAAGTATAAGCAGAGTGACTTTGAAGAAAGAATGGTTTATTTTCACACAGGAGGAAAGAAAAAAGGCATAATAATAAATAACATTTATATAGCGCATTTCTCTATAGACAAAGTATCTGCATTTTTGACTGATACACAAAGCATGGAACTAACCTCCTTTGATAGATTAGCATTGTGCCCGAAACATGAATCCCATTTAAAGACGTTGGAAACTCAGTTCTTCAAACAGATATGCCAAGACTAACTACTCACCAAGAGTGAGTTTTTAAAAAGTACCTCTAAGTATCCATATATCTTTGTACATTCACACAGGTATGATGAAGTATAGCACCATGCTAAAGACTATCTCTCAAGCTGCTATAAATTGGCATGAAGTCATTAATTTGAATGCAGTTACACTGGTTTATGTTAATGGAGAATATGCCCTAACAATTTTAATAATTTTAATACTTTGTATTGCTAACCATACCCACCACTTCAGAATGGTATCAAGCCTACTATTTGATCAAAACATGGATAAGAGAGTGGACGGAATTCCTTGTGCATCCTGACTAGCCCAGTGAAGTCTTTGCTACTGTGATTTACCTGAAGGGAGATTGGATTCTAAATAACCTACTTCAGGGTTTATAAGGCTTTGTGTTCATTTTAATATGCCTGCATGAGACAGAGATTAAAGATAATCATTTGGAATTCTGTCAAAGGCTTTTCTTATTTTATAACACAAGAACAATTGCATGTGATTTTCAAAGAAACACAGATCCCTCTATTTCAAACAGTTTCATTTCCTTTGGAAGGAAACTGTCTATTTATAGGGAGAAAAAACATACTGAAAGTATCACTCTGACAATAGGGACTGTATATAAAATTAGAACACAGCCCAGTCCATGTTGAGATTAGAATCACTTTCCCTCCTTAACATCAAGCTCTCAGGGCTCCCAGGAAACAGTACTGAACATTTAAAAGATCCATTTATAGTGTTTTCAAATGTAAGCAATCCTTTCTGACTAAAGGGAGGGGGGAGAAGGTGACTTTATTCACCTTTGTATCATGCAGCCTTCCAAAAAAGAACTGCTCACTCATCTTTTGCAGATACATAGCTGGTCTTCAAGGACAAGCCTTTTAGTTTGTTCACAAATTCAATTCAATACTGAATTTTTAAAAATATATATAGTATAAATAACTACTACCTTGCTAATAACTCTTAGCCTGATCTATATGTATCACTTCCTAGAATTGGAAAACAATACCATTTTCATCTGTTTCAACCTAGGACCCCTCTACATATTAGACAAATTATGACATTTAGATAGTGGTTGTGGGTCATAGTGGATTTTTCCCAGACTCCATAACCAATTTAAAGGATAGCTGACAGGTCCTGATCTTTTAATGAGGCAAACTTTCATCACTTACATCTATAAACATACCCGTTTTGTCTATTATATCCATGTATTTCATACAATTTTCCCTTCTACCTTGTCTTTCAAGACTTGAAAAATACTTTTCAGTCATCAATTAAATCTCAAAATAAGATCTATATAGCAGTTAAGAAGATATGCTCTTTAAAATGTATAGGGAAACCAAGAGACAAAGACATACACACTATACTACTGTAAAGTTACAGCAAAAGTGAAGTGGAAATGAAACCTTTGCACCCAGTTCCTGCAGAAATTTTATTATTTCTCTGAGGATGATCTCAGCTGACAGGAGGGGAAAAAAAAGTTTACAAGTTCATTTTTTTGGAAAAACGTGCTCTCTACTGCAATTTCCTCTCCACAACTCCTCCAGCTGCTGTCTGGAGTTCCTCGCAACCCCTTTCCACTTCCATGCACTCCTTAAAAAATATTCTGGCAAATATTTAAGTCCTATTTTTAAGCAATGCTTACAGCATTGTCAGTTGCCTTCAGCACTGTGCCACACAGCTTGAAGTTTTCCCCCAATTTCCATGACACTTTTCTCCTCTGATTCTTCTACTGCTACTCTGGTAAACCTGCAGCAGGCCTTACAGACATGTCTTTTTTGATAACATTCCAAAAGAATCTGTCCTTCATAGCCCTTTTTTCTTCATCATATTTCTGAGCAACTTCATCATTTCCACGCTGACTATTTGCAGCTCTACATGACCAGACCCGAGTATTCCCTGTGTTGATAGAGAGTTTTCATTATGTGTAAATTATTCAACTGGGGACATTTGCTCCTCCTCTCCGGCACTGCCCTTCTTACTTGGGGAGAGAATACTGTAGTATCTACCAAAGATGCTTCATTATCCTATTTCAGACTCTTCTGTGGAATGGCATGGACTAAAACCTTTGCAACAGCCAGACCACTGGGTGCTGCAGTTTATATTGTTGACTAATATCTCTCAAGAATTCCTGTTAATTTGCCCATTTCCACCTGTTTCTTTAGCCTGGTTTGTAAGGAAAGTGGGCTTATGCAATCATCATGCAGAACAAGTATGTACATGTCCATGCACGTTCCTTTCTGTTCTGTGCTTGGACACTGCCTGGCACAGTTGAGTGCTGGCCCATACTCTGACTTCTGGGTACCTTCAAAACACTAACACCATCAGTGAAAGAGTTTCTATGCTATATGAATGCGCATAAACGCTGTAAACTGCAAAGCCTGAAGTTTTTGAAAACTAATGGCAGACAGACTTCACACATTAAATTCTCAGGTTTCTACCACAGAAGAACGAGTGTGCAACTATAATTCACTATTACTGAATGCCGCACGTCAGAAATGCCACACAATCCATTATTTCATTATTTTCTTCTTCTTTTTTTTTTTTTTAATTTGAATTTAAAACAATCCCTGTAGTCAAACTGTGGCACATGGGAACTAAAGCCAACGCGAGTTTTTTCAGAGTACACCAAAACCATATATAAAAATAATTACAGTCTGAGTTATGGTAGGAGTCTCAGGCTTAAAAAATGTCAATATATATAACATTTACTTATATACATGTATCTAAATGAATACACATGTAAAAGATTCAGCTAACAAATGTTCAAAAATGCCTGAGAATGCAGGGGTTTTAATGAAAATAAAATAAATGCATTCTTGTTTTGAAAGTCATCGCTAGAACTACCTCTGAAGTGTAAATCATATGCTTAGTAGGTCTGCTATTATTATTATGGCAAATGCAAGCAAACTGCCAGGTAGAGACTAAATTCTATATACAGTAACAAACGTGCATTTATTTGCAACAATTATGTGAGCAAATCCTGCATGAAGATTTTTGTCAAATAACTCTTTTTTTTATAAGCCTTCAATGTTTATTTTCTGAAAATTATGCTTAAGAAGTGATGAAAGGTCACTTCTTTAAAATAAAAAATTAAATTTCAACTGAAGCAAAGTTTGCAATAATCTAGATTCTTTAAATGGAATAATTGAAATAAAGTTGAGTACATACTACTTGGACTTGTCCATCTTCTCCTATTTGGTGGATCTGAACCTGCTGAGCATTGGCTAGTGCATAGTGTAGTGCCTGTGGCTGGTTCTGCTGGATCTCATTAGAAGCTGAAACTGAATTCTGCGAACCCTCTGAAAAAGAGACAAAAATCCAGCTTTATTATATGTGCATATCTCATGCCAGTGGCCATGCAACAATGCACACTCAAAAAATGTGGAAAACAAATGTAGTCAATAAGTAGATGCAGATCATTTATACGTTAGTATTCCTATGCATGTTCATTACTCACCTGTAGATTTGCTACAAATTCCAAAGGAGTGCCAAAAGGCTATTTTGACTCTGAGAAAGCATATGTTTAAAAAGCCTCTTTTGAATCTAGATTAAAGATTCTGCAACTGTAAAAGTCGTATCACAGCAAAACCACATACATTTCCTAAACAGTTCAACACTTCCTTTTGTGCACCTGCGTAGCTGAGAACTATTACTGTCACCACCACCACAAGGACACATCTGAAAACCTATCCTGTAAATTGAAGTTATCATCTAAATAAAGGATATCTCTCAATTGTTTTTCAAGATCCATCATCTATAATTCATACTGACACACATGAACCTGGAGTTATTTTTTTTAAACCTCAAAATGACAGGTTGATTTTTTGACTTAGATGAATTTAAACACTACCTCACACTGCAAAGTAAGGGCTTCTGAAAATGCCCCTACGAAAAGGAAGGCACCTGGGTGTCTTTGGCTAACACTGACAGCCACCAGGAAAACCATCGCATGACTTCAAGAGGGTAACAACTTGCATTAGAAGTAGACATGTCACAGATTCATTTCTAGGTTTTCCAGCTGCAGGGAAAGGATTCTTATAAGAGGCAAAAGACAAGTAAAAAGAACTAATTTTTTTTTTTTTTTTTTTTTTTTGCATAAAAGTGCTCAAATACCTTTTTTTTTTTCTGAAACATGACTTTTTTTTTATGCATTTTGTGTCAGTGATACCAACAGACTGTCAATAATTCTGTACTGAAAGGGTGAAGTGGAATACAATGGACCAGAGACTAATGCTATGTATGGGTCTTCCTACAGATTAAGACACCACTAGCAGGTAAATGTATCACTAGGTACCATATATCCTTTGAGGAACCAGGGAAAAAAAACCTGGGGCTATTGATCAATGACACTTTTGGAGCACATGTGACAAGTTCAAGCATGCACTACTAGGAAAAACCTTAAAATGTCCCAATATCATACTAAGATTCAGCATCAGTCCTAGTTTTCTTCCTTTTTTTTTAATGTGAGATATCTTGGAGAATGGGACTGTCATAAAGGGTTTCTAGAATAATGTATTTGAAGAAATGCTTTTTAAATACAGTATTACTGTAAACCATTTTAAAATTTTTCTTTTGTTATGCCACAAAAATACATTGAATGAAATCTCTGAAGTATTAAGTATTTTACAATTTTTCTAAATTACTTATTGCTCTGACAATGACTTTTATGCTATGAAGTAACGTAAAACATATTAACACCCAACATGCAGTAACATTCAATACTATAGGGCTTTCAAGCTGTCCAAGCACCGGAAACTATAATGAAAATATTTAAGAAACAGTGTCAACTCTACTTCCATTGTAGATCACTTCCTTACAGGACTTTATGTATTGCTTAAATAAGCACTACATAGGCCTCATCCTGCTCAGAGATGACTGATGGCTGATATATTTTCATTTTTTAAACGATGGTTGGTTTTTTTGAACCAACAAAGCAGGAAGCCATGTTTCATGAAACCCTGCCTCTACTTAATACTCTAAGATTTATACTGAAAAGAGAACATTAGTTTTGCAAGAGTGAGCTTTATCCACTCATAGAAATATTTCAATGGAAATGTTCTTTAATAAAATCATCCATTTGGGTTTTTTCATCCTGTCTGCAAATGTTTGTGTAAGAAGATAATTTTGAG
Source organism: Ibidorhyncha struthersii (assembly GCA_013398815.1). NCBI lineage: Eukaryota > Metazoa > Chordata > Aves > Charadriiformes > Charadriidae > Ibidorhyncha > Ibidorhyncha struthersii. The sequence continues at coordinate 442,296 of VZSZ01003865.1, forward strand.
CTTTAAGTCTAAACATGGGAACTGGAAACTAACTCAAAACCACCAAGTTACTATTTACTTATTTTAGTTGCTTAACAATTCAACTAGACAGCTCTAATTATGTCAATAGTCTGCAAATACGTAACTAGAACCAGAACGCTTATGCAGTAACTGACTAAAACATAACAAGTACATGGCTTTGCTGTCTATTGGACACACATCTTTAATACCTTACCTTTGACTAGTAGGTAACTGCAGAAAATTTGTAATTTCTTAAATATAGTCCTGTCACTTACTGTGCAATTCCAGTATTTCCTGCACTGTTGTACAATGGAAGTTTGCTGTACAGAATTCCAGATGGAATTAACAAATGACAATTGGCAGAAAAATCTTGTACCTCGTATGAGAAACTGAACCGTCAACCAAATAAAAATGTGATTTGTTCAAATTCCGATACTAGATCTTGCTTTCCATTGCCAGTGGCTGTGTAATGGTCACTGAAAGTAACAGATGGTCCAGAAAGATCATTTACCTAGGCCTCTTTGTTTTTCACTTTTTCTCTCCTTTTCATTACTTCAGTCCTAATAATATCTTATGCAACTAATTTTCTGTATTTTTTTATTTAAGAAATAGCATTTTGTTAGGATGCTAAATGGCTAAGAAAGCCCACTGTTACTCATCTTGCTTCTAATAGGCTACTGGTCCATTCCATTGTGATTTTCTTTCCGTCATTCTTCACAGTCCCCCACTATGTAATTCACCAGCTGAGCTGAGTTACAACTCAACTTCCAGTCAAGCCTTAGTGTCCATCCTTCGTTTAGATGTGTGCATGTATACATACATATGCAATACATACATAATATCATATGCTCAGACATATACAGTGTAAATGTAAATACAACTGCTGCACTTCTGAGAAAACGTGAAGATGCATTTATAATGAGTATTTATTTTCTGATTATGAAAGTTATGCAATAAGACTATCAAAGAAATAAGAGCTGCAGATGATAAAAATATATATTTACATATATTTTATGTGCATACGTTACATTTAACTGTAAAGTTCAAAAAGCTGTTATTTGTAAACCATCTTTTGCTTCACAGATGCCAGAAATTATTATGCTTTTCAGAGGTGGGAACAGGAGACACAGACTGAATGCAATCATATTGTACATCTCACATGGTCACTTATAAACAGACTTCAGTTTGGCTTCACTGCAACCACCACAGTTGGGTTTTCTTTCTTTTTTTTGTTGGATTTTGGTGGGGTTTTTTTCTTCTTAGGAAGAAAGAAGAGAGAGGATTAAATAGTGTCTAAAAACAAAACATCCTTTATAAGTATTGTTTTTGCCCTCTAAACCTCTGACCAGACAGAAGTAATATTTATCCATTTTTAAACATTCCCCATTAAAAATAAACACAAACATGAATAGCACACAGCTTGAATAGAGGATATGTCAACAGTTATAAATCACTATCGTGTAAACTATCTAGCCTCACATTTTCAACTTTGATATATGAGAGAATCCCTGGCACCAAGAAGCTCTACAGCCAAACTCTTGCTTTGAAATTTTCCATTGCAGTAGTAACAATAGGGTACTCTGACATGAACCGAACAGTTACGTACTGCTACTACTGAGCACGTTATCCATGGCGTTCCCAAAGCACCCTCCACTAGATGGAATAGCTTTGGAACCACCCACAGAATGGCAGATGCTGCACTGACCATTCTGCAGGAGATTAAGTTGCAATACAGGGGAAAAAACCCCGATGCTGAAATATTCCTTCCTCTCAAGTTGAAAACGGCCCTTTTACATTTTCTGTTTGTTTCCTGCATGTGCCTAAGAATCAAAGAAAATTTAGCCTGAGTCCATCTTCTCAGACAAATGTTCAAGAGTTGGCAAAATCACCCCCATTGAAGCAGTTACTTCTGTCACATTTCTCAATGCTAATCTTCCTCAGACATAGCTGAACAAGATTAGATTTGTCAGACAAATGTAATTTGTAACTGTTTCCAGAATATGCATGTTTAATTCTCAACTAAGATCAGTTTTAAAATTCCTTACTTCAAAGGCAAAACCTTTGGCATTTTCTAATTCTTTCCTGTTCTACTTTATATTTATCAGTTGAGCATCTGGCTTCTCATTTTGGAAGGAAATGAAGGCGGTACAGATTCTGTAGCAGAGGAGATTCAGGCTTAGTCTCCTTGTGTGTTGCTACTCAAAATTGTTTTCCTAGCATATAGTCTTCCCAGCCTCACACTTCTGCTTACAAACTAGGACGTATTTTCTTACTTCCTTGATACGTAGTCCTAGCAAGGAAAGGTTAATGGGCAGATGTAGCAAAGTAGTCCTCAAAAAAACCCAAAGAGCAGGGAAAACACCCTTACTGAACAATTAATAGAAATAAAGCTTTATCCTGTAAACCATTACCTCAACCTGACTCATCCAGTGCTAAGTGCCTCCAATTTTGCATAACAGCTTTGAAGATTTGGCTGCACATCCATTTTTATATGTGACATCTCAGCACTGGCTGAGCACTTCAGCCCAAATCTACATACAAATCCCAAAGTCATAGAACTAATTAAAAATTCCAACATGGAAAACTGTGATAAGAGCTTCAACAATCTTAAGAGAAATTAAAAGAAAGGAAGAAGGCACTCTTCAATTAATCCTCCTCCCAAAAAACTCATTTCCTACTGCCTTCCCTCCATAGACTGCTAACATTTTTAAAAGAATATCTAGCTAAATTATCATGGCAACCATGTGTACAACTCTTGTCAGTAAAAAAAAAAAAAAAAAAAAAAAAAAAAAAAAAAAAAAAAAAAAAAAAAAACAAGAGAAAAACACACATTAAGGACCAAAGTGTTGGCTCTGAGAAGAGCAGAGCAAACCACTACAATTAATACCTCGATTCCAACAAAAGGCAACGGCTTCAAACAGAAGAACCAGATAAAAAAAGAAAAACCAACTTTTGCCTAAATATAAGTCAGCTACAACAACTTTATGCAACCCATAAATCTTGTCGCTACTGTAAAGCTGCACAGTCAATTAAACGTAGAACAATCTCAATTAATGTCTCCAGGGGTGAAGGACAGAGAAGAGATATTCATTCAAATTTCCTACCAGCTTCTCCTTAGACATGTTTTTGTCTGCAGATCAGTTCCTCTTGAGTGCTTAATGCTTGAACACTATCACAGAATTACAGCGCCAAAAACTTCTAAGGCTATGTAAGGACTATGGCTCAGCCTCCTGCTTTTCTATAGTACTTGCATAGCTAATTTTTCCATATGATAAACAGAGCAGAGAGGAAATCCGTTATAATTTTTAACTGCATGACTCAAATCAAAGCCATGTGCTACATAAACTTTTATGCACAACAAGCAGAAAAAGCCTAGAAGTTTTGACATGTCCAACAAGTACATAAGAATGAAGTTCATGAATAGCAATCCTCTTTAGATGTAAATAATTCAGAGTTATTTATTATGTGTGCAATAACTCAATGCTCATAAAAATCACAAAATCCCAAATAGATGAGGTTGGAAGTGACCTCCAGAGATCATCTAAGTCAATGCCCTTCCTCAAAGTACAGGCAACCAAAACTGGTTGCTTCAGACTGCATCCAGGTGGATTTTGACTGTGTCCAGGGATGGTGTCTCTGCAGCTTCTCTGGGCAACCTGTTACTGTGTTCGACCATCCTCAAGATTTCTCAGAGACAGAGAAATCGAAGTCAGGTCACACACAGGTGAGTTTCAGGCTGCTATATGATTTATTCTTTTTTAATGAGGCAAATTAATTCCTGTTAAAAAGCAGCTCTGAAAGATCGAGTCCCCTAATTCATAGGGGAGGATGTCCAGCAAGGCAGTGACCATGCTGATTTGAGACTATTTCGGGACTAACAAAAATGTTATTTGTAATGATATGTAGGGATGTTCAACAATTTTCACTGCCAAACAGAAAATAAAGTTATTCTAGACTTCTAGCATACCAGCCTTTAAGAAAATATTCTGTAACACATAAGAGAACAGTGGTCCTTTATAACACCTGAAGAAAGTGCCAATAAATTTGTTGATAGAAACATGTATTATTATACTACAACATAACAGAAAGCTATCTTGCCACTACCAGCCCCCAGAGATAGCTGATGAAAAAAATATTACTTCCAGCCAATCTAACAACAGTTTTGAATTTGAGCCTTTATTCTATTGCACCTCTTGGTCACAATGTTAATGTGAAATACGGCAATCATAAGTCTGGAAGTGGAAAACCTGACCAAACTCTGGAAAAAGTTCATACAAGGAACATGGTGTTCATTCATTCAGGCTCAGGTCATTGAAATCATATTTAAACCTCCTAATGGTGTTTTCAGAAGAGCTCAGCTCCATGGCAGACACTCTGATGCTATGCGCCTACTCATGGCAATCATGCATCTTAAAAAGAAGTGCTTTCTGAAGACTACGCGACTATCTTCTAGAGTAAGACCTAAAACTTCCCTAAGAAATTATCATCATTTAGCTAAAAATCAGTGGGTTTAAGTACTCCTACAAATAGCTGAGGTTTATCATATTTAACCTGGCAAAAGGGAGAAGGTGGGTGGTCTGTTAAATTTTTCCCCCCACATACCATAATCTGAAGTGCTTATTTATAAAATGTGAAATGAAAGTGCTTTCGTACCCAATGTGTGCAACACCATTGCTGTATTGAAACTATCAGAGAAGCTGGGGTCCTTAGTTTCCTAACCTGGAGTCACAAAATTATGCTCTCCTAAATTTCCTGATGAAACAAAAAATAATTTTAGCTTCTCCAAACAGAAGTCTTATGCCGAGTGGAGCAAAAGTCAGAGCTTCTCAGAAAAGCTCAGAGGACATTATACAAGAAACTACACTGCATATCCTCGCATCCTTCACAGTGTGAACACAACACAGTAGCCATTCATCATCTTTTTTTTTATTACATCTTTTGTGAGAAGCAGCTATTATATTCTGCCCAACAGAGAAACAACTGAAATGCCTGTTATATGTGAGCTGACATGGAGCAACATGGTACTCAGTGAAACCAAACACAGGTATTCTTCTGCAGACTTGCAGCAGCCACAGGTGGGTGGAGACCCGACACAAAGCACCTAGAAGCTGATCTTAATAGCTATAGTTAACAATAGTGGGAAAGACAGTTTCTCAAGTAGCTGAATTCCAGATCGTTCAAGGCTCACCTTAAATTGCCCCCTGAAACAAATGCTACCATAAAAACTGTCTGGGTTCATATGTAACACTTTAAAAAGCCATATTTGACAGCTATGTTGTCATAACTGTGAAATACAGACCTCCTTTACTTCAGAGCTGTGAAATATTACTTCTCTTTCCTGCTAGCTGGCAGCAGGAATTCTGCTATATCCACTACACAGTATGTATAATAAGGAACAGATGCCTGTGAATTATGATGCTGTAATTCCATTGAGGGGTTCCAGAGATGTCAAACCACAACGGCGAAGTCTGAGCAGTTCATGAAGTTACCTGAACAGAGCAGTGGAATTACAGCCCTGGCATTCAAAAGTTACCTTTTTAAACATGTGTGAATCTACATTTTTTCCTTGCATCTTTTCTTCTCTTTCTTTTCCCTATATGTTCATTCAGCTTCTCAATTCACTCTTCCATTTCTCCCCATACCTCCTTTTCCTCCTCCAGGTGAAACACCACTCCCACCCGACTGTGGAATGCAAATTAGTTTTTCAAAGGACTACCTGACTCTGAAAAGTGGTGTTTTTCTAAGAGCTTTTTCACAGTGGGTGTGAATGTAGTGGCAAATTCATCTAACGTCTTTACGGCCTCCCAGAAAATGATGCCAATGGCATTCTGAGTAAAAGCAATATTTTAAAGAAAATTAACAAAAGACTCTGAATCCATGGGAACATTTTCACATACCATTACCAAAGGCAGCTGTTAATGTTATTGCCAGTACTCTACTTTTGGCTGCAGAGTATACAGTCCTGCCAATAACATGACAAGATGCCTCAGCTGACCTTCATCACCTTCAGGACCAAAGACGTCTTTATAAGGACAGGCAGCCACCCCTTTGCTATCTGGGAGACTTGGGAGATGAGTAGCCCGTACAGTGGGAGAGCCAGGTGGCATAAAATCTCCTGGGAATATCCTGGAGGTTGATGTAGCAAAGGCAGCCAGCTCAACTCCAGCTAAATGAGCTAGCCACGACACGCAGCACAAAATACAAGGTGGCTGCTGCAGAATCAGCTCATGAGTGTCTGTACCACACTACTCCCATCTGCTCAGATAGCACGCTGCTGAAATCCCAGGAGTTAATTCAGGTGTCTTTCTACCCATGGAACAATTTACTCACAAATCAGGTTAGTGAAACTGGGGGAAAAAAATGAGTTTTCAGCTTAACCACAACAAAAAGACCCCACCAAAACTTATTATCTGATGGCCTTCTGGAGACAAGAATTCACTGAGCCTGAGTCTGTGTTTTACATCTCTACACTGGTCTCCCCAAATCTCTAAACCAGGAGATTAAACATTAGTATTTTTTAATAATAAATCTCAGCAACAGTCTAGGAGTATGGTCTAATGAGCACAGACCCATAATATCTACTTACTACTGCATTTTTATTTTAAAATACTGATTGCTAAGAGACTGAAAATAAAAATCCCATCAACATATATGGCTTATGGTTATCATTACGTTGATTAGTTGTTTTAATTTGAGAATTTTGGATATGATTCCCAGTTCCAGCACATAAAATTTTCCATTGAAAGCAGATTTTGGCATTCTTTGCATGAGATACAGTGGTTAGTGTTAACATGCAACCAAAAATTTTATGCAGGCAAATAAACTTACTTCCTTTTCTTTGGGCTCACTTCCAAAACACTGTTTTTAATATATGATGTACAAATGTCCCGTAACACTGCTTTATATTAAAAGCATGAGCCAGAAACGTCCTATGAGAACACTTCTTAGGTCAGTATTTTTCATTTGTTATTATTATTCATGCCTGCATACCTATATGGAAATACAGAATCACCTACAACATATTTAATTTCTTCAGAGGAAAATACTTCAGGAACAAAATTGAGCACGTCCTACTAAATGGTGTGAACACACCGAGAAAGATTTATTCATTTGAATCGTCCTACGAACATCAGCTGCAGAGACATTCTGACCTTCTACTCAAAAAATGTACATGGTTAAAAAAAAAAAAAAAAACATACGATAGCACAAAGCTGCATGTGCTGAATTTTTTCAGTTAACACATGTGGATGGACTTTCTCAAGCATCTCAGCGAAGCCAGGCATTCAGATAATATACAAATCAATAAAGCCGGTCTCTTGCACACTGGAAGATAATACGCTTTCATTTCTGGCAAATCTGTATTTTACTACTGTTCTAGAGACAGACTCCCTTCTCCCTCTTCTCTTTGTGAACAAACAGGCACATCTCACTTCCTTTCTTGGATCATTAACGCACTGCAACCAGGAGCGCAACTGCAATTTGTACATGGACTGGAAGCTCATCCTACCAGGGATCTACTTTGGTACAAGCCCCATGAAGGAGCAAAGGACTCCTAGTGGACCAGGAGGTGGTTGGTTTGCACTGAAGGCCGTGATGATTTAACTATGAAACGCTGGCTTCACTTAGTATATAGATATACTCCTTGAGGAGCACTGTAGACATACATATACTGTAATAGAGAGGCCTGTTTGCCAATGATAAATGATACTTCAAAAAAAAAAAGTGATAATATAAAATCCACTCCAAAAATTCAATTTTGAGAAATAGGGTTTCTCCATTTATCTGTGCTACATAAAAATATCCACATTTGTGGGTACTACATGCACCTGTTGTAACTATAACTTAAGATCAAAATAATTTTCAGGTATATTGAAAAAACATTATTACTGTAAGTTTCCACTTCTGTTGGAGTTTGTTTGGTCTTTATGGGTTTGGGGTTTTTTTGTTTGATTGTTTGTTTGTTTACCTGAACCACTGTAAGACGATGATGAAGGTGTTCGCCTTGAAAAGCTCTTCACAGCAAGACTCTGCCCTCGCTGTTTCCGCCTCCAAGCTGTTCGGCATTTGGAGTCTATGCTTTGCTTGATTCTATACCAGTCAGATTCTGTGATTCCAAATTTGTAAAACAGGTGACCTGTAATTAGAGAGAAACACAAACGGTGAAAGTCAGCATAAATCTGTATTTTCAGGAAAATGCATAGATGACACAGTCACACATGCAAGGTGAACAAAGCAACTCTGAAAACTTTAGAACTGCCCTCATGCTTGACATTGCCTAAAGGAATACAATGACATTACGGAAAATGCCAAACCTATACAGAGATGTCATGTCAACAACTATTCACAAAATTAAGTAATCATCCATATGCAGTTATATATGTTAAAATCTCAGCAACCTATGAAATTTTCTGATCTAAACTTCTGTCCATGGAAGCTGTACTATTACATTCAAGCCGTGCAACACTGACCAACAGAAGGATCCCACACTCCAAAGCCAAAACTGGATAAAGCTTTATTTCTCACTGATAGTGCCCCACAATACATCTAAGTCTAATAAGTAGGTGTCCCGGTTTCAGCTGGGAAAGAGTTAATTTTCTTTCTAGTGATTGCTGTGAAAAGATTGTCAATAATACCTGTTGGTTTTAGTTGTTGCTAAGTCATATTATACACTATTCAAGGACTTTTTTCTATGGGAAGACAGAACAGACAGAACGATGGAACGGGCAATGAATTATTCCATACCATAGACGTCATGCTCAGTAGATGCATGGGGGTGAGGCTGGGGGATGGGAATCCACGATCATTGCTCAGGACAGTGCCAATTCACTGGGTGGTGAGAGTGACCCATGTCATTATTATTATTTTTCCTTTTCTGTTATTGTCTCTATTAAACTGGGTTCTTTTCCTCCCTTTCCCCTCCTTCTTTTCTCCCACTCTTCCCCCCACCCTTCTTGGGTTCTATTTGCCAGCTGGGGTCAAACCACGACAGGAGGAAGCCATATAAAGCTCCCTATAAAAAAAAAATCTCTTTTAAAGCACAGTTCAAAATTCATCAGAATCCAATAAAAATGCAATACAAAATTAGAATCTTCTGAAAATATTACTACTGGTATTAAGTCATTTAAAGAGCCACATTATGCACTTTCCAGCATCTGGCGCTAAGTTGCCAAACTGTTATATAAACTCAACATTGACTGGTGAGTTGAACTGAGTATTTTGAAACAAAGCTCATACAGATTGAGTCCTGCTGCCAGCTCAAACCAGGTTCATTACCATGTGCAACCTCTGCACCCAAAGAGGAAGCCTAGTTACAGACCAAACAGAGGGAGCAAAAAGCCTATTTCAGGTATGACAAAAAATACTTGTTTCAACATCTGGCCAAATGGCTTTGAATCTGGGAAGGAAACATGTTGTGCGTTGTCAGCTGTTTCAAGGTCCTCCTCATATTGCTACATACTTTTACCATTCCTTTGTAAGCTTCAGAGTGGTTTACATTTTGCTTAAAACGTCAACAGTTGAGAGCATTTGACTGTATGTTAAGATAAATTTATAATCCTCGTGTCTGCAGAAAAAACACTTGAAAAAGTAAACCCAAAGGTTCAAAACCAGTGAATTAAAACTGAACTATCTGAACATTTAACATTCTCTAACTTCAGTATTTCTAAACTTTCCAGATTTAGATGTGCAATACTGCAGTTAAAAAACAATCTAAAGCTGCAATATATGCTTTTACTCAATATGATTATGCTTGAAGGATGTCTTTAAGATGCTTATTTTCCTTTTGGTATTAGTTGCTTTCCATACCCTGCAAAGCAAAATAATCTTTACAACCTACCAGGTTTTCAACCTTACTCTCAAATAGGATCCTGATCCTGTGAAGTACTTGCTTAAGCTGTTGCATAGTCCTACAAACAGGATATGGTTGGCTCCTGTAAGACAAATGATTTGAAGCCTACAGCCCCAAAATTCCAGGTTTGCACAAACTAAGAACTTTGTATTTTCCTTTGTATTACAAATGAGTCCAGAGTCCTCAGAAACTGAAATTTGCAGGCTACTGATCTACCAAGCAGAATACTGTGTCTCTAAAGACATCATCATTTTTTAAACACATTTATTTTCTGGTGCTTTGAATAATTTTTTTATACATCTGTTCAAAAAGTAATTTGAAATAAAGTCCAGAGCATGCAGGAGAAAAATACTGGCATCAAAAAGCTAATTCAAAAGCACTTTAAAGACCCCAAGATTCCTCATTGGCAAGTGAGAGCAAGCACGTTACTTAGATTGCTTTACAACCCCTACATTATGTCTACAAAAAGGGAGTGGGAGTAGAAAAGGAGGAAAATCGACTGGAATTATCATCTGCTGCTGTGCAACACTTTCCTTTCCACAGGTGTCAGCAAACAGAAAACACATTCTGTATTGTAAATACTGAGAAAACACTTCTCAGCATAATCTATTACTAATACGCACTACACAGAGGAATGGGTTTAAAAAAGTTTGCAGTAATGTCCAATAAAAATAGTTATGCTTTAACTCTTTATACAACTTCAGCTGTATGTACATAAGTACTTGTGTAGTCCTACATAAAACACAGTCATATGCTCTGTGGTTATTTTGAAAAAATGTCCATATTTCATTCATAAATACATTTTAATGAGTTTCACGTTGTATGCTGCTCTGTTTAGAGAAGTGACTGAATCAACTGCAGGTCAGAGAAAACTCTCATAGAAAAGCAGTCTAGCTAGGAATTCTAACTATTATAGTGTAACCCATGGGATATTCCAGGATGTTACTTAATTCAAAGAGAAATCAAAAGCAGTATAAATTATTTGGGACAAGATGGTCTCAGGTGCATTGAGCTGTTCATACTATGACACTCAAGCCTAAACACAAAACAGCCCAGAAATCACTCTATTGAGGGATGACAGGAAAAGACTTTTTACTTACTGATCACAAAAGCCATCATTTAATCAGTGTGATACGGAATGGCGATGAAAGGCTGGGTAGAGAGACTACTACCTTCATGGAGAGAACATGACTACAGAGGAAGGCATGAAAATAGATAAACTAAATAGGGTAGAGTCAGAGAAGAAGATTTTAGGTTAGAGAGACCCGAGATACCAGGCACAGATTTTCAAGGCTAGGTGTGCTTATTTCTTTTTCCTTCTTCATTAAATCCCCACTTAGCTGTTAGTGGTCGAAGGTGTAAAACTGGTATAGATGAAACGCCTGCTGCCTGCACAGATTTTTACCATAACTGCGTACTCAGTCACAGTAACTGCATGTGCAAATTAGGCATGAAAAATTAGCCCTTAAGTACAAAGACAGCTGATATAAAGGTTAAATGAATTCCAGATGTATAAATCTATTCAGTTGGTATTACAATCTAAAGCGTTATTCTATGAACAGGTCTTTAGCAACCACATTTCGTAACAGTCCACTGATGACTGAAGAAAAATCTGATGCTAATACTAGTGGAGTATTTTTTACGTAGATAAAAACTTCACCATAACATTAGAAATACGATTTACCTGTAGTAGAGAGACATCCCAAAAACATGTGCAAACAATATTAGAAAACTGAAGCGTGCTGCCTTTCTGTTCTTTATCCATAAATGATCACATGCAGAAGAGCTTTCAGCTGTCTCATTCCGTGTATGTCAAATACCAAAAAAAGTTAGAAAGGCAGCATTAAAGCAAGACACTGCAAATGAGACATTTAACTTGGGGAAGTCCATATTAGAAAAGACAGAAATACTTCAGTGAGAAGGGATTTGACTTTTTTCGGAACATTTGCTAGTCAAAAGCAGCATGAAGAGTTGTAATTTGTAAGCAGCACAGTATCTATGAGCCACATAACAACCCTGCTAAAAACACATGCAAAATACATTCAGCAATATAATTCAGCACTTTGGCAAAAAGACAACAGCATTTTGGAAGACAGATGCACTTACACAAGAAGAGTGAAGCAAAGGATTTAGATCATCTAAGAACGGCTGGTTTTAGCAATCTTTTTATTTCGGACAACGGATGGTTGTCAGCAATGTTCAAAACAAAGGACATGCTTGTTTTTAAAACACTAAGGTTCTGAAGTTTGCTTTATTTGGGAACTTCACTTCCTAAGCAAAGCTTTCTATGAAAACACACCAAAGACTTAAAATAAGTCAGTTATTTAGTAAATTGCAAGAGCTCGAGTGATTTCTAAAGACCAGATACCTACTAGCAGCAGCTTGGGAGACAAAAAGGTCTGCATAAAGAATTCCCAGAGACACGGGCTATTCTGAAATGCACAGAGGAGATCACTTTGGTTTGCAAGCAAGAACCAACGTTCAAATTGTATCAAGAAAAAGCTTAGGAGGAAGGCATGTGTGCATCAGTAAAATTAAAGAAGCCAGCTTTAAAAGCCAACAGGTGCAGCATACTAAGTTTTGCCTTCCAGATCCTAGATTAGAAACACAGCACATTTTTTGCCGAAGTTCCTATAAAACTAAAAAGATGACTGACACAGCAAGTTCTAGAACATTTCTTGTGTAATGCAAAATAAATCCTTCTGTGGTTCAAAGCAAAGAAAAAAAAAAAAAAGCTTGTAAATGCAGTGAAGGTCATCTGTTACAAACACAAAAACTGTCAGCAATGATGTCTAAAATGACTAAATACTCCCAACCTTTTGGGCCATCTAATACACAAAATACAGGGAGAAAGGGGTGGTGGGTTTGGTTGTTTTTTTGTTGTTTTGTTTTTTTCAAAAACAGGTCTAATTAGAAGAAAAAGAAAACCCCATGAAAACAACGTTCCTGAGAAAGTAATCCACTCTTTCTTAAAGGTCAGAAGTCAGTCAGCAGACGAAACAATCCACATAAAACATTAAATTGTAAAGAAATTTAATTAAGATCAAATTGAGGAGGAAGAGAAGACATTTGCAATAGCAAAACCAGACATGAAATATTCCCCCTCGGTACCACACTCAAAATCAGCCTCCTAAAATACAAACTTCATGTCAATAGCTGGCATTTGGATATCATAGGTTGTACTGCTTCCCATTCCCCACAAATACCAGATTTCTTTAGAAAATTAAGAGGTAAATCATTATTTTCACAGACTTGGCACATTGCTGCTCTTTATACTGAGATGGCACAGACTTTCCCCTCTGTGATTGTTACATTTTGAAAGATTAGGGCAAGTGTTACCCCCAGAGAATCTAACAGCCACACATATAAAATAAAGACACATTTACATTAAATGTATAATCTGAAGAGATTTGCTGAACTGTTCCTTCCACTTTCAAATTCAGCATCATTTTTAACATCTAGAGAAAAAGCAACAGGATGTCATATCCAAAATTCAGATGATCAAACTGATGAACATAATCTTTTTCTGATTGACAAGAATACGATGGATATTATGAACAACAACGACTTCAGATCCTGCCTGCACAGAATCATGAAGAGGGGCGATTATTTAGGGTTTTGGCTAACAAAATGCATTTTTTCACATAAGGGTCATACATTTGGAGTTCTTTTTATTAAACAAATAGCGTATGACAACAAAATCTGCTGTACTAAATATTGGAACAGCGGCAGAAAAAATTAAGCACCTCTGAAGTTACTTCTTGCGCCTTCAGGCTTCAATTCTTCAAACATAATTATGGTCATGCATTGACCATACTGAAACAATTTTAAAAAGAGTAATTGTTTACTCATTTGACAGCTGGGAGGGGGGGTATGATCTCCACAGCTGGGATGCAGTTTCCCCCCTCCAAAACTCATAAGTGTTTAGGGTTGGGCAAAGGGATGCAGGAGGGGAGGGCAACATCGTCCTCATTCAAGGAAAAAGTGCCCCATTACAGTCGGTGGGATGGCAGAACCTTGGCAGCTTCTGCAACATCACATGCTTGTGAAAGTCAGTCATGTCACCAGATAATCACTTTCCATAACATTGTTCTCATCCACACGCTAAACAACATCCAAAAAGAGATGGGTAGAGCTGTTAAAAACTTGGAGATGGGGACAGGGGAAGGAAAATTCAGCTACCAAGCAATTACTTTGTTTTTCACTTTATTTCTACAGTTCCTTTGTTTAACTATTATACTCATAACTTTCAAACAGCTATAAATTTATAGACTACTAGGGACTGGAGCGCTCACATTTTACAGTACAAACTATGTTCAGTGGGTATTTACAAACAACCTCAAATACAACTGATGTCCTATTCTACTACACATACCTAAAGAAGGATTTACTAAACCTCTGTCAGTAACCAGATGATTTTAAACAGTGAAATATTATAATCAAACACTATAAAATGTTCAGGAAATCTGAACTTTTCCAGGAAGTTTTCAATTGTCAGCTTTAAAGGAAAAGAAATCCTTGTTTTCCTAGGCACAGAAGGTATGCTTAAAGAGGATTTCTGCAATTAACATTCCATAGAAAATGGATTATTTTATTGTACTTTTCAACTGAGTTATAATAATATACAAACGTGTATATAGTATCTAACCATGTTAATCAAATCCCTTTCCACTTGGACAACGGGAACTCAACTCTTCGCTAGAGATCACAAGGAGTCTTATCTTAGGTAGCTTCATGCAAAACACAACTGCTAATTTTACAACAACTTATTTTCAACAAATACCTAGAAATAGTTCACCTACAGTAAGAAAATTAAATGTCATGACAAGAGAGTATGAAAATTCATAAATACCACTAAGAACACAACTGAAAAAGCCAGGCACGTTTGTCGGAACACTCCAGATGTGAAAAAGGTCAGTGAAGTCAGTAAGTGTGTGACTAGACAATTTAGAGAATGAGGACTAATTTTAGGGACACCAAAAATGTTTTTTCCCCAGGAGTGTATCGCTCATATTGCATAGTTCTCCTGGCTTCTGGATGCCATCATGATGTGGGTGTTATACAAATACACACACCAGCACATTAAGGAACCAAACTTTAAACATTGTATTTTCATACCTTTTACAAGATAAACGGAATAGAAATGAGACTGTGGACACAAATTTCTGCAGACTGAACTGATATCAGCATCTCAGCATCCCATTCCTACTCCCCAAAACCCAGTAACACAGGTCTTACAGTTACCAAGACACCCCCACCCCAAACTATGACCATTATAAAATTCCCCAAGTTCAAGAACGGGATGGGTTGAGGGAACATCACTCATTGCTTGCCTTTTAGAATTAAAAATTCCTTGCTAGTATACATGGAATCAGCATGTTTTAGCTACTTCAAGAAAACTATCAATCTAAAACAATGTTTTCTTATCTCAGCTCCTAAAACAAAGCCAAGTTTAAATTAAGTATCTATCTGGTAGAAATACTTTCTGGGATCAAAAGAGTGGATTTTGATGCGCCAGCATCAAAGAAAGCCACTGGAAGTGTTAAACTGCAATCAGCAACTATTTATAAAATGCTAATTACACTGTTTAGACAATCTGCTGATTACAATTCTATGCAAATAGTACACTAAACCATTTGGAAGAACAGGCAAGAAAGTTTTCCTCAATAACATAAAATTACTCTATCAAGTTGAGGCAACAGTTCAGAAATGAACTTGTTTTAAATACCTACCAAACAGCATAAAAAGTGTTTGCACACATAGGCTTGTGGCTCGAATAACAGCTTAAAGTGAAAGTGAATCATTCACTGCTTCAATCATTGCAATTTTGTCAATCTGAAACTGCAGATCTGACCATTTGGTGGATGCAGACAGACGGCTGTAACCACATTTATTTTTCGCGTTTACCTCAAGCATACAAGATCAAAGGCCTACTGCAAGAGGGCACGCACCTTTTACAAGTGACTGCTAGAAGTCCTTCTGCTTTGGGTAACATACATGGTCTCCAACATTCAGATAGTTTTTTGTTTGTGGGTCGGTTGTTTGAGGGTTTTTTCAAAGTTATGGGAAAGCAGTACAATCCAAAAGGCATAAGGTTACTCTTTCTCTGTTCTTGCTTGTATACAACACAGACAGAATGTCTCATATTTTAAAAGATTTAAAGTATTCTGACACCAAATGTTTTACAAGAAAAGGCAGCACCTTCTTGATGCAGGTCTGGCTCAGATTGCATTCTGGTAATGTAATGTTCCTCAAAAGAAATAACAACTAGCTTTGAATCATCAGAATATTTAACACCTTATTTTATTTTATTAAAAGTTAATTTGTCAGAATGTTTTATTAATACTTATTTAAAATATTTTCCTGAATATTTCATTTTTTAAAAATAATCACAGAACCAGAGGGAACATGAAATTAAAAATTACTTTAAACGCCCTAGTTCTACAAATTAAAAGAACCCATGCAGGTCTACAGGAGCCTACCAGAAGTTTCAGAAACAAAAATAAAATTAATTAGCATGTAGAATCTCCAAATTCCACCAATGCGACCTCTTCTAAAACAGAAGACCTCCTACATTCAGACAAACCTTACCACCTTTCTGGAAAACCAGCCAGCCTACTTTCATCTACTTTACCAAGAGCAGAACCTGCTTTATTTTGACATCAAGAGACAGCCATAAGCATGCAAATAATGCCATCTAGTGGAGCATCAAATTTACCATTCTGGCAAGAAAGGACAGCATTTGCATCCATGCATGTGTATGTTTGCTCAATCTCCGACTCCCTTGCAGCACGCGCCAAGTGCTACAAAAGGTTAGCAGAACTGCAGAACCAGAGATACGCTGTGCAATGGAAGTGAATTAATCACTACAGAAATAGAGTATTTTTGATGTTCCTGGTTGCACACTTTGATTGAAGTGCGTTCCACGTGGTGTGTTACAGTAGTGGCTGTAAGGTGTTGCCATAGGGATCTTTTGATCAGTTTTCTCATATAGTGACAGAATATCAACAGCTGCCTACCTGTAACCATTTAATAAACACAGTATAATTATTAAAACCATGAAATGTCTAACTCATTAAATGAATCAATCAACCCCACAAGAGAATAATTCTAGACCAAATCAGAGGTTTTATAATCTGAAAACAGAAAAGTCTTCATGTCACCTACTGCAGACTTGCCTCTGTTCACAAATTACATGAGAGGTACTCCACTGCAATGATAATGGACAAATGACATACATTTGCTTGCATTTTTTTCCCCATTTTTAAAAGAAAACACAAAATTGTACACTTCCTATAGCTAAAGCTGTACAGCTAAAAATTGCAATGGCAGCATTCCATACAGCCTGCACAAGCATTTTCATCTGAAATGACTTTTCATGAAGACTAGGACCTGAAGACTCCAACGTTTATTTGATTTACCTGGCCACTAACAATCTCCTTCCAAATAAAATACCTAATGCGCTCATGATAATTATTACCTTCTTTTTGCATAATAAAAATGCACTTAGGGGATACCATGCTTTTAAGTCTTCAGTTAAATTTACCTTTTAGTTTTGCACATTCAAAATGTCAGAGCATTCATTTATGACCAGAACGAGCAAGCAAAGATCATGCTATTTCTTTTACTCACTGGGAGAAACAATCCCACAAGGTTTATCAGACATCATTCTGTTTTGGAATGGAACATACCTAAGTATATGATGTGTTTATTGCCAAAGGATCAACTTACCGTTTAAAATCAAAGTCTGATGCTCAAAACAAATGGAATCACCTAAATTGAAGCAATAATGCTTGATCGAAATAAATGCTTCTGATTTTAAGGAGCCACTGCCAATAACCACACATCAGGTCATTTTTAATAGCCAGTTTTATAGAGAAGTTGATTAAACAGCTGTTTGTCTTTTACACAGCAGCACAGTATGATCTGACAGAACCGGCAGCAGAACCGATGGAAAAAGGAGGGTTGTTGCTTTAACCACCCCCTTCCCGAGACATCCCTTACATAAGCCCTCACCGCAGTGCCTCAGGAGCCCATCTGGATGGCAAACGCCACCACACGTGCCGCCAAGAAAAACTCACTTATGAATCAACAACGAAAATTTCCCCCCTTCCGAAGGAGCTTGTGGGTTTGGAAAGGACTGGCACGAAAGAAACCTGAACGCTGCGGGAATTTATTTACATTTCACTTGCAGTCAGCTTGAGGCATCTCCTCACTTCACTTTTTAACCCTTGTGAAATGGAGAAAAAGTTCAAAGCCAGGAAAGGAAAAGCTATGCAACTTTCTGGAACTCCATTTATGAGATTTTGTGAAATCACAGCTCTCCTTGAGTGCGGCAATGCATTTTCCAGATGAACGTACATTATTTTTGTGCTGATCAATCTGTGTTTGGTAGCTGAGCTGCTTTTCCTCTCAAAATGTCAGGGATCAAATACTTTCTTCAACTCTTCATGTCTTCCAAAACCACACCATAAAAGCTCAATTTTTGTCATTTATAGACCTTCGATAGTAAAGAAAATATTTCTTGCTGGATCCCACTGGAAGTTCATTAGGATATATTATTTATGCAGGGACTGAGACTGAGTGATACCAGGTAACCACCAGCCTCATCTACAGACGGTGAGAATAAAGCACACTCCGCATCCTTCTGAATTAGGCCCTAAAGGGACACCACTGCTGCACACTGTAGTAACAACACTGCAGACAGTTGTAACACTGGAGAGGTTCCACGTATGGGGGCATCAGTCCAAAGAAAACAGTGATTAGTACAACCGTGACGGAGTCCTCTGTTTCACTTGTAACTCCATAGCTTGGATAGATCTGCAGTATTGATAAAGATGATCCTTGGACATCACAACACATTAATTATAAATGGTCCAATATTTCTTGCTAACATCAGGGTTTGGGGCATGAGTATGTAATGACTTCCGAAATCCACACTAGACTCCCTTGATTTTCATTAGAAAAGAAACAGCACTCATTCAATTAATTGTAGCAGTAACTTTCCCAATGAGCACCTTTCTTACGAATTACACAACTTGCCCCTTTTTTCATTATACACTCCTGAAGCAACATTTAGAGTCACTGAGAAAAGTGCTTTTATGCTCACAGACTTATCTGAATGTTTTTAGCTGCCTCTCAAGCAGTGAGGACCAGGGCACTTCAGCACATACTTTAAATAAAAGTCTGGCCAAAGGGGAAAAGTATCGACAGGATGGAACAACTGTGCATCAGCTGGAAAGAGATGGTCCAAGTGACCTAATGCATTAGTTTTCTTCTTTCTGTAGAGCCTATGAACTCACAAATGCTTGACAGCACATCATGCACAATCAAGTTACATGCAATCACAGTTGCGACTGACAGGCTAAGCAGCTGCTTACGTTCAAGAATGGAAAATTAAATTCATCACTTGTATAATGCGAGAACAACAAGAGAAGTGTGAGAAGAAGAGAGAAAACACACTGCCAACAATTTATTTTATATCCCCAAATTGCTGCCTTTATTTCAGTTTATTAAACAGTAACTGGCCAGGAAAGTAATTGAAATAAACATAAGTGCCCAGGAAAGAAGAAAACAACAGCCAGCATTAAATTACAGTGCTTACATAAAGTCAGTAAGCAAGTGCCAGCATTGATGCCATTTATGAGAACTGTGGTGCTGAGATAAACTCAATGGGTTCTCATATTATCTCCTTGCCTAGCCTCAAAAGAGGTTATCACTTCCCTCCATGTGGCAGCATTTAATTGATTCACAAAGAAGCAGCTATTTGGAACTGAAGCCAGACTTTTTGCAGCTCTGAGGAAGACAACACGTTTGCAAAATTAGCACTGCTGCATCACAAGGCCTTTCCCATGTGTGCTGTACAAAAAAAAAAAAAATAATCAGAAAAGCACAACAGAAATGCTGTCTTTCACTTCTTCCCATTTAAAGATGCATTAACTCTCAGACTTTGGTTCTCACTCTCTTCTGGAATACAAGATAGTTGAACACCTCTGCAAACTCTCCCTCCACTCTTCCCAAGTTCTGCCCCTAACAACAGTCACCGCTCTCATGGACTTCAGAATGAACCATAACGCAGCTTTTCTGAAATCATCAGATGGAGGTGGTACACTCAGTAAGGCTCAGAGGAGAAGTTTTGAAGACCACACAGCTCAGGAGAGCCTGCTTCAACGCCCCCATCTGCCACAGTCATGATGCTGCAGAATTGGGCAAAGTCTAGTCTCCTTATACTGAACCCTTCAAACGGCAAAATGAAGCTTGTCTTACCTCTAAGCCATGACCTGGCAGTTAAGGAGAAGTATGCTACAGCACCTGATAACACCGCAGTCCTCAAAAGGAACAGGCCAAAGCAAATTTTTATTTCCAAAGAGCTACAGAGCATGGCATTTATTACTAAGAGAAGAAAATGTTGGCAAAAAGTATTTCCAGGGACCACAAGACCAGCTCGTCCATGCAGATACAAACCACACAACTTCTTTTCAGAATACTACAGTTTGGAAGATTAGTTAATGTCCTACCTAATGAAGAAACAGAAGCATGAGTTAAACAGAAAACATCAGAGATCATCAACAAATTACTAGCTTGAGCACTGCCACTAACCCATTCTTCTTCCCCCAAATCTCCAGGCTATCCAAACCATGACCAGTTCTTGAGTTAGGTGGTCTGTCAAGGGGGATGGATTGAAATGACATTCAGCAATGTAGTCTCAACAATCCAATTTACAGAAATTCATCAATTTCTAGTGCTGATGAAATATGAAAGAGATAGGGCAAAACGCCAGTTTGAAAAAAAGTTTGAATTTTTTTCTCTCTCTCCAGCGGTGTCCTGATGAAATTCAAGGTCTAGATGCATGTCTACAATTGCTGATAACCAAGACAATGTCTGTTGCACCTAGGCATAACACTGTTTTAAACCATTTATGTATACACTATACCCTGACAGTGACTAGTACAGTATTCAGAAATGAGACACAGGAAGCTAACAATTATAAACAGGAAATGAAAGGAAGACAGACAGAGAGTGCAAAAAAAGTATATCAAGATGAAGAATGGAAAAAAGTAGATAAGAGGAGAAATGGGTATAGTTTATAAATATACAGCAATAAAAATGCTTTTCTAAAGTGAAAAAATGAGAAAAACAAAATACTAAATACTGTCTGTATTTATAGCGTACACCTTCAGTAACCGTAATGTTCATTTATATAAGACATTCTATATAGTAGCAACAGTCTGCAGCATCTCATAAAACAGATCCACTGGTGAGAACATTAGAGCGAACAATTTGTCTTTGAGAAGCAACTTACTACCCTTCCTCTTGTATTTAAAAACATGATAATGCTTGAGAAAGACAGAACACAGGTGTGGTGTATTTGTTGTTTATCCTGCACTGCTTTTAAGATCAAAATCTTCATTAAAAGCAAACAAGATGCCAAAACAGTAGTGACTTACTGCAATCCACAAATTTTACCTGACAAGTTAAAAGTTGCTTAACCTGCATTATGTTTGGGTGATGTGCGTGAATACACACACACACACACCCCAATCTAACTGACATACGTTACACAATCAAGCAGGAGTCAAATGTGTTTAATATTAAACACACGTGGGTGGTCTGCTTCTCAAGCAGTATTCTGTCAATGAATTTTGTAAAGCACTATAGTGCTTAATTCTCTTTGGACAGCCCTCTCTGAAGAGGACATAGCTATGCTTCATTGTTCTATCAAAGTGTATTAACATCTCTTTCAACTAGTACAGTAGAAAGGTGGTCCCATCTTTACTGGAAGCAGTATTATGACACAATAGAAACACCAAGCCTTGATTACCAATTTCTTTCTATTCTACTTTTTAAATTGCATCTTAAAAAGTAAAGTTGTGTGCCATTTGAAATAGAATATATACCATTTACCATATAGTTAAAAATCAGATTTTATCGTAAGATATTTTCAGATAGCATGTTTTTCCTATGTTATTTAAATGACAGGGACATATTCTGGATGAAATAAATTTTAACCCATGAATGGAAATCAGCAAAAATTCACTGTACGAAGTAGTCTTGGAAGCAGACTGGAAAATTCAACTAAATAGTACTAAGCTGGCTATAACACTACTCATGCATCTTTCACCATGGTGCCCTCCCCTCTGTGGCTATTGGGGGTTTTTGGTTGTTTTTAAAGAACAATTATGTCCCTAATGTGAAAGTTATTTCAATATGCATAAATAGTTCCCTGAGCATCAGACGACTGCATGGAGCCGAAAGAGGATTTCTGATATCCAATAATACAAGTGAATTAAGGGCACAGGTTCCCCTTAATGCCATTAGTGAATTTACATCTCCTTCCTTCACCCAAACACTCGTTCTGCATTTAATTTGTAGAGTACTGATCTTCTATCCTCTTGTCATAATTTGCCAAAACTGACAAATATATTAAAAAATGATTGGTGAGAGTGTGCAAACACACATGCGCAGATGCAAGAGCCTTTCACAGAAATAACACACTAACAAACTTACACACACAGGAAATAACTAATGTTATTTTACTTTCATTTAATTACTTAGATTATTTTAAAGACTAAGAAATACTGATAGCTTTTCTTTTATGAACGTCAGAAATCCCCTCTCAATTTTTTCCAAGACGACATGCAAAATCATCCTTTGTGTTTTAAGTTTCTTATAAACGCAAAATTCTGAATTTGGAAATCTGTTTTTTCAAACTCATTTGTGGAGATTGCTGTAAAAACTCAAGAGACTTGTATTTTCTGTTACACAAAGAATATTACAACTGTGGATGTTCTTGTATTTCACCAGAAAATGTCTACATTTTTAGTAGGGCTGAAGTAATGAGCTTCTTAATGACATATAGTGTGTTTAAGTCATTTTGGTTTCTTGCCCCAAAATTCTCTTCAATACCACTGCCACTCCACAAGCAAATTTATACCACAAGTGAAAATTTATACTTCCAAAGATAAACTTTCATCTCTCTTGCGGTAAACCTTATGCAGTATATCAAGAATTTTTAATAAACATACATCTCCATGTTCTATAGTTTCTGCATATTATACAAAATATTTTCTCTATTAAATACAGATTTGGTTGGTGTTTTCTTTTTCTTCTAGAAAAAGAAAGGAAGGAATATCTTTCCACTGACAAACTTTAAGAAACTTGAAACAAAAGGAAAAATAAAATCCTTTATATTGGCTTGAGCTTTTCTAGCTATGATTGGCAAACGTGAGGCTGATGACATTAGGTTTTTCACTGAAGTTTAAAATAATGCATCAAAGTATTACTGCTTAGAGCAGAAGCAAACCACATTGTTAGGACAACCACATAATTTGGTTCCCATGCTAGTGCTGCACTCAGTTTTTGGTAGATTTTATGGAACAACACTTCACCAATAAAAACCAGATGGTCTGTGGACTGGTAAAACAAAGTGCATATGGCATGGCAGGGCTCTTCCCAGTGCCTCTCTGACAAATATTAGGGATAAAATTGTGGCACAGCTGAACTCAACAGGAGTTCTGCCACGGAACTGAACATGGCCAGAGTATCATCCTCAAAAGTTACAAGTCATCCATATGCTCGCTCACATCACAGCAAATTCATGAACAGGCTACTAAAGTCAAATTTCATTTCAACTTAATTATTTGCAGTGATAACATATTAGGGTATTACATGAAATCATAATTTTTGGACCAATGTTGTAACTATTAAATTTGCTGCTTCATCAAATTTACGTACATTTTCATCATTTGTTGCGACAGGATCCTTTGTCATTGCTGATAGCAAATCTCAATAACCATTAACACTTAGGTACCCAAAAAAGTAAATTCTGGTCAGATTCACATGGGGTGTATTTCTTCCAGAAGGTATACACAATCCCTAGTTTGTTATGGACTTGTTCCCAAAATAAAGCAACACACTAGTCAAGGTGAAAAAGAAATGAAGGGATGTTTCAGATACCTGGATCCCAAACCTTCCAAACCATGCTTATGACATCAAAGACACAGACAGTGGTTTCTGTGCCCATCATTCAGAATGCTGCTGCTTATGATCCACTGCTGTTACATTTCTGCCATCGCAGACCTTTTCTAACTGCGGGGATCACTTCTACAATCCAATTTCTTCATGGCCAGAATGCCTCATATAAATGACATAATCCCTAGCTTGAGCATTCAGTCACATGAGCACATTCCTTCCCTATGCTCATGTTTTCAAAAACCTCTTCTTCCTACACAAATAGTTACAAACTCACTCCTGTGATTTGTGCTCACAGATTTAAGGGATGGGAAAAAGTGCTGCTAGTGACTTGCTTTAGCATTGAGCAAGATTAATTTCTTTAAGTTTCTAAAAACTATTGGCAAGAAAAAAATCTAAGTTTTAAAAATACAATGGAACAAGGTAATTTACATTTATGAGATCAATAAATAAAAAGGTTTTGGAGATCAAAATTACTTTGGATCATAATGTCCCTTAAAAATACATATTAAATATATTTGCAGTATAAGCCTGAAGTCTTCTGCTTCAGGTAGGTAACAAAACAAGAACTGGCGTAATGCAGCAAACTGAATGGGTTAGTTTTGCCTATCAATTTCCCCAAGATAGCCAGTAAATTACTAGAAACTTTAAAAGCAGGTCAATAGGGCCATACTTCTTCAGCTCAGCTCAGTGTTAAGAAAGCACAGCAGTCTCATCATGAAATATTCTTCACATTTTCTTCCATGTAACAGATTGCCCTAACAGAAGTACAAAAACAAAGCATGAAATTCTTCAAATGCCATTCAAAATAAGCTCTCTCTGGCTATGTTTTTAAGCCTTAATTGGCATTTCAAATTGACAATTACATACAAAACACTCTAGTATAACAAATTATTCCCACTCTACTAATCCATTGGTGACCTACATAAGATGTGACTATAAGGAATCTTTTTAACAGTGAGATCTACTGGTATAGTAAGGATATATATTTTCCCCATCCCTGGAGGTGTTCAAGGCCAGGTTGGATGGGGCTTTGAGCAACCTGGTCTGGTGGAAGGTGCTCCTGCCCAAGGCAGAGGGGTTGGAACTAGAAGGTCCCTTCCTACTCTAACCATTCTATGATTAAAATTTAGTTCAATTAGTGAAGTTGGTGATTTTTAGACTCTCTGTTAATTCCCCACTAACATTTAAATTTGTTTCCTCTTTACATGTACAGCAAAGGTATCACACAAAAGCTGTTCACTTGTGTCAGATGCTTGGCTGTTTGAGAGGCCTTCACGTACCTTTTTTACTGGAAAATATTTACACCACAGCACAGAACACGGAACAGACTTGGCTGTCCTCAGGGTATTCACCGAGTAATCCTCTACTAGAAGTCACCGTATCAGAGCAAGACACAGATGTCCAGACTCTTCTTCACTCAAAACTAGTGGTTATGCCTACTCTATGCTATATGCAAAACACATTTGATTCCTTTTAAACTGACAAAAATTGCATCTTCAATATAAGTAATATCTGTTCATTACTGCATAATAGCTTTAATAACCAAAGACTCATGCACACTGGAGCAGACAGAAGTACATTAGCATGATATGCGTTCCTGTTTGAATCCACAGACTTTATGATACTTAATCTCTCCTTTAGTAGAGATTGCCAATTTCTTCCATCTCAATGTCAGAAAGTCTTTTGAAATAATACACATAAGTGGGAAGTAAAAAATTCAAGACCGTACTGTTTTGAACACTTGAACAATATTTAAATATGTGTAATTTGTTTTATTATTTGTTCCGTTATCTGAGAAAGTAATATTTCTCAGATACTTACAACACTTGGTGTGCTCACAGCTGGTAGTTGCAAAGAAATCTGAATTAAGATTTCAAGACTGAGGGATTTCTGGTGAACATCCACAACTAAATTAAACCAGCCCATTAGGATTCCTTCATAAACAAAAGCTAACAAAACATCTGTGTGGCAACAACACCACATACCCAATTCTTACAAGATGTAGTTTAACTGCAAGCAGCAGACAGTTTCTGCCTTATCTACACAGTATAAATTTAAAAGTTTCAGTATTATACTCACAGCGAATTCCATAAATCATGAGAGGATCAAGTTGCTTCTTCCCATGCTTCCCTTGGCCCGAAAGGTTGGAGATGGCCTGAATTTCCCGATGGAAAAGATAATCAAGCAACGTCAGTGCCATCTTCTCAGCTGTGCGGCAGTTCGTGCTGATGTGCAGCATGTCAGCAGGGGTGATGGGGCAACGGACCCGCATCTCAGGATTATTTTCATCTCCAAGCCATGTCCCATTGGGGTAATCCTCTAAAAAAACAGATTGTGGAAATTCTACTTGTGGCACAGAATGAAACAGTCAGGTTCAAGATACAGTCAACATTTCAAGTTATCATGAGTTCTTCCAGTTTTCTTCATAGTCCCCATAAACTTCTTCAAAATTTAGCATGACTAACAGGCTTACAAAATTTGCTACAAATTTGCTCAAACCCACACCAATGGTGAACAAGGGTTATTGCCATTAATGTTCTGCCCTGCATAAGGAACTGGTGCAATTAGTCCAGATGTCTGACTTGCCCTCAGATATCTTTTTAAAGTGTTTCGTATTAGAATCCAACAGCTGAAAGAGCATACTATATTTACAGTGTTCTCATTCATCAAGTTAGTCATCCCCTAAAAACAAAGATTACTGCAACCCCATACTCTTCTTAAAGTACAGCTAATTTCAAGCTAACAGCTTTGAACCACATTTTTCCCCAAAAGCATCAGATTAAAATGAGTGTAAGCAAGATTATAAAGTTAAGAAATTATAATCAGTAGTGAGCAGTAACTTACTTAATGACTTTAAAAGAGTATTTCAAGCAATGATAATCATTCAAAGTGCAGCCAGAGATCCCAATCGAAATTTTGTTTTTTCTTCAAATTTACTGGCCAGTAGTCCACTTTATTTCCTAAATCTACAGTTTACCAAGGAACAACCCCAGCATAAAGATAATGAATCAATCGCTAATCATCTGCCAACTGTATCTTCAAGTACAAGATCATTAGCAGGAGAAGTATACCTAACTTCTCTTGTGTGTACACACACACACATTTTTATATATAAGAAGTTTTTTATTATTTCTGTCCCAGCCTCTCAGCTTGGCAGGAAAAACACCTATTAATTTTAAGAGGAATACTAAGTCCTCACTGGAAATTAATCTTTGCAGACAATGCGAAAACTTAGTGGATTCAAGACCAAGCAGAAACTAGAACAGAGATCATAAGGACAGCTGATCCCTACTGAAGTGGAGGATGCAACACAGAACATAGGATGAGACTGATGTTACAGATAAAAACAAAGTTTCCAGTACAAATCTCGACAGTGCTAATCGGAACTGGATAGAACAACATTCCAGTACTATTTCAATATTCACTGACACAGACCATTTGGATTTTATTTTTGTTTGCTCAACTTTGTGGAGTAAAACAAAACCTCATGACTTAAGAGTCACTCAGCCCTTCCATACTAGACCTCTATAGTATCTCGTTGTTTCACACACCTTCAGAATGGTAAAAACGTGAACCAAGTCATTCAGTTACATGATTTATCTTTCATTAAATTCCTTTAAAGTGGAGTTTCATGGTATATACAAAGTAACAAATTCCTGTTATCCATAGCCCTTCTAGTCACACAACAGGGTTATAGAGTTCAGCTGGACCAGCATATCCTTTTCACGTTGAACAGGACCCCTGAGCAAGCAGCATCTTTATTTCCAAGTACTGGCATAAGTTAAGCAGCCTGCGTTTTACTAGGCTTCAAGCCAAAAGCATGCAATAAAATACAACATAAAAGCAACTCAGACACTAAAAAACACTTTTCCAACATGACCTTTGGGTTGAGTCATACCACATGTCAGATGCAAGTTTACCACAATGAGTAACGACAGTATGAAGCAAACATTAGATTATGCAATACTGATATATCATTATAAACATCAGATTATCAACTACAATAATTTGTAAGGAAAAATATTTACCGCTGATTTATGTAGCAGCTAGTCCCTCAAACTTTTTTCTGTCAAAATCAGAACTTCATGCTCTGTTCTGAATATATTTCTATAGACTCGCAATATTTTTATATATATATTTTATTTGAACCTTACTTTTTATTCTGAACTATGTAACAGGGCACACTAGTTGTTTTCTGCTCACAGGGCCAGGTGCCATCTGAAAAATAAGGTGGTTCAGATTAATTACAACTTGTTTTGAATGCCACTGTGTCTGGCCTCACCACAAGTCTGGTTAACATTATCAGGAAAACAACAGTCTGTTCCTGAAGATAAATTGACTGTTTTATACAAATTTGGGCAGAGCTGGCAAAGCAAAACCATCTCTGGATAGATATGTAAGTTTTTCAAAGAAATTCTAGGAAGCTTGAGTAAATTATTCTACATCCTATCAAAAACTTACTGCCCTACTAGTTCACAGAATTACTATTAAAGTTATTACTACTTATGGAACAATTTTTACCTGCAGTCTTGTTTAACAAATACTATCAACTTACATGAACCAAAGATTTTTTTCAATTTGCAAAGTAATTTTTTTTTATTCTTTTTTTTACTGGCAGGGAGTCTAGAACATACTGTTTTTACCACGTGCAACTGTTCCTTTATTGCTAACAGGCTGGAAAAAGACACTATCTTGTTATTCTGACCTATGAAGACATGCCCCACATTAAATTCTCTTGCATTTTCCTCCTGCTTTAAAAGCTTCAGCAGAAAGCGAATTTACTTTATAACCATTTTGCATTAAGTGGAACTTGCATGACTAAAGTTAAACATGACTCTACTGTCTCACTGCAGCTACTTCAGGGCACAAAAGCTAAACTATTCCTTATCGTATATAAATATAATTCCTACCAGCCTGCCAACACATCTGGCACTTTGCATAAAGCAAACATGATGAGCTTGGCACAAAAAAAAATGGTGAAAAGTGGAAGTACAGTGTCAGTTGTGAGGGAGGCCAAACTGCTCTGAGCAAGTGGTGTGGTATGGGAGAAGACAGACTGAATCACGAAAGAGAAAAAAAGACTGGGAGTTCGATGGAAGTTCTCTCTGAACAATTAAGTACATAAATACTATTGAATAAAGCTGCATCATTTGGACCTCCTAGCACTCAAACATCCTTTTATACTTACTGAAGCGGTTCTTTATGTGTATTATCAGGGATTACGTGTAATATCTAGATAGAATCTAGATGAGTCAGTTTATGTAGTACATACATTGTAATAGCCAGATACTGAGTCAAGACTCCACTAGGCACTATATAATCATACACAGCTTCTTCCATTCCTTAAAGGCTACCCAAACACAAACAATGTGGAGGGCTGGGGAGGAGGAATATAATCAAAGAACGCGCTTTTCTTAAAAAATAATGAAGCATAAATGCACACACTCATCTGTAACTCAGTTAATCACACATCTTTTTTGTTTTGCTCTGAAGTATTTTTCCTTTGTTAATTTCCCTGATAGCCTTGCTGTATTTTGAACACATTTTGAGTGCTATGCGGAAACCTACTTCCTTGCATTTGTTTAAGCCAAACATATCATCAGAGAAAGGGCTCTTGATCATTTCTACTTCCAGTGTTAAAAGTCCTGACATTTTTATATGATTTCCTCTCTGTACTCAGAAGCTCATTTCAATGACAGACTAATTTCTAGCTCCTCTTCAATGTTTTTTTTTTTAAGATCAGAAAATTTGCCTTTGTGTCCCTTCTACTGAATCCAGAACTAGTTCGCTTTTCAACGCTGTTTTCAAATCTTTTTATGGTATCAAGCCCATTTCTTTTATCTTACAACACAGCTGACCACTCCTCTGTTTCAGCAGGGACGTGCAAGAAGAGGCGAGGCGGCTGGGGCTGCCGTGCAAACAAGCACTTCTATGGAAACAGGGCAAGCGAGCTTTAAGGTTAGTATCAAGAAAACCTATGTCAAGAGAACAAAAAACAGACAAGAGTTGCTGTGGCTTTCAGACTCACTCTTGATACGTGTATGTGTTTTCCCGCCCAGGGAGATGACAGACACTTAACTGTTACTCACGTCTTTCCATTGGGATACAATCCCCTAGTTTGACATGTGAGCATTAGCAGTAAGACTACAAGCAAAGCTAGGCTCTGCTCTCTTGCTACGTGCTGTCAATCACTCCTTTAAAACAAGGAAAAACAAAAGGAAACACCTGCCCACATAAACACTTGAATTGACATGTTCCCTTATTCCGAGTAGATGTGTTTATTTTATGAACAAGGCTGGCTGGGTGCAAAACTGGCATTTGCAGCAGAGAAAAACAAATGGTAGCTACAGTACAAAGGCAGAAAGATGAATTAACCTTAAAAAAAACCCCACCACACA
The DNA here is from genome assembly GCA_013398815.1 of Ibidorhyncha struthersii. Taxonomy (NCBI): domain Eukaryota; kingdom Metazoa; phylum Chordata; class Aves; order Charadriiformes; family Charadriidae; genus Ibidorhyncha; species Ibidorhyncha struthersii. The sequence goes on from VZSZ01003865.1 coordinate 472,515, forward strand.
AAACAAAAAACCTCAAATCCAAACCTACAAAAAATAAACCCCCATTCCTCGAGAAATTACATGATATTTTGGTTGACATGTAGAAGATTCAACATCACATTTTTAAATAAACTTCTATCAATCAGCCCGAGTCCTCCGCCCCTGCAAGAGTTCACAGGGGTAGTGATTAACTGACAGAGAATACTGACTTTATTAACTAGCAATCATTACATATAAGGAACAGAGCAACATTCACGCTATACGTTAACCTACAAATCTAGCAATGTGATTTAAAGCTTCTGCTACAAGAAAGGTTACAGAACTAGCTTTAAAGTTATGTTCACCAAAACCTCCTCCCACCACAAAAAGCAGTTAAGACGCTGGGAGTTCTGGCAAAAGGAAGCATACAACACACACACATCCACGAACATCAGAAACCCTGGACACAGAACTGGAGTTTTAAGCCTGACTATTCTCATGGGGGGAAAAAAAAAGGTTTAATTTTCATGTAAATATAAAAGAAAGATAGCCAGAAGTATCTCAAGCTCCAACTATAATCTTCTGTACAGCACAAAGGATTTGGCTAACGGAAATACAGATTCCAGTTAACTTCTAAGCCCCTGTGGTTAGAGGACCAGTACACTATATGAGATATTCTGAAAACATATCCTGTACTCTCTGCTCTCACGGTTTCTACAGTTGTCTGATAGACAACACACAGCACGAAAGAACGTATGTGGGCACACAGTACCAAAGCGTACTTGTCTCAGCATTTGCTATGGTATGCATAGAAGTCTCAGCATAACATCACTGAGACCACTAGTTTGTCAAACATAAGGCCTCAGTTTTAGCACATGGTTAAATCCATGAGAGAAAGAGGAGATTCAGTTACTTTATGACTCATGGAAGACCAGGGAATTTATTCAACAGAAGGAAAAAATGTGGGCTGTGCAATCATCTGTAATTTAAAACAATCAGCTAAAAAAGAATCCAGATAGGATTGAGAAAATGAAAATCCATGGACTTAGAGGACTTTTTAAACCCTTAGAAAATGTGTTTCATGTCAAAAAATCAGATTTCTAATTGAGATTTTTCCCACTTTCTTGTTTATTGCATCTTCGCTATATTTAACTTTACACAGTGGACTGGATTTAATTCCACACATCACTGTGACAGATCCCTGGAAGAAACCATTGTTCATTTGTTTGCTCCCAATAATCAAAAAAACCTAAAGCAATTCAATTTCTGTAGTTTTCTTCAGTTTTAAGAAGTCATTGAAGCTCCTGAAGTCTCATCAGTGTCTTCATATCAGCTACAAATAATATTGTTTTAAGGTACGAAAAGTTTGCTATTTAAAAGTTCATTCCCACTGTCTGTATCTGGTCATAAGGAGCTTGGCAGTAAAAGCAAAGTGCTGCAAATGATCATATACCATGCGAGATTTGATCTTACAGTGAACTGGAAAATCCTGTGGACAGATAAGCCTGGGCCACGTACAAATAGCTGCTTGGATTCACATCTGGCAAGCAAATTCTGAGCACTATTTAATACTACTATTGTTAAATGACTGTTTCAGATGCAAAGTTGAAGCGAAAATATGTGACTAAACAATTTCATTTGCAAAAATATTATTCATCCTTTGATTAACACACTATGTAGACCAGTTTTCCCTTCTCAAAAAAACATGCATGTTTACATTTCTAATTCTGTATTAAATGCAGTAAAATGAATGCAGGGAAAGCAGATAGGATATAAAACTATCATATATGGTGCCAAACATCGTATGTCAGTGTATCAAGTGTAAAGTTCACTGAACCAAATTCTAAATCAATGGATCTTACCATTTTATGTATATCCCTTAAAAACAGCTTTCATGGGGCTCTGTTCAAGAGCACTTCACGTACTTCGGAGATACTAAAGACAGTGTGTTTCTTTCTTAGTAATTTCAAAGTCTTGGCTTTAGCAGAGACATTGTAAAAAATATCTGCTTTTAAAGCAGCATAGTAATGCTGAATGGGACACTCATATCACAAAGATGAGAGGTCCTGCTTTTTTTGTCCTTCCATATTAAAGACGGGACAGTAACTCTATTGTGAAAGATTTAAAAGGATAACATAATGTGCATTCATGTTTTAGGAACAGATGCTCCTCTTGTTTGTACAGTAAGTCACAGATTAAATATTTTAAATGTTACCACCATATACTGAATGTGTGTAAGAACAGTATTATTATAATATTCCTTACATCTTGAAGGCCCTTGTATCTTGAAAGCAATATCTACTATTAAGCAAAATACTACTCTCATATCTCCTAGAGAAGTGTGCAAGTATAATCACAGTGCCTTTAGATAGCTTATTCTTTAAGTATTCAAAGTATTGAAAATTTGAGCTTTCTTGCGCTAAATTGAAGCAGCTGCTTCTTAGTATTTTTTTTTTTGTACATAAGCTGCATAAAAAAAGAAAATTCTGTTTTTACCAATATTCTAATGGGAAATTTTGAAGAGCACGTTCTTGTAAAATTTTTCAAAGTAAAATTCAGCATCTTCAGAGGAAACAAAAAACTGCCTGATCACAGCAAAACTAATTCATCAAAAAGAAAAATAGTAAATATATTTGGATATTATCTATTCCTTGCTTTTTGCTGTTTGCACACGCTTCCTGGTAAAATAGTACTCTATGTAAAATTCAAACTGCTAATTAGCACAAGCTCAAGACTTGTCAGATAGAGTTCTTTACAAACTAAGTGTGATCTTTCATATGTGAATTCCAAGTAGTTTACCCAACAAATAAGAAATCAGAGGTAACAGCCACAGTTTTTGATTTTTTCCTATAAATGCAAGAGTGTAATACTCTTCAATCAGAATCAAGTGTTGTGGAAGGTATTATGCAAGTACAGGACAAATATAACGTCCTTACCCAGCAATTTTACAATCCAAGAATAAGGCAGGAGACAGTGATGTATACACAGTTATGAGGATCTCCTCCCAAGGAAGCAGAAGAAAGCACAAAAGTCTCAGTGAAAACATTACAAGCAAGGAAACCTGTCATCTATGGCTGAGGAAGTCAGAGCAACTCTAAACAGTAACTGGGAGATGGCAAAGGACACGGTCCCTCCTTCATAATGAGGGTGCCATGGAGTAGGGAAAGGGATGCAAGGAGAAGATGCTGGGGTTAAAATGACAAGTTTGGAAAATCATATTTGTAACAACTTTCTGAATATAAGGCCAGAGAGGAGGCCTTACAGTAAATAACATGGGAGGTAACTGGAGCCTGGAAAAAAGAGTGTTATTTTCATCTCAGATGTTATCTATTAAGAACATAAAAGGTTCCTTTCTAAGCATCGACCGTTTGAAAAATCTACTCACCATTCTTAACAAAACTTATTTGTTTGTAGTTACTGCAACTTGCTTTTCTTCATCTAATGCATAAACTCTTCAGTTAAAAAGTTCAGACAAATATATTTGAGAACGTCAGAATATTTTTTAAAAGATTTGTGGTGAGCATGAAAGTGCATACGGTTGCCAGGTTATAGCTTAGTCAATTGAAAACCATCCCCTGACAGGATTACAGCCACATACCAGTGTGAGAGAATTCATTAAAGTCAGAAAACCATATAGGTACTTAATATCATAGGTTTAAAACTTCTGTAATTTAAAACTAGTGTGGATCTAGTGTTCTTCACAGTATTATTTTTTGCAGTTGAAAGCAATATCCAAAAGAACACAACAATGTTAGGATGAAAGCTGTCATGAACAGAGACTATACACAAGGCCTTACTTACCACGCGATCAACTAGTACTGATATCTTCAGAGATTTAAAGGCCTAAAGAATCTCTCCGCAAATTTAGTTCTGTGCAAGAAGGACGCTAAATATGGGGTGTAGCATTTTAGGTTGCTGAAATCCAATTCAGAGTCTACAGACCTTTATAAACGTACAAGAATTCTGGAAAGCACAGAAAAATTGTCTCCTCAAAGTAACAGTCTAAACTTGTCCTTCTATTACCACCCTGGCAGCATAAGAAGTACAATATCCAAAAACTGAAGAGGAAAATAGAATAGTGTCATCACTTAATTTAGCATACAACGAACTCCCACGCAACTATTTTAAAAAAAAATTCATAATGTTTAGTATATAAAACTTAATGGCTCTCTTACTCCAAAACCTATCAGTGAAATTAATGAAATCTCTTCCTGTGCTATCTTTGCTTTGCATAATACAGTGAACCATACAAAGTTGGGGGGTGCCCGTGACATTTAAGTCACACAATTCTGCACATCTTGAATACACCTAAGAGAAATATCAACTGCATTCCAATCACAGCTGAACAAATGAATAAAAGTCACTGCATTATAAACCACTTAATACACATAGCAACTAAATCCTCAAACACAAATGGACAAACAAGGTTCTTATAACAGTTCCTGACGATCTACAACAGTTCATTACAAAATTAACATGTACATAGACACCAAGCCCAAATGATGACGTTTCAAAAGCATTCTTCATTAATCAATTGCTTGTTTTTAAGCTTAATTAGAAAGTTCAAGATTTTAAGAAAAGCATAACTTAGTTTAAGCTGAGAATATGCTGTACTCCAAAACTTACAGTAAGAACACATTCGTGTCAAAATTAACTGGACTTTTAAAAGACAAAAACACATCTATCAATTGCTGACATTTGCTTTAAACACTTCTTAGTGATAAATGTTTGGGGTTTATTCCATTAAACAAGAAAGATGTAATCCATGCTGGAGAAAAAAAAAAAGAAAGAAAAAAAAGACAACAAACAAGAAACGTTCTCTATATTTTTAAACACAGGTTTCCTCCAGATTAAATAAAAAGCATACAGTGCCTCAGGAGAACACAGCAAAACTGTAATTTTCATTTTATTTATATTGTTTTCATCTACCAAAACCTTTCAGAAAACCAGCCTCTATCCAAATTCTTACATACTTGCACAGCAAAATGGTTTGTTTATAAGTTTGACAGGTCATGCTATAACTCATGTTTGGTGGTTTCTTTCATCCAGAAAACATTTCTGCTAATATAGACGTGTTCATGTATTCAGAGAACAACTACGATACAAAAGACTTCTAAAAACTTCAGAAAGAAAACTTCTATAGGAAAAGACAAAGGTGTACTTCCTGATGTAAACTGCTTAACTGCATTTCTGCCACAATACGCTAGTTACCTATATAGCTTTGAATGTTTCAAAAGACAGAGAGAGAAAAAGAAAAGAAAGAAACCAGACTTGAGATTTATTTAGTTAAGTGCACTGTGAGTAAGGACAGTTTCACAACTGCCAGAGGAGCTCTCCAAAAACCTCTTCCAAATCAGAACTTCTTAGCTATGATTATAACTAAGATAATGATACAACAAAAAGATTTCTGGTTTGAAACAGTGACTCTTGATTAAAGTGAGGACCTTTTTAAACATCATTAATGTATTGTGTTAAAAACACAAGAATGGGATTTTTTCCTAAATCAGAAAAATAAAGAGAAAAGAGATGGGTGATGATTAAGTCAATTAGACCTTACAGACGGCCCCTATAATTAAGATTTTAGGATTGCTTGAACAGTTTAAATTACCAGAATAGAGCAGCTTGGACAGAGTGTTATTTGGTAGGTTGTATGTTTCCTGTTTTAAGACCTTCCCGTTTTTTCATTTCTACTCAAATGTGAGTTCAGTAGTGGGTCACACCTGGGCTTCTTCATTCAGTAACTTGTCTCCTCAGCACAGTAAGAAAACATCTGTTTTTTTTCTTGGGATTTAAATGAAGGCTCCAATCCAGATCTCCAGAAACCAAAGATTCAAAGTTAATCAGTTTTCAGGTGATGTCCCTTCCGCATTTAAACTCTGAGAGCATCAGTGGCATTCAATTCTTTCAAACAGTGATACCTTCTTAAAAGAGAAGTTTGATAAAACATAGTTTTGAGCTTTGATCTTAGTATTAAATTATCCTCCCACTTGTAGAAAAGTAATTTTACATCTAAACCGCATCCGATTATAAACTTACACTACTGTTTATACATCAATACCAACTGCTCTTCTCTAATTTCCCCAGATGATCCACCTGGGCTGCAACAAAGTTAGAGTAGAAAAGACATGCTCTAACATATGCATTCAAAACAACAACAAACTAATCACTTTTGACAGTTACTAATATCTATGGGGTAAAATTACAAGTTAAATGAAAAAACACTATTTCTTAGTCAGCTGAATAAGCATACACTTGATATTTTCTATGCCAGAAACATGGCATTAATAAAACAGTAAGTCACTTAACTTGTAAGCCTTCTACCCTATTTTTTATTTGATTTTACACTACTAATTCAATACTGAACAATTCTATTCTTGCTAGGTTTTATCTTCAATTGCGCACGATTACTTCGTTAACACCACTTTTAGACCTGCAGTCCAATGAATACATCAGGGGTTGATATTTCTACTATCATCCCCATGTGAAAGGACATCAATTATTTCAAAGTGAAATTTGGGAAAAATTCACAAAATTTCACAAAAATCAGAGATTCAGTATCTTCAGGTGCTTTCAGTTCATAAACACTACATCTTAAAATCAACCTTTTGCAGACCGTTAACTGCATCTGTAAAATGGATGAGCATTTTCAGTTTTCTGAAAAGCAAAAGAAAGAATCAAGTAACTGTTGCTTAAAGAAAAGAGAGAACATGCCTTACTGCACATGCAAAAAGAGTAAGAAGAACTGAAGATCGAATAAAGTCACAGAGTTCAGTGGGGGCAGGGGGGTGGGGAAACAGCCCTTATTCTACACCATTATTGGAACTGGCTCCATGCTGCTATATAATTATTTTTCAGGAATAAAAAGGCAGTAACACTGATGTTTTTTAAAATACCATATGTGATCAAATGCTCTTTTAAAATAGCCAGCAGACAGCAAACAATGCCTTTATATAAAATTTTTAACTAAGTTCTGAAAATATCCATAAGTCAATGCCGTATCTGAAGTTAGCTAAAGCATAACTATAAACACCGTTTAGTTTTGCTTTCTGGACACAAGATGACAGATAGGAGTCATACTGAAAACCTGTTGTTTAGTCTCAGTCCGTAAAGTACTCTATTCTCAGCCCCTCATATTTTACAATCAATCGAGGTTCCTTTGAGCAACTCGAAGTAACTCAGGATTCTTTCATATACAATGAAAGAAAGCTGATGGAAGCTGTAACTTTTGCCCTTTACTGCTGAAGAAAATGAGTCTGCACAACAGACCTATTATTCTTCATCACTTCCTTTATTAATAATTTAATTTGTGACATGCTGCAGGCTAGTTCGCTTTAGCATTCCTTCTGTGCAAGCGGTCCTCTCTCATCTTCGCGAGGGCAAGAAGAGGTAGGTGTCTGGGATTAGTAATCTGATTCTCAAAGCATTCATCAATCTCAGAGAGATTTTTAATGGATGAGTGTTCTAAAGGTCTGCAGAAAATCAGATCTGAAGACATTAATGGATTAGCTGTTTCTTCAAAATTTACATATACAACAATGGCATAAAAGGCCACCATCGCATTTGTCTGTGCAAATCTGTGCCAAACAACCAAGTCAAAAAGGGCATTATACGACAAATACCCTCTTAATGTCAGAAACTTTGTTCCTGACATACCTGATGCAGAGCTGTATGAAATATTAACAGACTCCACAAAAAGTATATTTTAGATGTATTTTCACATCGAAATATCAGCACTATGTGCAATCCGATCATTTTTTTCAGAGGAATTCCTCAGACAGACTCAGTCTCCTTTAATTCTCCATTAACCCAAAATTAAACACCCTTCAGAAACTACTCTGTGTCACAACATACACACACGACAGAACCTAAAAGCTCTTTGTAACATCCATATGTTGTATGAGTATCCACAGAAGTCGAAGAATCCTAGGTTCAAATGCCTTAGAACAACATTTTCAGAAACAATCTTCGGTGCATGAGACTTTCAGTAGACTGACTTCTGAAGTTTTCTAAGTATTAAAGTTTTAAAACATCCTGTTGAATTGTTAGTCAGTTCTGAAGTCTTCAAATGTGCTCTTAAATACTCCGTTTCATGCTATCTTGAATTAATCCTTACCACTAATTGTATCCTAAACTGTTCACACTCAACATGCTTTTACCAGCAGCTGGAGATCATGTAGAAGAAACTGAATCACTCCTAAATTAGAGTCCTTTTGTTTCAACGTTAGAGATCAAAAAGACAACACATTTACCTCTTAAGTACAAAGGTCACCTCCTACGTGCATTCTGCCATGACCATTTCCTGCAGTAGCTTATTCTTCTGTGGTACATGAATGTAAATATGAACTACCGCATCTAGAATAACACTTAAGTAAATGTTCAAGAAGTATGTTTTTAAAAGTAACTAGGAAAATTATTGAATTGAATTACAGGATTCTAATTACGTCTGTATTTAAAAAAAAAAAATCACTGATACTTTCAAACCAATCATAAAACATAACTTACCATACGTTATTTTCACCTATAACTCAGTGTCCCTTATATCATCTTGTTTGTGATTAAAATGTATCAACTAACATTCATTTCAATGTTTTCAACCACATAAAACAGAACATCTTTATAAGGTTAATCTAAAATTCTTAGATTTCACTACATTTGATTGCTTTGTCCAAGACCTAAAGAATTTCCAGAAAAATCTGACACAACGCACTATCAGGTTAACAGTCTTTTTTTAATATGAATTTCCTTATAAAAATTGCTTACAGTTGCTAAAATAACTATTTATTCATTACAGGAGAAGATGGACTAGTAGATTTTATTTCCCAGAGAAGTCAACTTGTTTCAGTCCTGAAACAATATTTCAGCTTGGTGATAAGATATCCTACAGGTTGCATGTGTTAATTTAAAGGGTTTAAAATATAAAGCTACACTGCTATAGTGGGGTATCCTTTTTAAATTTTAAAAGTAATTTTAATTAGCTGTTCTGCCTGTAAAACTAGTAAAAATGAAACAAACAAACAAACAAACAAACACAACAACAAAAAAAACGCAAACAACCAAACAATTCATTCAGATTCTTTCACTCCTATCTGACACTTGATGTAACCATTCAAGGTTGGACCCATGATATGATCTCTGAAGCTTCCAGCTGAACCTTGCTTCATTCCACCACCACATGTACTTTGCTCAAGCAGCCTTATAGTTAGATCAGCATACCTTCAGAGTTCAGCGTAATAAGCGTGACATTGTTCCCAATACTTTGGCTTCCTAGTTGTCCACTGTTGGAAACTGAGTCACTGGCCTCAGAGCCACTCTCTCCGTCTTCATTGTGGCTGTCGTCATGTCCTGGAACTTTCACCACTATGGTGTTCTGCCTACGTCCAGGAACAGCACTATGGAAAAGAAAAGTATGTAACTTTGGGAAAACACAATCCTTGATCAGAAATAGCATCATTATAAGGGAATCAAAAACACTAATTGACAAAATCAGATGTATTATAAAAGCAAGCCTACTCCTGTTTATAACTAAGAGCTATCCAGCAAAATAAAATAGAAGGAAAATAGCAGAAGAAGTGAAAAATTTTAGATGCGCACTTTCTAAATTTGCATCAATGGAAAAGTCTAGGCCCAGTGTGCAAAGAAAAAAAATATTTAAATAATTTATAAAAGCATATGACTTAAGAATATTTTCATCTCCAGTTTGACCTAATTTAAAATTTGCCTTAGATAGTACGAATTTTAACAAGCCTTACTGGGCTACTGCATATTCTTTCTTCAGCTGGTTCAATACAGGGTCTTGGCATGTTCCCAAGTGATCATACAACCATGTAAAAAATATGTAGCTATGGGCACTCTTTCTTTCAACTTCCAGCTGTGAGCTAACACTGAACTATCTAATCCCAGATTCTCCAAGATGTTCTCTCACCAACAAGAGCGAAGCGTTGCTCTGTGCCTTCACTGCTGATACGAGGTTTCCCTAGGCAGCACTGTCAGCCTGATAAAATATTCAAGTACTGCTTGAATGATTTTCCCCCCACTATTACCTAGAACATTCCTCATTTTGCACTTCAAATTACTGAAGAGACTGATGCTGATCTCTCAAAGGAGGGAACAAAGGAACCACTACTAACTTGCTAAGGATATTTTCCAGAGAATCTGCTGCTCTGCTCAATGGCTCTTCCTGCCCAACCATCTTGGCTACAATTGAATTCTGCCGGTCGTTGTTCAGTATTACTGTGGTCTGAGGGACAACACTACAAGACAAAAATCAGAGAGGAAAATGGAATGTAAAGGAGGAAATCTTATAAATAATACATTACACAGTCTTCTGGTTTAAATAATCTACTTAAAAACTCTAAGCCTTGCTCTTTCTCCCAGCATCGTGATTATGTATCAAATGCAAAAGCTGGTAATCCATTGAATTTGACATCTGTACCATCTCAAGTACTCATTTTTCAGAGGACGGATGGCTTCAATGGAATTATATAAAAGTCCACGACCCCTGGCAAAGCGATAAAGAATTCATCAACTCAAGATACACAGAAGGAAGTCTGTAAATCACAGCTTCAAAGAGCCACCAAATCCTTGTTTTGAAAAGTCTAAGAGTGAACATTTTCAGAGATACTGCAGCCAACTTACATGGTAATGCACCATTTTTCATAGGGCAATTCCTAGGAAAAAAAACGTAGAAGTATTTGTTGCAAAATCGGATGGTGAGCTTAGTTAAAACGCATATATTGTCTTCCAGGGCTGGGGGCTTGTGGAGGGCAGGGAGACGAGAGTGATACTAGGGGCATCAGAGCAGAATAGAGACAGACTGACTTTAAATAATGACAACACTAAACTATTTCTTGTGTGCATTTCACATACAAAACAAAAAAAAAAATCTGAAACAAACAACAGAAAAGCATTTAGTGAGAAACCAGAAAGCCTTCTCTATCACTTGTGATGACAATGTAGAAAGAAATAACTAGGGAAGTGTTGCATAGAAAAACCATACTAAGTCTACACTATAATACAAAAGTAAATATGAAGTAAACAATTGTCTCCAGCATGCAGCTTACCATTTAATTTGGAGTCAGAGATTATTACCACACCATTACTCAATCTTCTAAGGCATGGTTTTGATATTTAAGACTGTTTCCACCGTGCTCATGGTAAACTTAAGGATACAACTTAGAAGAACATTTGTGTTTAGTGACAGAGAAGGCTTTCTTCTTTCTCTTTGCTTCCCACAGTAAATAGTCCACTATTGTTTTTACTGGTCCAACATCTCAAACATGACTGATGGTCATTTATTTTTCCTAACTGTATTCCTTGGCTAATTGCTGAAACACAAATTAAACAAATCTGATGACAGCAACTCTCTGTTTATTTCAGCTGTAATAGAGCTCCTGCTTGCTTGAATATTCACATGGCTACACTACACTTTATGTGCTACAATATCCATCATTAAGACCTAAAGAAAAGATAAGAAACTGTCGTAACAGCCAGCAATAAATGGATCTCAACTTTGGCACAGCTAAAATGGTTGACCACAGGTTTTTTGGATACAAACAAAAAAAAACAGGGCCTAAAGCCATGCCTTCCTCTTACAGTAACTGCATCTGTTGCTAGCAACAAATGGGATTCCTCAGGGACTGCCAATGCTCTGTTGGACTGCAAACCTTCAGAAGTTCTGGAAGATGTTTGTCTAATCATAGACAAGTACGGAGTGTACTATAGCTTTTCATGTGTATGTGAATTCGAATTGCATTAAGGAATAAATGGCGGGGGGGGTGGTGTCTGTTGGGTTTTTTAGTTGCTATCTAGAGTATAAGGGTTTATGATGCTTTCACAGTCACCTTTTAAAAATTTTCTCCATTATCAAGAGGAAAAAAAATTTGGACATTTCTTTTTTTTTTTTTTTTTAAATGGCAACTTCTGTCTATTTGCTCAATGCTAGCACTGCACATTTTTAAAAAATACACCAAATACTTGGTAAAATACTGTGGCAGGAACTTCTGTGGCAATGTTGGCAGTCCCCCCCAGTCTAGCAACAATACATGTTCTCATTGCATTTCCCAAATTGTCCAAATGGCTACATTTTTTTTAAGTTTTTACAGGCTAGTTTAAAATGTTTGAGAATTTTACAGTTCCTTTTAGACACCATTCTTTATCACCACCTTTCTTGCAATCACTTCTGAATGTTTAAAATGTC
>VZSZ01003865.1:484725-513637 GCA_013398815.1 Ibidorhyncha struthersii
TATTCATTTTTAAGGAAGACAATTTACAGAGTGAGCCTGATGGCATACAGCTAATTTAAGAAAATTTAGAGTAAGAAAATACTTCTATACAACCCACAAGTACAGGTTTATCCCCTCTTCAATGCATCAATGTACGCTGAAGCTTGCTTACTTCAATGCATAAACATTTTTTTTTAAATTTATCCCTAAACAACTGCCCATGAAAACACCAGCTCCTCTCTAACAATTAACTTTTCCCAGTAAGTAGAGTGGATTATTGACAGGAAAAATCCACCTTCACAGTTGTTTTGGGAGGAGCCACTAACTAAACATACCATTTTACTGACACATATTTTCCTGGCTATCCAGCACAAAGGCAAAAACAGACACCACATACACAAGGAAAACCTCTGTTACAACCCACAATCACCACCAAATTGTTTATCAATTGTTTCACATTTGGAAATGAACTGTTATCAAGTTGTAAGGACTCAAAGAATCTATACAAAGCAATCTGGATAGAAAAAAAGTCACACAGAAAGCACAGTGGCAGACAACAGCTAAAATAAACATTTGGAAATGTTCACCACAGCACAAGTCTACAACCACCAATGATCCTTCCTGTGTGATTAACCTGCCTGAGTAGATACTCTACATCTAGTTTGAAAATAACTGAAGTTTCTTGTCTATTACCAGGAATCATCAGTGTTGGATAAGAGATTATTTCTGTGTTCTGTATCTACTAACACAGACTCCAGTAAAACTCACTCAATTCTTTTTCAGCGTTAAAGCAGAAGGAATTTCTTATTTTTAATGCTTAACTCCTGAATAATGATGCTTTCAAAAGCAGTCTGTGTGAGGAGGGTGAGGTAACCTTTCCATTCAAAATGTCATAAACGTTAACCAAGAAACTATGATTCTGGTCCATGTTCTACATGGAACAAGAATGGCTACAGAATTTGCCAACAAGTTCTGACAAGGAGGCATCCTGAAGAAGAAATTTTTTAGATCTGTGAAACTTGAGTAGTTACTTTTCTGGAAGAAAAAAGAAAATAACAATTGGAACGAACACAAAAAGGTACCATTATGCTTGGAAAAGGCGAGTTTCACAAGATGGTCTTAGACTCTGAATTGTACCCAGGAGAAACAGATATCCACAAGATTCCCTGCAGATACAGAAATGTGCTTCCCATTAACTTTCCTGTGAGATGTTCTATTCTCTGTTTTCAGATTTATTTATTTATTCTAAAGAGGCAACAATAAGAAATCTGCTGAATAGACACAAAATTAAACAAGGAATTCTATGTAAAGTCAAATCATTAAATCAGGAAATCATTAAAACTTATTACAGCCTAGTGCATTCTCATACTAGATTATTCTGATTTCTTTTTTTCAGTCTGTACATTTCATAATGAAGATGAATCAACTTTAATCATTACTTCTGTACGAAAACACAGAAAACCAAAATCACAAAGGAGGAGGAAAGCTTCTGATATTCACTCAGATTCCAAATGGAGCAATTCCCTCTGTGAGTGCTGCCAGTACTATACTCATGGAGAAGATGGAAAGAAAACATTAAGAGGGGTGAGGAGGAGTGCTTCAGAAACCCAGTGTTGTTGCACAGGCTTCAGTACTTTCCGTTTGTGTTCACATATTCCTTTCCCCATAAGCATTAGAACTTGGAGAGGCTGGTTCTGCAATTTGCCTGTTCTTGGACACAACTTAATAAAAAATGTAAAATGCATGCAACCTACAGATATTATAATATTGAGGAAAATTCTTTTTAAATGCAGTTTAACAAATAATCTGTTAAATTACAAGTGAAAGTATTTCTACAAAAATAAACATATCAGATAATGATTTTCAAGCGCGCATATTTAGCCTCTGTGTTTTTTTTAGATATAAAAGGACAGTCTATATTTTGCACAAGAAAATTGCTGCCAAAGGTAATTTTCAGTATGGAAAACGTGTGAGTCATAGATATGATCATTAGTCTTAACTGTTGAGTTTTCATTGCCAATAAACTGTCAATCACACAGAATGCAGCCAATGACATAAAAGAACTTTTGGCAATACCAGGACCATCATATCCTCCTCTTCCCAGACGAGGCTTCATTTAGAAAGAGAAAAAAATAAAGCAAAGGGAACTAACTGACATTTCTATCTTCCACAGGGTACAAGATCAAAAGCATTTATCCAAATGGATGAGAATTACTTGTGGAAAAACTGGGACTGAAATTTTCAGACAAGAAGTTATTCTTCTTGTTTTCGTAGACACACTAATATAGACCGGTTAATGGAATATTTATAGCGGTGTTCAACCAGTTAAAGAAAAGAAAGAAGCGAGTCTTCTGTTTAGACCATTTCTGAGCCTCCTTTGCACATGTGAACATCTGCAAGTAGGTAAATAAGAGCTCAGAGACAGAGCTCAGCTTACAGACATTTAGCTAGCCACATCCACACAAACTGCTGTTTCCTGTCTATGTAATACTTCGTGGTCACTACAACGCCCACACAGTGTGTGCTGCTTATCAGGAAGGCAGGGCTCCTGAGGATATCATTCTCCTCTCCCTCTAGTGCACATATTACAAGGAGATGCAGAAAGGCAGGAGTTGGAGTTGCTGCTGGCGGACTGCTTGGACTAAAGGTCTCCAGCCAAACACAGTCTTAAGGAAAGCAAGTCCAGGAAAGAGACCTTGACCTCTAGTATTTACTGGTGGGGACGAACATAAAGATTTAAATGTATAGCTCATGCATGTGTGGGGGCTCTAGAGGAATATTACAATTAGCCCTACCATGAAGGAAATCTATATGTTTTTCAAATGGTATAGAAAAATACCATTTTAGATGTGTGGTGTTTTCCTTACTTCTTTTTTCTTTTTTATCTTTCACTAACACTTGTGTTCATCTGTAAGAACAGCCACTCTTCAGGAAGATATTCTGCTATTCAGGAAGATAATATAACGCTCCTTCCTCTTGATGACCACCTGCTTCCTTTGCCTTCTGCACATACAGTTAAGATTCCCTATCCAAATAGGAATGAGAAAACTGACTTAAGAATTTACACTATGGTATACACGAACAAACCCACAAATCAGAACAGCATACTCAAAATTGCATTGCATTTATGCCAAAAAAATAAATGCACTTGTCATCTCCCAGGAGAGAGAAAACTTGCCAACAACCAAACCATTCACCAAGATGAAGACCAGGGAGACCTTACCTGCTGTAAGGTAGAGAGCCGTATGGGCACTTGAATGGTTAAAGTTTTAATGACCCTAAACTGTGCATTCGCCTAGTCACAGCCATTTGCCAGAAAAGCAGCAGTGTTATCCATCATTTCCAGTAAGAGTTCAGTCATCAAAAATTATCTTTGGATTATTTGCATCTGGAACATCCCATAAGAGCAGACATTATAAAGATAGCACTAATGATTAGGTCCTGTAAAAAGACAAGCCAAAGTACACCAGCCATCACTGGAGAGATTCATGGATCTGAAAACTGAGAAAGCTGTAATCAATTTATAATAAAGATAAAGCAAATGCACCATTTATTAAAACATACTGTTAACAGTTTAAGAACATTTACTATCAAATTTTCAGCTCAAATAAGTCAGAGGCAGAAATTTTCCAAGTTACAAAATACATCTAGATAGAGTTTATTGTACTCAGCCTTACCTACAGAGAGCGCCTCTGAATTGGCTGACAATCAGAAAGACATGAATTACTGGCTTTAAGACCAATTTTGTCAACCAATTTCAAAAGCTGTTAAAATCTGTTGTGGACTATTCTGCTCTGAGAAAAGCTAAACACACCTGTACAACCAAATGTAATCATCCATAAATGACAACACCCATTTCCAACCAGTTTACTAACTAGCCATCAGCCAGATAGCACTACAAGTGACCTAAAGAACCTACCACTTAAAAAGTCAAGCTTATTACTTCAGCGATTTTACAACACCTGGATGTGTATACAAGCAACTTCATACCCTTTTTAAAAAAAAAAAAAAAAAAAAAAAAAAACTCTTATTTCAAACTCAACTGAAAATCCACAAAAATTAAATGCACAGTGAAATACAGTCTCCAAAGAACCTTTTGGCCAAAGCAAACACACAAAAGCAGCAAAACCCCGTATGTCCAGGCCATGTACAAGCGATATAACTAAGACTGAAAATTACTGTAAATGGCATTAACTATTAGTCCTCTACTTTTGATTATGGACAAGAAAAGGACAGGTCATGACACGTAATTAACAGGTTAATACAAGCCTCTAAAGATATATGTACTCAAAAACACAACAGTAAAGACAACCTTTTTTTTTTTTTAGACAGTATAGAAAGAAATTTATAGTTGTTACCCTTCTCTGAGCCTGAACTTCCTGAACTACTGCTAGATGAGCAGTAGTACCGCAGCCTACTGGAGACTGTATTAAACATGAAATGAGAAAGGCTGATCTAATAAGGTAAGGACAGTCATTTTCCATAACAAAATGTGGGCTTGACTGATCTTGAACACAGTTACTATGAATTAAATGATCTACTCCAGTCTTAGTACTCAAATAAAAAATTGCTGTATGTTTAGAAAACACTGTATGAAACAAAAGTAAAGACTCTGAATTGACAGTCAACACAGCAGAAAAAAAAAAAAGGCAATAAAAAGAAGAAAGAGTAAGAGCTTTTAGCTGATTAAACACACAGACATATGCTTAGTGTGACTTCTACATATTACTAGGCAGGCTATGCTTTTTGCTATCTACATAGTTTAACACTTAAACACCTTCACAAATTTGGCTCAAGATCAAGAAAAATTTGAGGAAGCTCTAAACCAAAGCAAAGTACACTCACTAAATATCAGAAGTTCTTCAATAACTCTCCATGTCCAGTTAGAAGTAGAAAGACTGGCAAAAGGTAACACAATATACATCAATAATTAATCAAGGTTGGTTACAGAAGTGCAGAATATTAGATTAGACTCACGAAGAGGAGATTGTTGTCACTTAATACTTCAGCAAAATGTTACTTTTCCTTAGTAAACACACACCCAATCTATGACACCACCTGTACTATGTACCTTCCAAACAGAGCAAAACGACCATTTTTTCCTGCAACTTCTAATGCACCAGAAACAAGTACAACTTATCTAACACAGATTTTATGATCAAAATACCCAATACTATAGTGTTCAATTTCTACAGGCAAAAAAGCAAAGAGACAAAAAAAAAAAAATCATCACCCACGTAGATTACAGAAAACTCCCGCAATACTAACACAAAACACAACAAAATAGAGAAGTATTAGCAACATTATTTGGGTAGAAGGGGAAGCAGGAAAACCCCTAAAGGAATCAAAACCTTGCCCATCCATCCAGAGTGCCAGAATGTGCAATAAAAAAAATTTCAGATGAATTTGCTAAGCTATGTTACAAATAGGAGACTAAGTACTTTAACTTTTATAAACTACAAAGTGTGCGTATTTTATGATCCAAACTCAAATTCAAACAATGCAGGTAGGATCATTTTTATACAGTTAGCTACTTCTAGATTTATCTTCCAAATTTTCTTACAAATTCTAATATCAGCATAAGCCTGACTCATGTGGCACTAGACGCTTGGGGGTGATGGAAGTGGCATTATTAACTGGCTTTCAAGACACCGGTTACAGCAACTGAAGCCTCGATGGTCACCAGAAAACAAACTGCAAATAAATACAACACTAGGTTTCTGCAAACAGAACTCAAACACACAGCTCTCAGAGCCAGTTCGTAAATAATTTCCATCCTATATCTCTTTTTCTTGCTTTACGTAATTACTCTACTAGTTACATACACTTGCCCTCAAAAACACATTTTACAGAATGGCCACTACCACTGCTCTGCAAGCTGGTACTGAAACTTTTATTTCCATATAGCCTGAGGGGATGTTAAAGAAACACTACTCTTTGCTTTTTACAAAGAACACAATTTTAAAAGTTATTAGGAGCAGATTTCCTGTCTCGCGCTCCACCCTTCAGTATGGAACAAAGAGACTGACTTTGAGATATGCAAAAATGTACAGTTCCACAAAAAGGAAAAATTCTGTTTGGAAAGACATTCGGATTCCAAACAGTGTGTTTTTTATGTCTGGAAATGTATCAGTTAAATAGCATCTGCAGCCAAATAAAGCAGATGGAAGACTGGCTCTTTGCCATCTTACCAACCTTGCTGAGACCTTGCTAGATGATAGGCTGTTTCATCC
The DNA here is from genome assembly GCA_013398815.1 of Ibidorhyncha struthersii. NCBI lineage: Eukaryota > Metazoa > Chordata > Aves > Charadriiformes > Charadriidae > Ibidorhyncha > Ibidorhyncha struthersii. The sequence continues at coordinate 490,938 of VZSZ01003865.1, forward strand.
TTTTGAAGCTCTGCATTCATCTCTACCTCTTTTCCACCTTGCTTAAAGTAAAACTCAGACTCTCCAAAAACACTGCAGGTTATTGCTCTTAAAATTATACTACTATGTATTATTTTCCATAAGTAGCAAGACCAGTTGTTTTTGCAACTTTTAAAAATAGTATTACTGGTACTTCCATCTGGTATGCAAATTATTTTGAAACACAACTTAAATTTGTCATTTCCAAATGAAAATGAAAACCTGCCCCCTTTAATCACAAATTGATTAGCTGCTCTCCTCTTCATTCATTCATTTGTTGTACTCTCAGAACTGAATACCCCAATATACAGGAGAAGTTTCCAGGTACTGCTCTTAATGCTGGACTTTCAAACTCCCAAACATCTCCAGAGACTGTAAAATTAAAAATATTTAAATTCTCAAAAGTGGAATCCAAATGAATAGAAAAGGCTTTTCTGCCCCCTTCTGTTTATTATCTGGTTGATAAATTACTTCTTAAAATATATAGTATGTAACATATGCTTCCAAAATCTGGTGTACTGCTTCAAATATATTAAGATTTCTAGAGCTTCACTAAAATACGATCTTAATAATAATTTTCATCCATTTTACAACATTCATGAGGTAAAAACTGTTCACTTTCATTAAACACAGTAATTCTTTTCAATTGTTTATTTAGGAAAAAGGAAAAGTATGAGCCATATGAAGGCATTTGTCCTGAACCAAGTTTCATGTCATGCACCCTTTACATTTATTTCTTGAATGCAATAGCTGGCTATGCTCATGGAACCATAGAAGTAAAGTACACGTTCTGCTTTCTCCAGAATTCATCTAATATGAACTTACGGGATTTCGCAAGGGGGTAGGTTAACCCACACTTTAATACCACTATAATTGGTTTTAAATGTTCTTAGACACTAATTACACTAGTAAATGTCCCCCTAATCTGTGTATAAAACTCTAAGCCTTTTTCATCCCCGTGTACACCTCTTTCTTTCATTCTCAGATACCCTTACAATTAGAGGATGTTGATTTCTAAAATGTCTTGGCACAAGGGACAAATTCTCCGTGCATTCAGTTCTCTTGTTTCTTAGTTTACCATTATGAAAAGCAATATATTGCAGCACAAGGGACTTCACACAACTGCATTTCTGGTTTTGGTGCCATAACTTTCACATAAGGTTTTTCTTTACAAAATGAAAATAAAAGGATTCACTAAGGTCTCAGATGCAGAACAAAGTTCCTGTGTATCAGCTAAGTGGAAATAAACAAACTGTTTACCCACACGTGGTTCAGAGCAAGCACAAATTACTTCCGATGCTTTCCACATTTGTCATGGGCTGAGAGTAACAACCAGGAAATCTTAATGTATGATTACCTAGCAAATAGTAAAATATTAAGCCTTGTAACACATATATAAGACTGAAACCTTTGTCTAAAAATTGAAGGAAATTTATTACCTAAGACTTTCTTTTCGGTGTATATTGCTGAAAATCTTAGCTAGCATTATATATAAGAATTCAAAATTAGATCTTTCTAAACGGTTTTTTTTAGTATTTAAGCCTCACAGGCACATTTTAAACACTACACCACAATTAAAAAAATCCAAGCCACACATTTGCACCCATTTCTCAGACATAAGTAATCAGCTGCTACTTGCTAGGCTCTCATCTGAATCGTTGGCCTATTATAAGCAGTATTTCATCAGAAACCATTAACTTAACAAAACTGGACTTGGGAGAATGAATCAACACAGTTCAAATCTTGGTCAGTTTGAAGAGTTTTATAGATTAAGTTCCACCCCATGCATGCATGAATTATTGAACTCTCCAAAACACAGATAAATGTTGGTATTAAATTGTTATTTTAATTCCATAACTGACCTTGCACTCTCAACCTAAATGCTATCTGGAAGTTATACATTGTTTCTGAATTTATCAAATCCTAACAACAAATTACTAAACACTTGGCTTCTCAATATCTTAGTGCAACAATAATGGAATGCAAAATTCCAATGAGAACACTGCTGTACAAGCTTCCTAAATCCAAAATGCCATTTCTCTTCAGTCCTATGTGAATTTTAACTCCCAGTAATGATGGAAGTAAATGCAAAATCTTCATAAACTGACGGTTTGTAACAAAATATCTTCACTTGCTGATGGGCTGTAACAAAAACTCCAGACAGACAAGCAACAGGGGAAGCTTAATTTCAAAATAGGTAGATCTCCAGCATAAATGTCAAAAGCAAGAATTACCATTGTTTGCAGCACTACTGCTGTAGATCTTATAGAATACAGCAAATAACAATAAAAATCACAATCATAAGAGTTCTTAAACTATTTTCAATATAAATTTGTATTGATCCTAAATACAACGAATTGCAGAAGTCCACTTAATTCATAGCAGGTACTTCTACATGAAATGCATGTCTCAATGCAGGTAAAATAAAAAGATGTAAATCTGTATTCTTACTGCCATGCAAGACCAGAACCAAATCTCAACATGCTGAGGCTGACAAGTTCTTGTGACTTTGGAAAGTATTGTCCTGTTTTTCAGGGAATCAGAAATGTCACATTTTTTGATTGGGTTTGTTTGTTGTTTGGTTTTTTTTCATACCACAGCCAAAAAACCTAACACTATGCAGCCCTGGATAAAGAAAGAGGGGCTGACATCTCATCAAAGAATTCCTTTATTTGATTAGTTCAGTTTCATAAACTGAATTTTTGAATGCAAGACAGAACTATGTGTCAGATAAACATGTCTACTACACCTCAAGAAGGTATTCAGGGTTTTCATCCATTCACGTACGTATTTCAAACCACAAGAATTCCTCCAGACTACAATACTGCTGATCGCTTGCTGGCATTATAAAGTGATAGGAGCTAAGTTCCTTCATTTAAGAAAACCATACAAAACATACTTCACACACTCAACCTGAAAACGCAAGTGTGTGCGTGTTTATACATGAATGCATGTGTAAGAAACCCCTTTATCACCTACTTTACAGTAGGGATTTAAAAAAAAAAACCACACGGGAAACAGCAGAACTGGAAACAGAGGCCCCAAAATGCATGAAAAGTAACAGCACTATGAAGACCAATCGAAGCAAGTATCAATGGCAGTTCAAATTCTGACTCCTTTAGTCAAACTTCCACTTTACCAGAAACTGTTTATCAAAGTATCAAAATTTTGCTTGTATTTATGTGCTCTTTAAAAAACTTGAGATCTAAACAAAATTTTTAAATTCATAAAAAGGAGTAAAATCCTCTAGACTCAGTTTTAATTATGATCTTTACATTTTGTTAATATTGACTTTGTTCCCTAATTGTGAGCGTACCTGAAATGAACACAGTGAAAGTAGATCATAGACAATTGTGTCATTTTCCTTCAACCCCTTCCATGCCCAGACATAAACAGACTGGACCTGCATGAAAGAGCTATTCACAGGAGGGCAGCACAATCATCCTCAATTCTTCATGAAACAAACCCATTAATTTCAAACAGAACTCTTATTGGCTGAAACTACAGACATGACACTTGAACTGGTAATTTAAAATAAATGTTTGCACACAGTACCATTGACTGATGACAGAAAGTGACAGAGAAGGGTTGTTAATTTATTGATACCACAGGGTTCAGTCCAAAACAATGACAAAAGCTCATCTGTGTTTTTGTCAGCCACTCCCAGACTTAAAGGCCTGCACTAAAGACTCTGCTGGATGAGGCCCCAGAAATAGGCTCTAACATGAGAGATACTGAAGAATAAATAAACCCGGCTTGCTTATAGAAAGTGACAAGAATTTCTGAAAACCTGATGAACTCCAAAGCTTCTCCAAATAAAACCTTTACAATACATTCTGATTCACACCCCAAATCGCCAACTGCATTTTCAAGACATTATCTGTCACACTCCACTCCCTCTCACCCCCCAAAACATGGCTCAATTTTACATCTTTCACTGAGCTGCCTACTGAGTTGTCTTGAGGACTGAATCTGCTTCCAGAGGAGTATTTTTTCAGGCCTAGAGTTCAGGGCATGAGATCAGGCTCACAGAAGGCAGAGTAATGTACCTGCAACTTGAAAATAAACCATATACCATACATCTTTGGGGATACTATAGTCCTCAATATATGCTTTGTTTCAAACTGGCTACTTTAAACAAAAGAAAAAAAAAAGAAAAAAATCTTCTTGCAAACTGAGGGTCTTCAGACCTGAAAAGGGTGTATTTCCAGGAAAGGACAGTTAGCTCTTAAATTCAGTTAAAGACATTAACACTCCCAAAGGTTTACAATGTTAATTTATTTATTGTTGTGGTTTTTTTTAAAAAAAAGGAAAGAAAAAATAGCCAAAAATTAAACTTGGATAGTGGTTTACATCACCTAATGTGTTATAGTATCAACTGCAGCAAATGTCGGGAAGAGGTATAACTATATACCCCAGAGACTCAGCAGCCACTATTTAGTGATAAGAACTGAAGAATTACTGTTCCTTTTAAAAGCCTGGATTAGCATAGCAGGATAGTTTATTATAATCTATAAAAATCCTTATGATAAAAATGCAACAAAAATGAAAAAGGTATTCAACACCTGATAACATGAAATTAGGTGGGTCAAGGGGCTTAACTCACAGAAATACAGATTTATATAAAAAATAGAAATCTAGCTATTTTTTTTCTTATACCAATACCTTGATTATATTTCTTTAGGTTTGTTCAGTTGATTTTTTTTCCTAAAGGCTTTCTGCAGGAGCAACAATAGTTTTGCTAAATCTAGAAGAACAACCATCCTACAGTTCTTTCCACCCCACTTCCCTCTGGTTTATAACTTCATTTAAAATCATCTCAGTTTTCAATTCTGCATTATTTGACTACAAACCCATTTGTAAACAAAGAAACAATCACACTCCAGAAACACAGATCTGGAACTTGGGAATCTGGAGCCAAAAGGCTTGCCAACTGGCACACTGCAAACAAAGCAGAGGAGCAAATTCTGTTCTTCAAAACCTATTACACCCTGTTGATTAAACTTAATAGTAAAACAAACATATTAATGATCTACACCTAGAAAAATAAAGCCAGTTCATATATGCCATCTGGTACACAACTGCATCAAGCCTTCTCTTTTCCACGTAAAACAAACTTAGTTTGTATCTTAAGACAAAAAAAGACAAATGCTGTTTTCTACAACTAGCTGACTGAATCTACCAACACCACAATTAACTGCAGACAAGACTATCTGAAGCAACTCCACTTTAATAAGCTAATGTCCAACCAACTAAGTCTTGTTCAAGGATACCATATTAGGTCTTTGCACAGTAACTGAGGGCATTAAACTCTGCAATTCCATCTAAGTCTCCAGTTCCCATTAAAGACAAAAATACATGCAATCTTATCTCTACACTTAGCGATCAGTATCCTTAAATGCTTTGCCACAAATGCATATGGTAAAGAAACAGATGTATGTGGTCTGTATCTCAACTTTACCATAACAAAGGCTCAAGGAAAATTGCTGAACAAAAAAAAAAAATCCATTTACCTATGAATTTCCATATTTCATCAGAAACACTTTTATTATTAAGTATGAAGAAAATACCAATTTTAAATTCAAATCCTCTCCAAAATTAATACTTTTTTAAAACTACTCTCAATTACATCTATTTACCCAACAAAATTTTCCAAAATAACAGAGCAGAATTCTACAATGTAGTGTTGGCAGAAAATACCCATAAAAACAAATGATAGAGGGTTCTGTGAAACCAAAACAAATTCCTATGTTATCTGAAGCAACCAACCTTAACCATTTATACTTGGGTTTACCCAGTCAGAAAAATGATTAATGGAAAGATGTTGACAAAAACAACACTGTTCCTGGACTGAAATCTTTCAGATTAAATACTTTCTTCAAAACATGGACTAAAGATTTTAGTCACACTGTCACACTGTGTGTTCATCAATCTATAAATCTCAAGACATGGGCACATGCTAAATTTCAAACTTATCATTTGAGACTGCCGTACTGACGGGCCATCAGGCGTTGCACCAATTCTCCTATCCAAGAAACTTTCAGCAGCTACTGGAATTTTTGACCAGCATGGTACCTCATAAAGAAAAGAAATTAGAGGGTTTTAATAGCCATACTGCCAGGAAACGTTGCAGACAGAGGAAGAGAGACAATCACCTCCTGGATGGAAAAGCAGGGCTGTACTAATACTGCACAAAGACGGACTAAGCTCAAAACTCTGGGACAATACTCCCATTACTAATTTATTACATTATTTTGCTACTGTTCTTGGCTCTTTTCAAGGTCCATATAGTTCAACATAACTCTGTGCAATCTAAGGATTTTCGCCGTCCATTCTATTAGTTCTGAAACCTTCTGACAGCCTTTCTCCCAAGAAATTTAAAAAGCTCTATTAACATTATGTCTTCGCAGGTAATCCTGAAAAACCACATGTTTTTAAGCAGCAGCCACTAAACACTGAGAAAATAATTTCTAAAACTGTTCTTTATTCCCCACCCCTCAAAGAAAATGGGATTTAACATCGAGCAGTTTCTTCAATCCCAACTAATACTTTGCACCCTTATGACCAAACCTGACAAAAAGAAAGAGGTCTGAGAGATATTAAACACCTGCTAAAATCTGCGGCTGGGGTAAGGACAAGCCCAAATGCTACACCCCACTAAAAGAAAGTCAGAAAGGTCTCATCCACTACCCCACAGCAGCTAGCTTCAGCAGTCGCATATGCAACTATCATGGGAACAGCACGGAAGATTTCAAAAACCCACAGCAGGGAGTGTCGTGGACCACACAGGAAACACAAGGCTTGTCCAGTGAAAAGGTAGAGGACATAGAACAAAAACCTATATGAAACTACACTTGTTTAGTTCTGCTTTTCATGTGATGACTTATTGCAATGCAACAACTACAAGCCTTTCCATATTGTGGCCTATAGCTGTTTCTACCCAAAACAGTTTACATCTCACAAATTCAGGATGATTTCCTTTCAAAATAAGTTTTCTCCTGTTAGTTTTTGCTGTAGCTTAAACTTCTTACTTGGAGATCTAAAAGTTAGCCTATTGTTCCCTTGTATCTCAACTGTTCATACAAATTATTCATTACACAGTACCATGTACCCTTTATTTTCTTCCTTATCTGCACTGCAATTAGCTAGTATATAATGAAGTACTGTAACAGAGGATCAGAGTAAACAATAAGAACAAAAGAATTGAGAGCACAATCCAGCTTTCATGAAAATGTACTTACGCAAGATATCAAGAGCAGTAGACAGTACTGTAATTTCCAAATTCAACATTTTGGAGTTTTCCAAGAAACATCAGCAAGGCTTCAAAAATCACATACCCAGAAAAGGATTTTGGAAGTTTTCCACACATATCTTCCCTCATGTGTTTAATAGAGACGGAAAGCAGAATGGGACTTTAAAAAGCACTGCATTTCTGTCCTGGGAGCTAATAACATGGGGTAGTTCCTCATGTATTGCAAGTATCCTTGAAAACTTCCACTTAATTTCCCTAATAAGAATTTTTAAAACTTGGAAACAACAGTTTGGGACAAAAAAGGTGTATGAGTTATGCAAATAAATCAACATATTAAGTTTACTAGAAAAGACAACTTATCATTGAATGTAAATCTGACAACTGTTAAGAGTGAGATTTCTGCCTCTCTAATGCAGCTATAAGGACAGATTATCACTCCATCTTATAAGCAGCCATTGTACAGTGCTACACAGCATAGAAATACCACATCATAGTCAAGGCAGGCGATAGTGCACAGCTGTGAATTCACCTGGTAACTACACAATTCCACCACAAGATGAAAAAAAGAAGAAGAAAGCTCCTCTGTCCAAGTTGTCCTTGTCTTTACCACACGATAGCATATTTCAAACTGACAAGTCTTAGGAAATTAATTCGATTTTAAAAGCACAAATAACACAAAGCAATCGAACTGTGAATTTATAATGCACAGTTCGTACACATTACTGTATGCATTGCTGTAAACCAAATTCTGATTATGTTAAATCTGCACCAAATTAATGCAATTAACAAAATCGCCAGAAAGTGTAAACTAAATTCACTACTGAGTGGAAGAGAAAAGATCACAAACCTCAAAGTATTTACTGAAAAAAAGGAGGACAGTCTGCTTTACTGGCAGTGTAGCACCACCTGGTTGACATGCTTTTGCTAACTACAAAATTTTTGTTAGAGTGGCAAACCCGTTATTATTGCAGTGGCAGAAGGAGGCTGAAGAATCTCATTCAGAGGCAGAATCTAAAAATCACTATCCAAAATACTAACTTTTGTTGGCAGCTCTCCCCTGCCATCTGCAATATAAGGGGAAAAGAAACAATGCAGAGAGTTGATAGAACAGAACAGTCCATGCAGGTTTTAATTGGAAATGATCAGCAAGTGGTAAAAGTTTTTATGAATGAGAGACCGGGAATTCAGTGAAACATTCTATCACTGTGAAATTGAAGTGTTACTGATGCCAAGTTAAACACACACACCCTGAACTATTTTCTTCTGAGCCATACAGGCCACAGACTGCTAAAAGAACAAAAAACTCTCAGTGCTTTATTGGCAAGACGCATTTGATAATGTGCAACTTCATACCAACACTAACAAATACTTGGGGCAGAGAATCTTACAGTCTTCAAGACTTCTATCTAAATTACGTTTAGACTATCTGAGAAGCCGTCTCTGAGAAGCCGTCATCATAAATTTGTACACCCAAAACAAAAGATTAAACACCAAGCTCACCATTAACACACAGGACAGATTTCCAATGTTTACAGAGATTAAAAAAAAAAAAAAAAACCAACCCCACACCTCAGGTCTGACAAATCCCATAAGAAACTCAAAATAGTACAATTTACAAAGGAAAGCATTCATGGAACAAGTTAACAGATTCCCAAAGGGGCCATGTATTTCTGAAAATGGTTTTGAAGTCTTTTGTGCACAAACTGCACTAAGAAGTTCAGCTTCTGCACAAGAACTTGAAGATCTCTAACATAATGACAAAAAAAATCCATATCAGATTTAAAGAAGGTTCCTTGAGACATAGCTACTGACAAAGAATATTTAGCAAAAACACCCATATAATACTGTTGTCACTTGCTCTATTATCCAAAGAGTTATTCTATGTACTTTATTTCTTTTGATATAGAACTTAGCCATAATTGACCTCTTCAATGTATGACTGGAAAGCCGTCAAAAGGCACCTATTTTAAAGAAAAAATAAATGGAAAAGGGAAAAGAGAACGTCCAACGGTCAGGATGTTCATCCCCAGCACAAGAACAAACACCAATAAAGGAACTCTGAACTGGGGTCCAAACAGTGTATTTGAATATCTAAAAAGGAAAGTTGTTTTGGAAAATTTTGAGGACATCAGCTGCTCCTAACCGGACAGGTAAGTGTTACAGCAAAAAGAGCAGAAAGTACTCGAAATTACACTGAAAATAAACAGGACATTTGAACTTTTAAAACAGAGATCAAGAAACAGATTGGGTTCTGCATCATTTTAGATTTTTAAATACAGATAAAGTATCTTTTAAAAAGATTAGACTACATTCATCAGAAGTAATCACGCCCAATGAACAATTGTGAGGTAAAAGTCTGCATTATGCAACAGGTACAGCTATGTCAGCAGAGCATACCCCTGTTAGGTAAAAATCTCCACCTCTAAATCCTATGGGAGTAGGGTTATACTCCATCCTGTTTCATAAACGCTTGACCTGAAAGATATCATAATGAAACACGATTATGACCTTGAGGTAAATTTTTTAACTTAATACACCTATTATAAAAATATCAATACTGAAAGTTAAAAAAAAAAAAAAAAAACAAAAAAACAAAAAAACAACCCAAAACACCACCAACAACAACAAAAAAACAACCAACCAGCAGGGAGCAAGTAGTGACCTAGTAGAAAATGGGTAATGTTTGTGGTGGAGGTGTTGTTTTTCCCTTACCTCACATGGATGAGATCCACAACATAAAGCAAGGAACTAATTTTTTCTTTAGAGCTCTAGAGTAGCGCACCTGAAACATTGCACTGAGTATAACATACCAAAAGTATATTCAAAATAATTTTCAGATATTAAGAAAGTTCAGAGAGAGTGATGAAAAAGATCAGAAGATGGAAAAACAGACTAACAAAAGATGAGTTAAGTCAGTATATCTCAACTAGAATGGTATGACGTGAAAGGTGCCTATATACTTTTGTAATGGAGAATAAAAAGGAATTATTTAGAGAAATTTTTTCTCCAGCTATAAAAATATGAATGAGGAGGAAAAAGTTACTAGACAAAAAAGGCTTTTGATAAGCATATTTCTCTGGCTGGAATCATCTCCCCAGTAAAACAACAGGCAGATCAAGATTTAGATATTTAAAACCATATTAGGCAACTCATACCTAAAGGTACTGCAAGTCAAACCTGCTCTTTCATCAAAGTGGATTAGATTACTTAACAGATTTTCCATCTCCAACTTCTAACCCCAAAATAAGCACAGATATTATTTTAGCAAGAGCCTAGAAAACAAGCACATAAAACAAACTCCATTGTATTTCTGGTGAATAAAAGTAAAATGAGAAGCAATTAGAGTGATGATGAACTCATTAACTCAAAACAGCCACATAAATAAAAGCAAAGCAAGTCTAAAAAACTTGTCTGAAATAGCTGATGAGACTTTTCCAGAAGATGGATGAATCAGTCTGGTTTAAGTCAAAATGAAATGTGGAAATAGTTGCAAACTGTCCATGGACCAGTGTCTCATTCTAAGTAACATCATGAAACTGGTACAAAAATTACCTTCAAGATAAATTAATTCTACATTCATAAACAGCATACCAAGCTCCTGACAGCTATACAGAAAGCTGCAGAGCTTGATGCCAAAGAAATGGATTTACGTTATTTTAAAAAGCACATTGATGAGTAATCTGTTCTTTCTTACCATCGCACTTTATTGCACGTCTGTGTAGCGCCAAGAGGAGAACCTGCCACCATGGGGACTTGGATGGGGCTGTGCTGTTTGTTCATGACAAGATCCAACTTCTCTTCCAATGATTTACAGGTAGCCTCTAGTGCCAGCAACTTTGCCTCAATGCTATCCAACCGCAGGCATATTGTCTGATTAATGGAATACAGGAATGACTAGAAAGGGGAGAATGCAAGAGAAACTGATTTTAAAGACTTACACATTTATCTTCAGCAACATACACATAAGGAAGCTCCAGATAAATGTGACTGGAAAACAATTCTAAAGGAACCACCAGTGTGCCTAATGACAAAATTCAGCTATGTACAACACTGATGACATCCAGGAGCATTTTAGCATTCTCAAATTCTTCCAGATCTTTATTTAGAAGCCAAAAGCATCCAAGCCAAACACATTTTCACCTAAGCACTTTGTTAGTATGATTTCATATACCACAAAATCACTTAAAATGACATGCCAAACCCTTTCATTCGATACATGTGAAAACAAAAGTATTATAAATCTATGAAAGCATCCTCCTGGATAAAGTTAAATAAGATTTTTTCCTGCCCAAACAGATAAATTCAGATGATTACAGCGGAAATTATATCAACACAAATAAGCTCAGAGACAATTAATGCCGCTCAGTTAAGTTTTCTCCTGAACAGCAAATCAAGAAAATCAAATAAATAAAATCTGTTTTCCTAAGCAATTTTATTCAAAAGAAAGCATATTCTACTTGGTTCCTTGTGAGAAAAATAGGCCATTAAAGGGTAACGGTACACACATTCTTCTCTGCAAACAGCAACTCTGCCATCTTGTGGCCCTTCGTTACAATTTACACATCTAATCAAGCTGGTTCACAGGGCTACTGCCCCGGTGCTCTTTCAATACAGAGCTTCAGTTTCTATGTCCATTTCAAAAATACAGAATAACATACTATTTAACCTGTGTCGCAGTAAAATAATACTTATATACTTATGCTCCAAGACAAGAAAAACCCTAAAGCACGCTCATGGGAACAGCAGGGGAAGTTCTGCAAGTACACAAAAGCCTGAGCTGCTGAGCCTGAACCAAATACGGCTTCATTACTAGGAGAACGTTGTTAGCTTAAAATAATAATTCAAAACATGCTGAAAGTATCTACAAATTGTAATACAAATACATGTTCAAGTTTATCGTTTAGGTCAACTTTATTCACTTTTTCAAAAAACGTACCAATAGTTATGTCTGAGTCACTGCAATTAATTCTGATGACATTTTATATAACATATAAAATTCTTGCTACTGATTTTACACTGGAAGATTAGACAATCATCCAAATTTTAAAATTTATGCACAAAAATGAACAAACATTTACAAGAAGGCTATGAATAATTCCAGTGTTCTGTATAAACAGTTTATTTTACAGTCTTTCCTTTTAATTTCCCCAAGAAAGCTAACTTAATTGATATTACAAATAAAAACAGAAAAAGGAATTATCATAACCTTAATAGAGGGATCCTGGCAGTTAATTTCTATACGCTGACGTTTCAGAGCAGGCTCTACATCATCATCTGTCACTTCATGATTCTCCAACACAACTGTGAAGAAAAATAAGCATTGCCATAGTTTATAATACAAGAGGACAAGGCTCAAATTAAAAATACATTAAATGGATAACCAAAAAACTATGAAAGGCATTTAATTAACACAATATATGTTGGGTTGGGATTTTTTTCACACTTACTTGGGTTTTCTTTTAACTACATGACAATGGTTTACTGTTTCTCAAAAAACCTTTATCCAAATCTAAGACTTTGTTTCAAATGCACTGAGGATGTAACACTCATGCATTACCTTGGATTTTTTTATGAGGAACTTATCACAAGGTAGCAGAGTTATCGTATTAGCTGTTCTGCTTTGACAGATTCTACAGGCTTCTGAACCCTCATGTTTATACAAAACCATAAAAAGTTCTAATGAACTTCTGTACAAAAGACAGGATTACAGCCACTACTCAGTGTAGTAGCGGGTTATTTTTCCTCAGTATAGATTAATAAAATCCTGCAAGCTTTCCAAAATACTTACGTACGCAGACCTATAGCCTTTCATCTGAAGGTAAAGATTTTGAAGACAACAGTAACAAAAAAAGAACTGAACTTAGAACTGGAAGGCCTTGCTAGTAAAATCAAGAGGTAGAGCCCCAAACAACCTCATGGTCAGAGCATCACCTGAGATTGGGCCACATTCGAGTTCCTTTACCAAAGGAAGAGCAAAGGAAGACTTGTTTAAGGTCGACCACACCACAACTGAGTTATCACAACCAAGTTACCAGCTAGGCTAGGACAGGCAAGTCCCAGCTCCTCCTCCAACTCTTTGGGAATATTTCTGAAGTAACTTTTTTGTTCTGGATCAGAAAAAAACGTTTTTTGATATGCGTTTCTGTTTTCCATAACTGTATAGTTACTGTTCTTTCAGTCACTTACTCACATGTAACAGCAGCGCAGGATCAATGTCTATAGCTGATCTAAACACATTTTCATTTAGTAGGTCAAGTTCTAAGCAAGGGATATCACAATATTTGCTATCAGAAGTGTTTTTCAATTTTACTGTAATTTTGTTATACATACAAAGAATTTTAATAATGTATGACAGAAACTATTTTACAAGTAAAACAACAATACATAATAGATGGGTGACAGTTCTCATTTGAGGGAAAGCCTAAAAAATATATGTCGTCTGGAGAAAAAAGATTGCAGGACGCCATATTTCATTCGAAGTTTTTGGCACTAGTCTACCTCTAAAATAAGGCCTTTAAAAGAAAAGCAAAATAAAAAAATAATCTGATCTAAAGTGTATTGATGATATACAAGTTAAGTTATTGAAAACTTGGTATGTAGTCTTAACAAACGCCTCTCAGAAAAAAAAAAAAAAAAAGCAGTGCTGCAGTTTGTTAAGAAAAGCGCAACAGCAATTTCCACCTTGTTAATGGGCAATACTATAAATGATCTTTCTCATGCCATCACTACCATCTCTACGGTACCTGGGTTATCTGGAGTCAAATCTTCAACAGCAATCTGAACAACATCTGCCAAATCCTGTTCTGACATCATTCAGAACCAGGCAGCAATATCCGGTCAAACACCAGTGCAGGCCCCCAAATAAGAAATTTTACAAGTCATGCAATCCTGAAAAACAGCAGCAAGAAGAGCGTTAATACAGATATACTTGATATATCAATACTACATTTATTTTTTCATTCTTCCTCTATAAAAGGAGATGCAGTTCCAAACAGAAGTGACCAACTTACAAAGTGATCATCCAGTGCTATCAACTGCTACTTTATTCAGTAGTCTCATCAAAGAGCCAAGGACTGAACTACCTGTACCACCTCTGAGTAACCTTTCTGTATTAGGACTGGGACAAGAGCTCAAGCTTTCCTTGCTGATCCACCTTTCTGCATTTTCCCAATGGATAAAGAGAAGATTTAGTGTCAGAGATTTGGCAGCTCACCAGTATAAAATGTTTTCTTTAAAATTGATTTTTTGTTTTAGCAGTTTTAAGAGCATACAAGACCATTCCTAAATTGCAGGGTTTTGATTTACAAATTATGACATGGCTCTTGGAAGTGATCAGACTTTAGTATTTAGTCTTGATGTCACAAAAGCATACGAAGCTCCCGAGCCATATTAGATTTGCAAATACTGCATTCTGTACGGATCTACGTGCACACAAGATCCTTACATATATGAATTTTAACAGGCTTCTAAAACCTTCATAAACATTCAGTGAGACCAGGGAGCTTCCTTGCACCCAATTACAACTAGACTTGAAGCAAAACTTGACTTTTTTTTTTCTTGACTATTGAACTTGCCTAGTTTTTCTACAGCTCAATTCCAACGAAACTATTTTCAGAATATGGTTCTGATTTTAAAGCCAAAATATTTCTCAGCCTTGCTCCCTTGGAATTCTCTGTCAAGGTTATTTATTAGTGTTTTAAGAGAAACCTTCAGCCTGTAAAACTGAATTAAAATCACTGGAACCATTCATATCTGTGCTTTCCCACAGTTTACAAAAGGATGGACAATGAAGACTAAGAGATCAGCCAATTTTTTTCCTTTTTAACCTGAAGCAAAAAAATGCTAGAGAGATAATTTGAGGTTTACCAATGGAAATGGTAATTCATCCCTCAACGCTGAATCAAATCCAACTATGCATAAAGATTTTCCTCTTTTCCTTTTCCACTTGAGCACAAGAAAGCCATTAAGCCAGGCAGGTGGAGTACAAATTTTTGAAGAGAGCAACACAACCTACAGAAGAATTTTGAGACTGGCCTGAGCAACCACTGCGTGATGAGAAAGTCCATCTCAAAAGGAGGACTCCCCACATATCAGAATTGTTTACTCAAAATAACAGCACTGCCAATACTGAGTCATTTGAAATTCTGATCATGGTGAAAAGCTGTTGGGACAGCACAGACTGTGGCAGCACGCCCAAAAAAACTGGCAATACATTAGTGCATATGGATGCCATTTTGGCAAATTATATTTGCCATTTCTGAGAAATCCTGCTAACCAGCCAGGCTTAGCTTAATAAAACAGCTGTGCTACAGTTACTGTTTCATAATGTCACATACTGGTAGTAATATTAAGAACCCTGCCCTCAACTTGAGGGAAGACATCCGTCGCTCCAAACACTAAAACAGGATGAACTAGAACAAAACCCCACTTTTAAAACTTTCTCTATTTATGTGATTCAAGGTTTCACTGATACTTCACATGTTGCATTTAAAACAGTTACAGCTACAAATACAACAATTCCAAAGGATTTGCAACACATTTGTTTAAACCTACTTTAATAATTCATGAAATGTGCATATTTAGCCTTCCAAAATTCAGTATAAGAAAATCACTGAAATTAATTAAACCTTTCTTCAACACAAACAAAAAATAATTTCACACCTCTGACATCTGTTCTCCACCCCTCATGGGTCATAGTCTGAAAGTATCCAACCGCACATGAGAAAAGGAGTCCCAAAATATTCTGCCACAGAGTCTTTAAACAAGGGCATAACAACCAGACTATGATTGGCAGAACAGCTACTACACATACACAGCAATGTATCTTCATAACATTAGTATTTATTTCCATTGAAACAAATTTTATTACATTTTCAGTAAGTCAGACACAGCTTATAGGCAATTAGCCAACATCATGATGGAACACATTTTTGCCTTCTCAACAGGCAGAACAAAATATACTTCTGCTGTCACCAGATGCAGTGAGCTCCTGTATCAAAGCATAAGGGGAAAACAAATAAATTTGTTATTAATGCTAGACGTGAGGATTAGGAAAGCAATGCCCAAGTAAGCTACACTGGGTACCGCAACCACAACAGCTATCACAACTTGAATAAAATGGCCCTCTTCCAAATTCAGAATTTCAATTTATAATAGAAAATTCTAGCAATGGTCTAACCTTCCTTTCAGAATCAAGGGTAAAAACCTGATAAAATTTAACAGGATTAGAGTTAGATTAGTTTATCAGCTTTAAAAAGCCTCAGTCAACAAATTCAGAACAACTTTGCCGATATAGTTTCCACATACTTTACTCAGTGAAGTATTTACCAGCATTTCCTCATGTAAAACACTTCTTCTCTTGAAACTTGCTATATGTTCCCAACTTTTTTTTTTTCCTTCCTTTCTTTCTTCTGGCCGAAACCCTAGTCCCCATTAATTCTAAATTAATTATAAGTACATTGGCATTCAGAAGCCAATGCTGAAATGTTACCTCGAACAATTATTAAGCTGTAAGAAAAAAACATTAACAGAAAGCCAGGAAGACAAGAATAAACTACAACAGGGACATGAAATGTCCCCAGTTTTTCTCCCCCAACCAGCAAATGGAAGTTGGATCAACAGAGCAATATTTTATAGTCAATTTGCTATTATCTGAGGGAGGGGTATGGGAGCTTATACCAGACAATGGAAAATATCTCATTAATACGTACACTACAGGAGCCCTTGGCCAGCCAAACTCAAACTGACTCCAGCTGAGCTATTTAGGTGGATCTACACTGCACTCATCACTTCTCCTGGAGGGCTTTTTTGGGGGCTGGAAGAGAGTGCTTCAACTCCTACCCAACACAAAACTGAAAAACAGGTTACAGTGTGTATCAGAGGGATTTCCTCCCACCTCCATTCCCACTTGAGACCTGGGTGCCCTCAAATCTCTGTTACCTCAAACATTTCCAACCCTTAGACTTCTTGCATCATGTAGCCAGCTCCCCAATCAGCTCTTTTACTATCCCCCCTTTCCCTACCCGAGGCCAGACACTACTTTGGTAATCCTTGCCTAATAAATCCACCAGAAACCCATTCCCTGTATAAAGCAGCACAAATTAAAAATTGTTTCATGTTTTTATTTCCATTATTCACTGTGATTATCACACATAGCAAACATACTGCATTAATTTCTTCTTACCTCCCAAGGGAAAATATTTTTTCAAAATTTGAGAAAACAGTCCTAAGATTCCAAGACAGAACAAGCATCAATATGGAGTAACAGAAGTAAATCTTCCAATAATAAATAGTCTATTTCGCATCACCCATCAAAACTTAAAAATATGAGTTTCCCTAATTATGTATTATAAGTTAAAAGTAAACACAAATACTCCTCCCTGTTCTTTGCTTTTTATATTCAGAAACAAACCCAAAAAGGAGAGCAAAAAGCCTAGAGGGCATTCCTACAACCACTTGCCAGGAGGTGGCTCTAGTACTGGAACCCTCAGAAAAAACTAATCAGATACCACTAAAGGTATAAATTTAAAGCAGGTTAGATAAAGCGCACTAAGTATCTCTGCCAATACTCTTACTCAGAATTGATACACTTAACACAGAGTTAAAGTAGCCTTTGTTTAATTAAGTAAATTAATATTTGTAAGCAACTAAATTAAATTCACCTGAATTCCAGATTAGATTTTCCACGCACAAGTTTAATGCAATTTAATTAATCCATTTTAAAACATTAATTCAGAATAATTCTTCTGAGCAGTCCCCTGTAAACGAACTTATTTACTGAAACATCTGATGGCTTTACAAAGTCACAGGGCATCATTCCAAAGTGTATAATCAAAAATATCCAATGCCTTGTTAACATGGCATTAACATAAACATGCACAAAACATAAATCTTCTCTCTTAAATGAATTAGTGAGGGTAAACACTATATTAAAAAAAAAATCCAAAGCTCTAGTCTATTTAGAGTGTTTAATCGAACTTCTCTTATTTAGCAGCTAATCACTCCCCTGGCTAGTATTTCTGAGTGTTATTGATAAATGAAAAAATTCTCTCATACTTCAACTTGCCCTACGACAAAAATTTACTTCTGATTGTGTAAAAAAAGCTGAAGGATGCCATTTTGCTTTCCCCAGTCCCAAGACCCCAAATGTTTTTCTTCCTCGTTTCACTTTTCCTTTAAATCAATTAAGGCCAATTTTCAAAGATGTACTTTCTGTTACAAATATATATTCTTCTTCATACAAGCACTAGTAGCCAATCAGCCCATTTTTTTGAGCCTACTACCTACCGTGAATGGGACAAACAAAGGTCCTTATCTTGCAAAGAGCTATGATTTGCTGACGCTTACAAAAGTTTTCTGAAAGAGCAAACCAGCTACACTACGAAGGTAAGCCTAATGATAAGAATATATTTTATATGTGCACGCCAACTGTATTAATTCTCTGTGAGGGCAATGTTGCGCAGAAGTAAAATGACCTTATGCTGTAAAGGGATTATAGTATAAAGATCATCTTCGCTCTGAAAGTGAAGATCCACAGAGGACATAATACTCATTAACTCTACCGCTTTAGTTAGGTCAGTTCAACTTCCCTGAGTACTTGCCCCTTCAAGGAAACAGCCCAGAAGGACCACTGAGCTTTAAGTCGCTGTGCAAAGAATAATCTACACCAAGAATGCCTTTGTGCAGCTCAGTTTAATCCACTCGGGAAGCAAATTATGCAAAACCAACAAAAAGGCACTCCAAGTTCAAAACAAAATTTTCCACATGACAGTTTTAATGAAGAATAACCAGCATTCTCAG
This sequence comes from Ibidorhyncha struthersii, assembly GCA_013398815.1. Taxonomy (NCBI): domain Eukaryota; kingdom Metazoa; phylum Chordata; class Aves; order Charadriiformes; family Charadriidae; genus Ibidorhyncha; species Ibidorhyncha struthersii. Next base: position 510,007 of record VZSZ01003865.1, read on the forward strand.
GTTATAACCCCAGCTAACCTTGCAACAGATCTCCTGCATTGACAAGTCTTCACAGAAACAATCTCTATGAGAAGTCCCATGGAAAGAATTGGGAAATGTTTGTATAATTTGATATATGAAGTTATTCACAGGTATTACAAGGTTCAGAACCTGACAACGCGCTTTTAGACTTGCTCTATGACTTGAAACATTTTTATAGTCCCAAAGTCTGGCTTTTTCTCCAAGTCCCTTTAAGTTGGCAGCTGGAATAGAACCTTCCTCTACTAATTAATAACTCCCCAACAAGCCACATCAGTGCAAATCTTAATGCACTGTAACAGATGAGGAATAACATAATAAAAAGCAACAATTTAATAGCATGCAGGGTTAAATGCATTGTAAATACAAGACCTAACAGCCTCCCTTATGCTCTGACTCTCTGAAGCTGCAGTCTATTAGAATATGAAGTTGAAAATTATTTTCAGAGGGAGGATGGAAAAAAAAAAAATCAGAATTTACATTTCTTTATTACTACCAAAAACTATGAAGGATAAGATTCTAATCTTTCTTAGCATCTGTTTAGCTTTCATCCTTATTCTCAATACACTTTAAAAGGTGAGTAAAAACATTGTGTTTTAAGTAAATTTCGCAGTAAAATGACAGAACCATTTCAGTTTAACAATTTATAAAAAATTACTGTAACAATATACAGGCATCTTTGGTTCTGCCAAAGATCAGGAAAAAAAAAGTCTATCCTCCCAAAACATGACAGAAATGTTCCTTATCTGTGAAAGCATGGACACCAGCCATAACATTATGGAGATAGCTATACAAAATAAATATCACTCACAGAGATGCTATGCTGATGGACTCCAGTACGAGTTCTTAAAATAACAGATAGCAACAGAAAAAAGGAAACAGCTGCTCCAAGAATAAAGGATCTTGAAATTTCTTTGGAGTACAAAATCTTGCAGGGAGGCAGAAATTTTCAAATATTGCTGTGAAAGCTCACATTATTATTGTTTTATTGTTTTGCTTCTAGAAGCAACCCCCCCATTTGTTGGTTTGGTTTTTTTTCATTCCACCTGGTGCAACCCACTGTTTTGCTTGGATGCCTTTTTCTAACTCTTCTAATACACTGCCATTGGCCACAATCCTAACACAACATACACAAACTAAACCAGAAATACCACTGTCCTGCTTTCCAGTGTATTCATACCAGCCTAACGTGTTCTCACACAAGGAAGGACAGCAGTTGTGTGTGTGGCCACATACACCAGCAACTCAAACAAATTCTCTGTGGACCTTGTATAAACACTCTCCTTGATGTCATGTGCCAACACCTGCACTGCTATATCTTTGATATAATTATTCCCAAGTGAGCTAGGAAGGATACGTTAACACCTATTACAACTACCCTTTCAGCTGCTCAGACATGCAAAAAAGTCAATTTAATTTTACAGACATATAAAACCATTGAACTTAATCAGACAACACATATGGACTAGATATACATAAGTGTTTGCAGATTCAGTGCCTTAAGGCAGAGGTCAGTTTTCTGCATCATGGTATAATTATTCTGGACATAAGTCATTAATGCTCAGCAGAATTTGTATGCATGGCTGAAAAACAGCAAATAAGAAACCAGAACTGCTCAGACAGCAGCTGCAGTATGCAGAACCAGAATGTAGCCATGTTTTATTGTTTTCATCCACTAGATGGAGAATCTTTACTGATAACAGCTCAAAAAAACAAAAAGCCTGCAAGTACTTAAATTCAAAGAACAAACTTCCAGAATTAGTTTCATGGTATTTACATAGAAGTGGCTCCCAGTCTCAAAGAACCTCTATCCATGATCAGATTTTTTTTTTAGATTGGTAGTCCAGATGTCCTTTGAACTTTGGGTAACTGTACCTTCATTTGAAGTTTGAAGATACTACTTTTATAACCTCTTCATCTATTTTTCTGCAATCCTTCGTATCGACTTCAGGAATTTCAAACCACTGCCTAACACAATCAGAATTATTTGGGACAGATCTTAGATCTTTACAAAAACTGTAACATTGATAAAAGTATTTTTCTTTTGTGCCTCAATAAACTCCAAAACATCCTGCAGATGTTGGGAACAGATGTATTTTTGGTGAGGTTATCAGCACGACTTGAATCCTTGCAAAGTGTACTCCAATTAACGAAGGCAGCTCCACAATGTCAGATTCAAAGTGTGCCTTAAAATACTCCACCTAACTCACTGGTCCTAGGTCTTCACAGAGTAATGTTTGTACCCCTTGGGCCTTTCTATGCCAGAAACTATCCTAAGAAAGAGAGAGTAAGTTTGCTCCTATAAATTTTCTATTCAGGAGTACTTTCATATGTTGGTACCAAAATGACATTCCTGCTAAACAGTGTAGTTTTTGGTTTTGATTTTACCTAACACTATTTCTAGCTGAAACACAAACGAACAAGAAAAATGAATGGAACAAAATTACAGCTGCACCCCAATTCATTGTCACGTTGTCCACAAGCAGAAAGCTCTTACCAGAATATTATATATATGAGAAAGAGCAAAACGGCTTGACGTTTAATACTGCAAGTGGATTATACAGCAGTCAAAACACTGTAGTTAAATATTTGATTTTTGAGTGCTTTGTTTCCTATTCTCCATCACAAAACTCAAAGGACATTAAAATGTTATGCTTCATCTAATGTGAAAGAAACCAGGGTAGTTTACAGACTTCAGCAACAACAGGTCTAGTATGATGTGTGCTATTGGTTCAAGGGATCACCACAGATACTATCCATGATTTAATATTAAGAGAGAGAAAAGAGAGAGAAAAGAGAGAGAAAAGAGAGAGAAAAGAGAGAGAAAAGAGAGAGAAAAGAGAGAGAAAAGAGAGAGAAAAGAGAGAGAAAAGAGAGAGAAAAGAGAGAGAAAAGAGAGAGAAAAGAGAGAGAAAAGAGAGAGAAAAGAGAGAGAAAAAAATCCTTCCTCCCTGAATAAAACAAGATGCAGTATATGTCTGGTTCCTGAATAAAAGATGTTATTTTAAACAAGTGGTATTACTGCTCCTGCAGGGGAAAGAGAGAGGAAACAACAGTGATTTTTAAACGTATCATAGGGCCTTTACTGAGGAGCGATTAAGAGCTGAGGTAGGAGAAAGGCCAATATTCCACAAAACACTGGTAGCTGAAGTGTCACCAGCCATGAAATCAACCTAGTACTAACTAAGAGCAGGTATCACCCAAAGTTCTTGCACCACACTGTAATTTTCACTAGCAGCAGGACAAAGTAACACAGCAAATGAGCTTTACCACTGCTATTCAAAAGATTTGCAGAAGTAACTGAGAAGCTGACTGAGAAAAGTTGTGAAGTCTTCTTCAGTCCCATGAAACAAAACACTTGGAGGAAGGGCAAAAGCAGTACAAACATCTTTTACAGACATCGGAACGTAGTCTTTTTCAGGTAAGCCACCTTTGCAACAGAGGGATCTGCATTACACTCATGAAACACGAGTTACTTCATGAAGGATCAAGGCAGCACATTTTCCCCAGCAAGGATGTGTAGACTGGAACACAGTTTATCACCACATATTTGACCCTAAACTCACACAGAGGAGAAGACTTTGGAGAATACAATTTCTATCAAATTTTAGTT
>VZSZ01003865.1:519864-536467 GCA_013398815.1 Ibidorhyncha struthersii
GAGCGCCCGCGCAGGCGCACGGGGGACGCGGCCCGGCGGCCGCCCTTCACCGCCGCGCCGCCGGCAGAGACTACAATTCCCAGAGGGCAGCGCGCCGGCCCCTCGTTGCCGCCCCCGCCGAGCAGGCCGGGACCTGTAGTACGCGCGCCCGGCGCGGTGCATGCCGGGAATTGTAGTCCGCACCACACACCCCACGCACGACGTCCCCGCGCCTCACACACCAGACTCGCACACACCCACACAACGTCCCCCCTCTCTCTCCTGTTCACCCTGAGGCGCGCACCCGGCCCTGCCACCATCCTGAGGGCTCCACAAAAGCCTCCTGCTCGGACCAGGAGGCCACAATCGGGGTCTTGCCCGTGCGCCCCAGGATGGCAACTGACTCGCCAGCATTTTGGGCAAAGCAGCCATATGGTTTGTGTGGCGGTGGCCCGCAGCCTGCGATCGCGTCCTGCTGGGCACGGCTCTGCGATTCCTTCTCCGACAGCATCTCACGGACACTGCTAACTCCAGTGTCGCATCTCTTTTGTATTAAGTGTTTCCAGACCTGCCAGGCGATGTAGCCACAGGATTTGGCCGGCGGAGTCGTCAGCAAAGCAGATAAAACATATATCTGCGCCTCGAGAGGCATTCGCACACTGAGACGTTCCCTGTCCCTGCGCCTTTCTCTGGTCCTCCCATTAAATTTCTCCCTGCTCAAATGGCTCCTGAGCATTTGCATCGCTGAAATGGGATGATTGGAATGTGAGCTGTCATATTAAGGAGAAAAATGTCACCATGCTCAGAGCACAGCTGAAGAACAGGCAGCAAGTGGGAATTTGCTAAATTAGCTCATCAGACTGATTCTTCTGTTCCTTCATTCCTGCATTTGGTGTGAGAACAGAATGACTGGGCGAAGGTGGAAAACCTTCTGTTAACCTTCTGGGAATGATAAAAATATGCAAAAGCACAAAAAGGACGCACGGAGGAAGTATGCAAGTAGCTCTGAAAGAAGCCAAAGATTAGATTATTTTACTGTATCCTTATATATCACAGTGTTGCCCAAACAAGACCATCGCCATTCTTCATTTTTCAGCTTCAGCGTAGCCAGCGATGACTTTCAGACTCCTGCATAAAAATATTCCTTAAATTAGATGCTTAATTCAGTTCTGCAGTGTCACGACATGCAATAGAACCCATTCTGGTTCAGCTGTAATTGGCTACCCTGACACCTACAGACCAATGGCTAAATGGAGTTGTCGCCGTGGCTGTTGGGCTAGTGGTCTGAAACGCTCTTCTCAGGCTCTGTAGCTTCGTCATGTTCAAACTCAACAGCGTCCACCGCAGAACTTCTGTACCTGTATGAAATTAAACGGTGCCCGTCACAAAAGCTCCAGTTTCTAAAGCGTTTCAGACCCCAGGAGAACAGCAATTCCCCCTGCTCATCTGTCCGGAAATTACAGAGTCAGAGAACAGGACTGGAGGGGTTTCATGTTTCAGGCAGAGTTTCAGTTTCATGCTGACAGAGGCATGTGCGCAGTGCCTTTCTTCGAAAGTGCTCGTAGTGACTTCTCAAGCTGGTGTTTCCAGTATTAACGAGTTGTCATGAGCCTGGAAATTAACAATCGGTGTGTTAGGGAAAGCGCTTGCTTCTACTTCCAGGTTTGTAACTGTTCAGCTGAGTCTGTTGATTTATTTATTGTGTTCTCTTCCTTCACAAGCAGATTAGGAAGTTAAAAGGTTAAACTACTTACAAACTGACTTTTCACACAGGATTATTTCACGCTTTGCTGCGCAGATTTGCCCTGCAACAGATTTGCCAAACAGTTTCTGCTGCACTCAAGCAATTGCCAGCTCCCAGCTAGAAAAACAGTGATAAAAATATCAGCATACTACCTGCTATGGAAAGTTGCTAGTAAAAGCCTTTGCCATCGTAAACCAAATCCAATGTAAAAGCTGTCCTCTTTTTGTACTGATGAGCTGTTTTCTCATCAGTACATTCCCTCCCAGAGATTATTAACTCACATTCTGCTGAGGATGTGAGATCCTGCTCCTCTCTGTATAGCCAGTAAATCATTTCTCAGCTAAAACAACACAAAACAGAAAAACTTGCACTGTCATAAACCAATTCTACTATTCACCTATAGTCATCAAATTAACCGCAGGAAATATTGGCAGGATCCAACTGATGTCTACATCTTTGATCAGAGATAGCAACATGATAAAAAAATAATACAGCATTTTACCACTAAGAAAGGCTGCAGCACTACCTTCTGCTAGTGAGTCAGTCTGCTCTGATCATTACAGCAATCTGGAATATATAATTAACTTACCTCTTGCAAGGGTTTTTTCCCCTCTTTACCAGAGATTTTTTCTTAGATTTTTTTTTCAGTTTTTTTTTCCCCTCTATCATTTCTTCCAAAGTAGGGGGCATTTCCTTTTAAAATTTGGAATTACACCAATAAATCATGAAGAGACTCTGCTATCACAGCCTATCCCTTGTTCCCTTTGAGACTGACCCAGCCAGATATGACATACTCTTCGCACAGCGTAAAGTATGACAGAAAACATTGGTAAAAAGCAGAATAAAGAGGAACTTTCTGTTCACAGTCTAACAGTGGAGACCTCCTTTGTGCTTAAATCAGAAGCCCCAAATTTGGCTTTTAGTCTTTAATTTACAGTACCAACACATGAATGACTTACCCAAGGACAATTGTTGCCTGTGCTTCACAATCTCCTAAACTTCATGAGCTTTCAAAAACATGCTCACCTGAATATTTCTGCAATAACGTAATGAAATTCAGTGTAAGTCCCCCTTTAGTCAATGAAGGCTTCACTTTACCATGGGATAAAAGACTTCCCATGAGCGAGCTCCAGGAAGAAGTTGATAGACTGCAAGTTATATCCTAATTTAAACCATGGTAAGTTGCTCAAGTGCCTACGTCAAATCTATTCTTATTTTCCTTCCCCCTTATAAAAATGGATAAGAACTTCAGGGTGCTAATACATCAATTTCATTTTTTTAATTTTGTAGAAGAAAATACATCCTGTTGCCCTGTTAGTCTGTTGTCCCAAATAAAGCAACAAGATATGTCTTTGTTGTTTTATTTCCTCACCTTTTTCATGCTCTTTTTTGTCTCTCTCTCTCTCTCACTTGCATTTTATGTATGTGCTAACTTTTCTCTGTCATGTTATGAAGAATCTTTTGGTTCCAGGAAATATCTAGCTTGTTTTACCATTGTATCAGCATTAATTTACTATTGTTTCCTAAGGAAGTTGCTGCTTTCACATGTTCTCTGTGGATCAAGAGAGATTGGTATCTCATTCATTGGTTTCCTTTTTTTTTTTGTTAGGAAAAAAAAACTTACCATAGCATCAAAGGTAAAAAATTAACACACTGTGCACACAATTTTGCAGCTGCATCAGCAGCAGGAAAACAAAGGTTTCCAAACAAAGCATTTGTTTAAACAAGTGACAGGCATTCATAATTATACTCACTGCTGAGCATGACAATATAGAAACAAAGGCATGTAGAACACAGAAGATGTGATCAGGGCACAGAAGTAACTCTGAGGTATTGGCCATAAGAACTCTGTAGGAATAATTTTCTTTCGTATGGAGAAAATCCTTGATCACATCCTATGCTATTAAACACAAAAAGAGTACTTGAAGTTCCCCTGTTTATCCAGCTTCTGTTCGAGTTGCTCTATTAATTTTCTATATACTAACTCTCATAACTGGAGAGGGATACAAAAACATCCTTGTGAACATAGCATGCACTATCTTGTGACATAGTGATGCTTAATGAAAAGTTACAGAAAATACCTTTTTTAAACAAAGTTTATATTAATGCTCTTTGTAAACTTGCTGTAGCACTTCTTTTATCAACAGAAAACTTCTCTGCTGTTGAAATTTGTTCAGTTTTCCTCCTCCAAGTACATACTTCCTCATCACTTACTTCTCAGACACCATGTCCACTTTCAATTCTCTCAGAATTGTTCTTTGATTTTATTACAGAAAACAGGTCAGGATCAAGCGGGTTTTGCTCCTGAATCTACTTCAGCTAGGTCTGTGACTAAGGGCAAGACACAGACATTTTCTGTTCTGACTCTGATCTCACTTCTGTTTTATCCTGAGCAAACTCCATTTCATTCAATAAAGATACTCCTAATTTTCATGAATATGGATGGAAGAAAAGGCTTTGAATTCTCACAGCACAGAGAAAAACATTGTTACACATTTGGTCATCCAGCTGGTCAAAGTTCATGGTTTTATAAGGTCATTTTTGCCAGTCTGAGAAATAAGGTGAGACGGGTCAGGCATGATCTCAATGTTCTCTTATTTATTTACATACTGTTCCATCTCCCCGTATACATCATGGAAAAAAAATGATAGGAGGCTATTCCCCTTCTCAGAAATCTGCCATTCTAACAAGCTCTGTATTTGCACTTTGCCCGACTGTGACCTTCCCAGGATCACGCTTACAGCTGTTTCTGCTGCCCTTTTACCTCTGTTACACAGCCGCTATCTTTGCCCAGTATTTGCTCGTTTGCCTGGCTTTGTTCAGCTTTGCCACAGACCACGTTTACTTGGTCAGGTACCATTATCACCATCAGCCTTTTTTAATCTACTGGGATTATGAAAAGTCTGAAGCTCGTCACACTTACTCATTTTAGAGGATTTTATCCTTTTCTTCAGACTGAGGGTTGCCTAAGAAGTGCTTTTTTCATTCGGTATGTAGTCCCCACCTTCATTTTGTATCTCCAGATACAAAATGTTACACAGCATCAATGTATCATTAATGCTATTATCTGCAGCAGAATTTGACTGTCTCCTAGTTCTGGACCTGCATCCGTTTTGACACACTCAAAATTATTTGCAATGTAACCCCATTTTTTTCAGGTTTGAGAGTTAAAATAAAGTCAGTGTAAATCTTCAGTGGCCTGAATGACGGAATGTCCCCTCAGCAAGTTTCCATATAACACCACGTTTGTCATATGCAGGATGGTAGGGCTACCATTCAGAGTGCAGAACCGCAACAAAGGCAAATGCCAAGTCCTGCATTTGGGATGGTATATTCCCATGGTTCAGTACAACCTGGGGACTGACTGCTAGGGTGAAAAGCTCTGGAGAAATGCACTGCAGATCCTGGAGGACAAGTTGAATGTGTATCAGCAATGCACCCTTGTAGCAATGAAGGTGAATGGCACAGTGGGCTGTATTAGAAAGAGCATGGCCAGTACATAAAGGGACTATTCCCCACTACTCAGCACTTGTGAGGACACACGTGGAATACTCTGTCCTGTTTGGGGATCCTAATCCAAGAGGGAGAATGAAAAACTGGAGGGAGTAGAGGTGGTTACCAGGCTGGTGAGCTCTGCCACATTACTAAGTATCCTAGCAAAATCTGGACATCAAAGAAAAGCTCCCCTTAGGCTGAAATAATACCTAACCCGTGGGAAGCATGAGCCAATCCACAAAGAAATGAGTGTTAAAGCCCACCCAGTAACGACCTGACTGCTATGTGAAAGCTGCCCTAGGTGATATTTCTAGCTACTCCATAGAGGTTTCACATGGACAACTCAGCAGCAGTCCCAGGCAGTTTCCCAATACTTGGTTGACCAACCTGTCAGCTGTTATACAACAATAGCTGGGTGAGGAAAATGTTAATTATGAAATCACTTGCCTTGTATCTTTTTAATTGCAGTAAACTGTAAGGCTATATTTTTTCTGAATTGTTGGGTTTGACCCACCAATGTTCTAACTGAGACAAGATCAGGATAGGAACACCCTTGCAAGCACAATGCCAGGAGAATCAGGTTTCTTGAAACACTAAATCAAGGCAGTAATTTTCTCTCTGCAAGTAACAGAATTCATTTGAAGTTAACCAGAATGTAAGTACTGACAACCCTCTAGCAAGCACCAGAAAGAAAACAAATATTGATTTTCTCTGTCTAGTCCAGAGGCTCTTACAGCAAATGTCAGATGGGTAGTGACAGCAAGAAATCTCTAGTTTTTTACTTCTCTAGTTTCTGTGAAGACAAAGTAAGCACATTTCCATTGTATACAGTCACACTCCACACATGTAATTACCCACAATTATGAGCAACGATAGAAGTCTGATTTTGCAGTTCTTCAGGCAGAACCCCTAACTGACAATGGCTTGCTCTTACATACTCTGAAGCAGGCAGCTGAGGTAATAAATGACAAGCATTAAGAAATACTCTCCTAAATAGCAGGTTTCGGAATTGTAAATAGCACAGATAAGCTTGCCGCTTTAGGATACTAAAGAGGATTCCCTGAGCCTGACCCTTGTACTTCCACCCTGTGTGGTAAGAGTTGACAGACATGCATACATTCAATGAAAATATCACCAAGCAAATACATTTCTGACTCAAAACACCAAAATTTGTTAAGTAAACCCAAATAACTATTGAAAAATATTTCATGGGTAAATATATAGATTAAGAAAGGTGTGATTTTTAATGGCAGAATGTTAATAGTCTAATCGTTTCTGCTTGCTCTGTTACCGATAGATTCTATAGCTTTCAAAATATGCCATCCTGTGCACTTAATGAAGGAAAATAATCACATGGATTTTGCAAATACTTACGTGAGAAATATTAAAGGCCCCACAATACTTTTGTGCTGTCATGACCCTGAGGCCACTAACAAGTCTTAATGGCCCTGACAAGCCTCACCAGCAGCAGCCACCCACAGCCCTGCCCATGGGGCCCCAGGCTCTGCTGTTAGGGTACTTGTCTTCAGGTTTGTCTTTGGCCCTGTCTCTAGGAAGGACTTTGGACCCTTCTTGTTGCTTGTCTTTGGCCCTGTCTCCTTTTGCTCCTGCCTGAGCTCTCTGGTTGGACGTTGGACCTGGTTTGTCCCTTGCAGTGTTTGGGACTGCCAATGGACCCTTTTACCAGCTGTCAGCTCCGCGCAGCCTCCGTGGGGTGGCACGCTGCTGGTGAGGGCATTGCCTGTACTGGGGTCATCCTTGGCTCCCCTCTCCTTGGAGAGCGGCTGGCCCGTGCTGCCCCCTGACATGCCTGGGCACCCTTTCCTGATCGCTCTCCGTCTTCGTTCCCATTTGGCCTATTACAGCCTGTAACATTATGAGACCACTTTAGCGAATTAATTGCTTGCCTGTTTCTGTGCTGGGCCTGAGAAACTACAGCTTTAACTCAGGACTTACTTGTGTCTGTGCCATTTACATGGATTGCAGCTATGGGAGGAAGAGCAAACATCCCAAAGAAAATTAAAGGATGGGATTTTGGTACTGATCTTTCATGTAAGATAACGAAGTTATTGGAATTGCATGTGGAAATAGTAAGAGAGTAAAATTCTTCATGTTTTCATCTCTAAGAAACACAAGTCAGTAAAACATCTCAATCTGTTCTCCCCACTGAATAAAAACACTTCAGCTGGGTCAAAGTGGTGTGTGAGTGGGAGGAGTAACGATGGTTCCTTATGTCTATTCCTATTTCTAGTCTATACAAAATTATCCCTCTTATGGGACATCTGATAGTTCGGAAGAATAAATTCCTCACCTTGAGGCTTCAGTGCTACTGCGTTACATGGTTGGAGCTAAAATACTCTTCTGCAGGAGGCTGCTTCCCTTCCTGTTCTCCTGGGCAAGCCTTGTGTATCTACTAGGTTTCTGTGAATTTCTCAGTTTGAGGAGTCACCAGTCCTCAGAATTACAGCTGTTAATGACAGCAATTCTTAGCTATCAATATTCAAATATACAACTATTCAAATTCAAAGCATGTATGCATGAAGAAGTGATAAGAAACCTCTCTTCTTGCATACAAAAGAGTGGTTTCTGTAACCCTTCAGTGTTCTTGGAGCCAGATGAGAAAGAACCTGGAAAGCACATATAGAATAATGATCAACTAGCCGGCCCTCCAACAAAACATAGAGCCAATAAAGAAGCCAGTCTAAGGACAAGTTGAAAATTAACTACTTGGTTAGCTCCACCTCTTCAACCAGGAAAGGGTGCTCTCAATTTTTTTTATAAATAGAGGTCTGGACACCCCTCAGTTATCTTGAAGCTGTATATCTACAGGATTATTTTCTTCTATTTTTGTGTTGATAGGTCACTAGACTCTGGAAATCTCCTCTGGTTGTTTGACTAACTGAAGATTTTAAGTGCCAAGGTGACAGCAATGAATAGCGTGAGGGCAAATATGCTGGTGCATTTATACAAACAGCTGCAAACTATCTGGAGTCCACCAGCAGTGTCAGCACGACTCTGCAGTCTGGCCGCCTGCACTCGTAAAAACAGGAATGATGCGTGTAAGTGTATTTTGTTTCATGAAAATAGTACTGGATATCTGTATAAGAGAAGTGCAGAGGTACAAAGACGACAAAAGTAGTTAAGTGTTGCTCTTCTTTCATATTTGTCAGCTAACCAAAGAGGGAAATTTGAGAATGTGACTGAAAGATTAAAGAAAAAAGAGTGAATAGAATGAGAGAAACTAGAGATAGAAATACCTGATTGAAATGCATGATTTATCTCCATGGGCAGGATTAAAACATTGTTCTTTGTTATTTCTGCAGTGTCAGTGTTTGTGATTTTAACTTGTAACTACAATGAAGTAGCATACTATACAACAATTACTTTTTAATTTTGTCCTGCAAGGTTTTGCTGGTTTCAATGAAAACTGTACTTATAAGTGTAATTCAAACTCAATTCAATTTAGCACAAATTGATTCTGAGTGACTTTGAATTTAATAGACACTAAAATGCTTAATTTTGAAAATGAGGCCTAACAGAAGTACAAATCACAAAACCCTTCAAATGTGATGTATAGAACTACAATGAATCACCACCTGAGATGCAGGACGCTACTGGAAGATGTCAGAGATTTAGCTATTTAAATTACTGATTAACTTATCTACAAATAAGATGAGGCCAGCCAGAGACTGCATGTCTACTTGACTGTGAGCAGATAATGTTAGCTGGAGCAATAGCAAAAGAGTAGTTTTTTACATCTAAGAAATCCTTTCGTTTCTTACTTTTTTTTTCTCTGTATATGTATTCAGCTTACTAACTTTTCCCAAAGAACAGCCAGATCCCTCCTTGAATGCTGAGCTATGATTCCCTTCTATTTAAATTATCAAACAACAAATTTCGTATTTACTTAACTGATGAGAAAAAAGCTGATTTTGTGACAGATATAAAACAAAGCAGAATGGACACAAGCACAAGGCTTTGCTTATATTGAAAGCTAGAAAAAAATATTCAGTAACTTTCAGTGTTTAATAGCTCTGCACTTGAAATGCATTTTGGAAGATGACACCAAAATACTTTCTGCCACTGAGTGATCAGCATTTCATAAAACCTGGTAGGTTAGCTGCCAAGAATAATGTGCGCTGCACTGTATATATTCCTAGGCATGGAAGCTTTATGTAATGTAGAGCATGCAGCTTCCCTGTCACTCAGCACATTAGAAAAAAATCCAAGCAGCTTTTATGAAGATACGGTATTTGTGATGTTTTTCAGAGTTCTCAGTCTAAATTTTCTCCTTTTTTTTTTTTGCTACTCAGAATAGAAAATGTGAATTGTATTCTGAAAGGTTGAAACAGAATGGGTACTTCGGTCGAGTAGCATAACTTGTCAATACAGCACTTCACCTTCATTTTAAAAAGGTGCCTTTTAAATCTATAGAAGATGCCTAATTCTAGAAGCACGATTAGCTTTGAATTGTTTTACTAAGTGAAACAACCACAAGAAAGACCCTAATTTCTAATGCAAAATTTAAATCAGGCACACCCGTACCCATGACAGTATTTTTCCCTTTTCTGACCAGTGCAGAGCTTTCTTAGTGCAGCTCAAAAGTCTCTTAAGCTTTTACTTCCTTTCCTACCAGTTTTTTTCTTCACAAGCATGCTCAGAAACTTCATTTTTTCCCCCATTAAAATAAGGGGGGGAAAGACATTGTTCCTCTATTCAAAGAAAAGCACTATAGTAATGTTTATAAAAACAATGATTCAATTTCTAACAAATTCATATTAGCTAGGTGCATTTGATAGTACCTTTTCTAATGAATTCATATTAATTAGGTGTGTTAATTAGTTTGTACAACTGATGTACACCCACTCCACACAAGGATGTGTGCGTATGAGGGATCATATTCTAATAGTCACAAGCAATGTCTATATCACTCCTTTATCTGCAGTTTATCAGCAAACTTCTTCAGCGTTGGAGATTCAACAGCTAAAACCAAAACCTGTCCTGGTAGGAGTAATGCTTGGGCTCACACAATACTGCTCATCATGTGCAGTGATACGAAGTACTGCTTCAGCAGGGAAATCCAGAGAATCCACTGTAATCGTGGTTAAAAGTCCTGTATTTTTATTCATTACTTTTTATTTTTATTCATTATTTTTATATTTGAAGACATAAAGTAAGATTGCAAGTGAATAATCATTGCGAGCCCAATGACTTCCAATTTCAGAATATAAATCACACAGATAATATAAATCAACATCCTTCAGTAAAAAAGGAATGAAACCCGTGAATCAGCAGCACGGAATCCCTCTACACAGTTCCTAATTCTTCTGCTTATTCAGTATTAATATACCACAAAACTTTATGGCCTACAGAATTAAAAACTTCAGGAATGGAACATATTACAATTAAGTGTTACACTTCTGTTTCATCAGCGAAAGTATTACTCTAGGAAAATTATTTGAAATTGTTCAGTGGAGTAAGAAGGTAAACTGGAGGAAAGCTGAGATCTCTAGATCTCCACATGTGATGGAGAAAGTAATTATTTTATGGTTACCCCATGTCCATCAGTTTCCAGTAAGGGGCTAAATGATGCCGTATTTTTTGCTGCAGGCACTTGTCCACAGGGACCTGTACTGAGAAACCAAAACTCAGTTCATAGTAACAAACATTCCAGGAAGAGATACAAGGCTGTTCCATCATAAGACCATTAACAATCAAATTAACTATAATAGCTATCTAACTCTTTTTACTCACATTCCTCTTTTCAATTTAAGGCAGATGTTATTTATTACTTAAGTCTTTCTCTACTCCATGACATTCATGCAGGAAATGCCAAAACAAACTGATTCAGGAAAACACTATCTTTGGAATGCCTGGTTTTGTCTGCCAGTGAATAGACTTCAGATCTGAATAAGCCAACCTGTGGGTTCCTCCATCTGGTGGCTAGACCCTGTGCACAACATGCATTCAAAGCAAAAAGCACATTCGATTAAATTACGCTATTCACAGCTGACAGTACAAACAGCCCTTTAGGTGACAAAAACTTGATCAAAGAAACAGTAAAATTGGACAATTGAGCTCTTCATTAATGTCTTCAACGTCAAGTTCACCATTTTCCCGAACATCTCTTTTATCTTCCCTCCCTCACCTCTCCCACTCAGAAAAGTAGTCTCTTGCCAAGCTGGGTGGTGAATCTTTCACTTAGCAGTTAACTCAGACATTTGCTGTGAGGACATAGGTTAAATGATTCAAAGGCTGGCACTTCCCAGCACCTTTTCTGGATTCCCCTTGTGTTCCCACAATGACAAAAGTATTTTTCTGCACTTCACTGGGAAAGAGCTGTAGAAACTTTGCTGAGAATCATGGCATGTACATAAAACATTCTAGTGACATGGACTACTGCAGTGGATGTCTGTACTAAGCTCAGTGGTATCTTGTAACAATATATGAAGGCAATGGTTTCAGACACCTTTTAATACAACAGAAAGGGAGTTGCTGGAAGTGCTCGTCATAGGGATTTTTAAGGCTATAGAGTATACCCTCACCCTAATAATTATTGCCACAGCAGACTTGAATGGCTTTTTTCTTTCTTATCCTTTTAGAAGAAGTTACAAGAAAAGCAGAATCCTTCAAGTTTTTTTTTTAAAGCATAGTATAAATACAGCAATGACACACAATCCAGGTGTGCCATCTCCAGGACTGCACATACAATTGCAGTAACTACACAAATTGTCCATGAGATACCTTCTAAGCCCTTTCCATGCTGAGTTACTAAGCCTGCATGCATAATTTTAGCAAATGTTTTTATACAGAAAAGATAAAGCCTCTGTTTGCTTTACCTTGCCAACTGGAATTACCTCCTCCTTATCTGGACTTAGCCTCAGCCACTGCCTTCTCATCCAGGCTCCTATCTCAGCCAAACATTCTGGAAGCGGAGAAAAGCTCAGCATTTCACAATCTGCTGCTGCTTTCCTGTTGAGCTTAGAGTACTCTGTCAGTTACATCTGTTTGATAAAAAGCACTGGACTGTTTATCAATAAACTGGCCTACATCACAGTCCAAATCTGACATCAATTCGGCAGAACTTTCAACACCTTGTCACGATGGACCTCAGCCAACCATCAGTGCTATCTTCCAACATCTTGATTCATACTAAAAAGGTTCAAAGAAATCAACCTATCTTGGATTTCCTCTGTAATATTCAATCCAAGTGGCTGAAGCAGAGCCATGGTCCATTAAAGTTTAAAATGGTTCTTTATTGAGTTTCAGTTATATGTTTGTTTTTCTTTTTCTAATTCAGAATGTGTTGCTATGGAAAGCACCCTGCTCAGCTTAGGATAAAAACATAATTCCTCCAAGCGGGTGGGGTTTCTCAACTGTTCCCACCATGCTGTACTCCCTGTTTTACTTCAGAGCTGGGTGAAGCTTGTTTGAAAATCCCTGTGTAAACAAATCAAAGTGCTTTATTCAACAGGTCGTCTTTGTTTTTTCCTTTTAAAAGATTAAAACCACAAAGACTGAAATCCAGTGAAGCTGAGTCATTTTACCATTCATTCTTACTTGACAACTACCTGAATTAATACTCTTTCTTCTAATTTCATAACCCATATGTGAGAACTCATTCTTCCCCAAGATACTTAAAGGGAATTTAAAAATGAAACATTGAAAAATGTTTTGTCTCTAAATCGTTTACAACAGTGTAAATTGGCAGTAAATCCTTTCATTTAACTGAATTTATTTTGGATTTTTACCACAGAACTGTGGCCTTCAAAATATTTTCTTGGAAATCATGTTATAAATTAGGATAATCCAATTATATACGCAACTTGTATTTTCATCTGGATCTTGACTCCCACCCCACAGCTTTTGATACTTGTATCAATGCTAAATGAACTTTTTAACAATTATGCCAAACAAACCTGCTAAAGCATCCACAGCTGCAATTAATTATAGAAAATAATCAAAAAGTTTGGGACTATTTGGATGGCTCTATACATCTACTTCACCTGGGAAAGGTAGGAAAAAAACACAGTGCAAATGTAAGAAGCCTCCAAATACTAGAAAATTAAATGGAGCATCACCATGTCTGTCTGGAAAGTTTTAAAAAAATAAAATAAATCATGCATCGATCAGGTCTGTTTGTGGCAGATCTCTCTTCACAGGTGACTCACATCTTGGTCATGCTTGTTATATTACAATATTACCACAACTGTTCTGACAATACCATAGATATGTATGTAACAAAGATAAACAATAGACTAGACTCTTTCTCACTGAGCTAATCATAAATAGAGGCATGCATAAAGCAAAGTGTGCAAACTGCATGCCATCTGCAAACTGCATGCTATCTTAATTCTCACCTTTTTTTTTTTTTAACTTTGCACATTTGAAAACAGACCTAGTAGATGAGGTTTCTATTTCTCTTTCCACACGGATTCTGTACCCCTTTAACTCATGCAGTAGGCCAGTTGTCAGATTTCTTGTTGTGGTGTTCCCTATACACAGAAACCACTCTCACCTCAGGAACAAGAGAAAGCATAGCTGAAACCTCCCAGATGGTTCCGAAATGTAATGATTTTGGAAAAAAAAAAAACATGCCAACAACAGAGATTGTCATTCTGGCTGCTGTTGTCCTCTCCAGCTCGCTGCATGAGAGCCATGTCTCCCTTGTGTAAACCACCATCTCTAGCTGGGACATAGCCAAGGAGAAACTCTGTTTCTGGAATGGTCCAGAAAAGAAGATTTTGGCCACACTGGCTAAGTGCTGGGAATAAGATTTAGGCCTTATGTTTCCTTTTGCATGCGTAGCTTTTGCCTTTCTGTCTGTGGTTTCCAAAACAAACCATCTCACTGCCATTGAACTCATATTTTGAAGAGTTTTCTTTAGCCCCCTAGAGAAGAAAAGGGTTTTTGAATTAAATGCTAAAGTTTTACTGAAATTTATGATCAGTAAGAAATAGCATGTGCACGTAAAACTGGATGCAGATTCTGTGAATGATTCAGAAGGGAAACAAAAGTGTTGTAGGTCAAAGTTATTTCTCTTTAGTTTTGCACCTGAACAGCCCATTGGTGCCAAAAGCCTACACCGTAAGAACTTTCCTTTGGTTCTGCTGTTCAGCCCACAAGAAATGACTCATTCTGTTCAGCTTAGTAGCTCTATAATAAACTTTACATTTTCAAAACCTTGCAGGATCAAATCCCTAAAAAACTTCACAAAGTTTGGTCATCTTAATGCCACAGTGTAAAGCAGTGAAGTTTGAGGCTTTTTTGTTTTCAGTTTCTTTTAATATACCAAAAAGCAATAGTTGTACAAAAAAATGGTTATGCTCTGCAACATTAAGCATCTATACTATGATATAGGGCATACATACATCAGTTAATTTGGTAGATGTGACTGCTAAATGGCCCAAGATTATCACTTGCATTTAGAGGACACCTCACAGAAGAACAGAACACGAAGGAACGACAATCTTGGTTTGTTAGAAGACGAGAATAAAACCCAGTATCTCTTGTTTCTGCTCAGTATTAAAATATATGAAGCTATGTCTGAGCTCCCTGCTGCAATTAAGCATGGAGCTCATGTGGGCTGTCCTCATGACCAGGAGCTACCTGTTGCTCCTAAGTAGCTTCAGCAACAGACACGTCTGACCTGTGCTAAATACAGTTGCCTAACCATGACCTAGGCTATGAAAGCATGATTAGGCCTGAATGAATAATGATGGTTATGGGCAGTAACTGTTTTTAATTTCATCAAGTACCTATCTCTTCTTTTTAACATACAGGACGCTATATGTTGAGGATAGTGAGGTTAACCATCCTGAAAAACATTGAGAGTCAAACCAAGAATTCATTATGTTTGCACTTGAATCCTACTATACAAAAAAAGGCTGCACTTTAAAGAGAGCACATCTTGGGGGAGGAAGGAAGTAAAATGAAAATTAAACCCAGGTTTAACATCCTAAGATCACATGCTGTTTGTCTTTGTACGTCTCTTGATGACCTGTCTTCTGGTCATGTAGCCACTCAAAGCAATTCACTTGCCAGATTTCAACCTCCTCTTACTGAACTCAGGAGTACTTTAAATATGTTATACTGTGAATGCAATGGAAACTTCTCAAATAATGTTGTAAACTTGAGCAAACACTTCTTGGTTGGCTCGAGCTGAGTATCTAGTCTTGTCTCCATTTCAGTAAAACATTCTCAATGCTACGCCATGTTTCTCATGAAAATTCAAAGCTACTCACCTTAACAAAATCCCCAAAAGGTAAATGCAGATTTGCAAAATGATTTTACGAGAGTAACCAAGAAATACGATTCAAAGCGGGTAGCAAGATGAAAGCCGGGACCTGAGGTGTGGTGTTCTGCTCCTGGCTGCCCAACGGACCCGGCAAAAATGAGGACACTTACTTCATCTTTGCACTCTCACTGAGACTGTCAGCTTTCCGCAGACTTCTCTTTTTGCTTTGTGTTCCTCACTGGCAGCTGTAACACAGGAAAGGTGCAAGGCGTAACCAAGGTGTTAACCACCACTTCGTCGAGGCCTGCCTCAAGCGGCGTCAGATGAACACCAGCTCGACTGACCCCTTTCACCACCCTGGAGTGGGCCTATTTTGGCCTCCAGACTTTGGGACAGAAGCAGTTGGGTTAAGTGGCTATAGTGTTAGCTTTATCCTAAATCTTTTGTGTGCAGTTTGGGGCAGGGACCCTGCTGTGCCAGGGCCACCCGTATCTCTGTGGGAGAGGGACCACACTCCAGCCCACCTCCAGCCAGGAGAAACCGAAACCTCCTACTTGAGCAAAACTAACTACACAAGAATAAATGCTACTCCTCTTAAGCGTGTTGACACTATCACCGTAAGAGGAAATAAATTTTTGGTGTGAGTCAGGCACAAGGATTAGCCTGACAATGCGAAATGGTGACCACGCAGTCATGGGGAACTGTGTGGTCTCTTCTCCATGGTTGTCAAAGGATAACATGTCCATCTCGGCCCGCCCCTGAGGGAAAAGCAGCCGGCTGGGCAGAGGCCGTCCTCACCGCCTCGCCTCTGGCAGGGAAACCGCCCGCTCCCCTGNGGGCCGGGGGGGGGGGGGGGGGCCGTGCCGGAAGGGGCCGTGCCGGGCTGGGCTGGGCTGGGCGGCGGCGCCCGGCGACTCCACGGTCTCCTCCGCGATGCTGCCGCTGCTCCGCCGGGCTTGGGTGGCCGCTGCCTCACAGCGGGGGACACGATGGTGCAGCCTGGGCGCCTGCTGCTCCTACCGCCTGCGAGACGCCCGTGAGTGCCGCCGCCCTCCCGCGCCCCCTGAGGGACAGGGGGGAGCCGCTTCCCTCAGGGGGCTCCGCCCGGGGACAGGGCTCCCTCAGGCCGGGGCTGCCCCCCCCCCTCG
>VZSZ01003865.1:536610-595064 GCA_013398815.1 Ibidorhyncha struthersii
CGGGCAGCGCCCATGTCCCTCCGTGGCTTACAGCCCCCCCGCCCCCCCCGGGCTGAGGGGGCTGCCGGCACCTCCAGAGTTTGTGTAGAAAAGGCGAGGACGCCAAGTTCAGCCTGGCTTTGTCCGTGACAGTTCCTCCGCTGAAACATCAGGAAATAGCAGTAACAATAAGAGAGAGCTGAGGCANAAAGTTTGCGCCTTGCTGAGGAAACAGGAGGGGTGTCTGTGTGTGCGTAGCTGCCCCTCGCGTGAGTGGTTTGTTAAAGGATTTAATGTATTTTTTTTCTCTTCCCCTTGCAAAAGACCACAAGCAGTCGTATCTCAGGAAGCGGCCAGTAACACCGTCCTTCAGAGCCTCCCGGTTCTGGGTTCGGCGGGGGGGGAGNGTTCGGCGGGTGGGCAGCGCACAGAAACCTCCCTCTGAGGGTTGTTGGTGTCAGGGGGCGGTGGGTGAACGAGTGCTCCCTGTCCGCACAGATCTTGGTTCTGTTTTTAAGCAGGATGAAATCCCGTGGAAACCGTATTTGTGCGTCTGCCCTACTTGTGCCGGTGTGAGACGTCCAAGCTGCCCCCAAAACTGTTAGTGCAGGATTTTACAGGGGCGGGGATGATCAGCTCTAGGTCCAGAGTGCATCAAGTAGTCTTGGTCAATATTGGTATGGGTGCTTCAGGAGCACTATTACACCCTTAGCAGTGGTGTAACCCCTAAGCATGCATAAGCAAAGGACCACCACCTTCAAGAGAATATTTTTGCTTTCCAGTGGGAGTTATCCCGTGTCTGGTGCAGTCTGACGTGAGTTGATGGTACTGGTGTGCAAGGAGAGCTGACACGGTGTGCTGAGACTCTGGCAAAGCTGTAAAACAGAAGCCACCTTAAACTCAATTGGCAATAAAAGGAAAACAGTTTTCTGGTAAATAAGGGGACAGAATTTGTCTGAAGAGCATTTTGCAAATGCAGAAAGGTATCAACACAGTTGTAAGTCAAATTGGACAGAGAAGCTGTGGATGCCCCATCCCTGCAGGTGTTCAACGACAGGTTGGACGGGGCTTTGAGCAACCTGGTCTAGTGAGAAGTGTCCCTGCCCACGGCAGGGGGGTTGGAACTAAGTGATCTTTAAGGTCCCTTCCAACTCTAACCGTTCTATGATTCCGTGAAATTACTGCACTTCCCTGTGTAGCTCTGAGTCATGCAACTGGAATGTATTATTATTTTATTTGCCTGTGCATCAGCTGACTTGAATTAGCTTTCGGAGCCAATATGCCAAAGCATCTTCTCTTGCCAAAAAGTTCTGAAGTATTTAGTTGGATTCTGTATCATGTGTTAGAGCCTGACTCTCTTCATCATCTTCCAGTGCATCCACTTTGGCAGAGTCCGCTTACAATTCCTGGGGGCACCCGACAGTCTCCTATCAATATCCAGTGGAGAGACAGTGTTTATGACCCTTTTCTGAAGCCTCTGAAAATCAGCTACGACCCAACAACATGTCTTCACATCTGGAACAATGGATATTCATTCCTGGTTGAGTTTGATGATTCTACTGATAGATCAAGTAAGCAAAACTCAAAAAAATCAATTTAATGTCTTACTAATGCTTAGAGAGGAGAAATATTTGCATGATATAAAACCTCAGGACAAATGTTGAAAATGAATGTACAATAAAAATACTTTAGCTAAACATGGATTTACAGTGATGGGAATTGTAATGCAGAAGTTCTATATAGGCCTCACTTTTACTATGTATTTATCACCATGGACATTGTATGCAAATTCTCTGTTGTAGGCTGAAAATTATTCTTATTGCACAAGCCTTAATGCTCTGCCCGTTGGTTGGGTATCGTAATATCACAGCTTTGTCTGCATGAGTCAATCTTCAGTCATACGTATATGTATGTACTTAATTTTAAATGAGATTCTGTCGTTACACTTTAATAAAGTAATCTGCCACTTATCTTTTTTGCGGTGTTAATAGATATATTTAATGCATTTGAAATAATCAGCAGCAAAATGACTTTCAGTTGGAAAGCACACATACTTATCTCAGTAAGCTTTTGGAGAATTAGGTAATACTGAGCTGCTACCACAGGGAGCAGGTGCGTGTGTTCCTATTGTTTTAGTATAAGCAGGAGTCCATCCATGCGAAATCCAATTATGCATTCCAGCAAGTTGTTGTGAATCAGCTCAGTGTCAGTGCACTGACCTGAGCAGCTAATTTTTTTTTAAAATGCTTAATAGAGTCAAGTGACTTAAAATCAAGGTATTGCTACCAAATTCCAGATTTCCGGGGCATTGTTCCTTTTAAAAGTTGAGTTTACCAAAGGATATTGCTGGTATGCATAAAGAAGGTATTTCGTAAAGGTAGATGAACTGGTAGCAGTTGGTCAGGGATATTGTGAAGCACGTGATTCATGTCAGTTACTCACCTTGTCCTGGAGTGAAAAATTGAGGGACCCTGGGCCAGTTTGAACCTGTTCGATTAGAGTAATATATGTTTAAGATGACTGCTTACCATAACAGTTACTAGATCCTCATAGGGGATTTAGTAATGCTCTTGGGAAGGAGATTTTCAGCACGCTAATAAAAACAAATGCTTTGCCTCTGCCGTACCAGTATTTTTTGTTGATGTTTGGAAAGAGGCTGATAAAAGAATGAAGCAAAAACAGTAGTGGTGGAATGCATGAAGCTTTCAGGGGCTTGTCTACCGTTTGGCTTATTTCTTTGTTTTAATTGTTTATAGCTCTTCGCCCACAACATTAGTTTCCAGCGAGGGAATATTCTTAGCCTTGTTCATTTGAGCACTGTGATATGTGATAAAGAAACCATGTAGCGCCCTTCTGTTTTTGCAGTACAAATTGCTGTTGCGTTAGTGAGGTGGGGTTAGAGGAGAGACTAAGATGGAGGCATGACTTGTTAGCTCATCAGTGATTTTTAACTTACTAACTTTAGATCAGTTTTGCTTTTAATTTAACAGTCTTTTACTTTATACAGCCATACCCCACTATCTGTTGAGGATGCACTCCTAAGAAGTGTAATGGATTGCAGTTTGATGGATAACAAAGTCATTTTTTTTTTCTGCAAGACTTGATGTAATGGCAGGGAATTGCCTGCAGAAGATTAAGAAATATGCAATATTTAAATACACAGGGGCAGTTTTTGTGACAGAGGCAAGCATGGAATCATCAGGACTGTCAATTAGAGGGGCGCTGGCCTGTCAGAAGCTGGCTATTCAGGGCGTATCGCAGCTCTGAAAGATCTTATCTGCTTCATCAATAAGACTGAACACTTGAGATAAATCTTTAAGTGTGAGCATTCTTCCTACCTCTTTCTGGATGGCTGACTTTTTATCATCATCATCTTCCTCAAATGAACTGAAGTCAATGAAGGGTGATGATGGCAAATGGAGGATGGCAGTAAATGATCAGTGACAGGACTCCAAAATGACAGAGAAACAACAGATCACGGGACATTGCTATATAAATAGCCAGCTTTTCAAGTGCCTGCCTCTCTCTTCCACCTTTCTCTCCTTACTTTTGTTATTTCTGATTTTTCTTTCTGCCAGCTTCTAACAATAATAGAAATCCACAGAAGGAAGTTTCTGAATAAACAAAAAAAAAAAGCAACAAATATGAAACAGAAGGTGAAAAAGGCAAAATGAAATGTGCATCCAGGATAGATAAAAATGCCCAACTTCTGAGATGAGGCTGAACAAGACTTGGGCAAAAGATGAAGGTAGTGCTGCCATGGGGTATTTGCTTATGAGCAGAGCAGGAGGATGAAGAAGAAAGAGGGTGTGGGGAAGGTATGTACAGAACGTGGTCCCGTTTGTGTTCATGAATGCCATCTGCTGCAAGGAAATGAGACTGAAACAGAGCTAGGGCTACAATAAAAAGCTGATGTGATTCTTTCCTCTGGTTGTTGTTAGAGTTCCTTTAAATTTCTATTTTGTTTTGAAATTATTGTAAATTGAGAGGAAATGAAATGGCAAAAATGCTTTTAGAGGGGTTGTAAATTTCAGTCTGTTTCCTGTCACTTTCTAGTGTCCACTCTAGAATCTGATTTGCTACCTGTGTGTGCCTATGGGAAACTTTACTCAGGAATGTAGTCACTTGCAGGTTTGCATCATCACATTAATCAGGAATGGAGAGTGTTAGAGTGTAGAAACTTTAATTCTGAAAGACTTGGCAGTGTGGGCCACATCTTCATCCCGTTCCAGAAAGTTACCTTTCTCCATCATGATTTTTTTTTTTAGTGATGGTCAGTGTTGCATTTATGAGAAGAGCTTAGCAGCAGTGGATGAAATTAATTGAATGTCAATTGCATAGCTTGTTTTAACTTATTCTTTTACCACAAGTAGGCCTATCTAGCTAGAATTTCAAAACTGCTGTCTGGCTTTCAGGGGAAAAAAAAAAGACAAGAAAAGCTTTTAATGCCTGTCATTGTTTTCTCCTTAGCATTAAAGTGATTAACTTCTTTTGATTCAAAAATAATGTTGGGATTATGTACTTCATATGGTGGTTTGCTATAAAATTTAACCATGATGTACAGTAAGTAAAAATCAGCAAATGGGTCTCTACAGCTACATATTTATTGTTAGCCCTTTGGAAGTAATTATTGTCTCTCATTTACCAGATGCTGTGATGTAATAACTAGCAAGAAGACTTTGCAGGATGTTCGTGCTTCAGTTAGGAAATGAGTAGAAACCAACACTATGCAGAAAACTAGGCACAGACTTTTTCATTCATGTATTTGCAAAACGATGAGATGCCTTCTGAAATTAGGAAAGCAGACTGAATGTTTACCTTTCCTCATGGCTAAAAAGTGCATTAAAGCTTCCATAAACTTGGAATCTTGCCCATAGGCAGCCTGTATGTTTAGATGCTTTGTGGAGTGTAACTTGGAACAGTTTATAGTAGGCACAATATTAGCGTATTTCTCACTGTGCAGGAAGTCTTTAAACATTGGTTATGCAGTCTGAAAGCTGCATTGAAGCAGAATAGTATGTTTGGATTTTTGTAACTTAAAAATGCAGAATTGAATGTTTGACACAATGTACTGATTCTACTGGCAAAATTGGATTTTCGAAGTCTTGTATTGTCATGGGGAATGTCAATATTTTGTGTATATATTGAGGCTTCGCTGGGATGTCATTTCATAGATGTATCCATTGCTTTGTCATATGTGTTTCTTTTGGTAAGGCAGTTCTCATATGCCTGCTCAAAGAGAAGAGCATAGAATGTAACATGTAATCACCGTGACTCTGACAAAATTTATGTGAATTGGAAAAAAACAATAATTCCCTTGAGGGGAGATGGATGAGGAGACTATTTAGCTTATCATCCTCAATTTGATATAGCTGGTTCAAACTGCAGCGAAAAGCTGTGATGTGTTTGCTTGAACAATTTTGTCATAGCAAAGTAAATCGTAAAAGTAGCCAAGCAATGAGGGAATGTTTCAGTTAAGATAGTTGCTGATTTCTTCCCTGGGCAAACTTATTTCAAGCAGGATCTTGCTATGTTACTTGTCTGGACAATTCTAAATCATGTTTATTAATACATGTGTCTTGTTTTGTTTTTTAGTAATCGTTGGAGGTCCCTTGGAAAACCAATACAGGCTAAAGCAGTTCCACTTCCATTGGGGAGCTATAAACGAGTGGGGTTCAGAGCACACTGTTGACAGTAAATTTTACCCAGCAGAGGTATGAGATAAAATGCTGAACAATGCAAATACTTCCAGGGACTGGAGGCCAGGTATTGGGCTGTCCGTGACTATACTGCGTGCTAGAAAACTCCCTATTTGAAGAACTGCAGCTTACTGTTAAGGATCAGACCTGGTAGGCGACACAGTTTGTCTACAGTTGTATTAGTATGTTCATAGTCACTGTATTTTCTGGACAAGACCACAATCTTAAAGTTGAACATTGGCCCCGTTACTGAAAGTTTCAGTAATGTTTTCTTCTCCCTGAATGTCCCCAGGGGTAGCTGCCGGACAAGCCAATGGCAGTCAGCAAAGTATCATTGCTATTCCAGCTCTGTCTGGATGGAGTGGCACAACTCTGCTTGTCCTCCTTCCTTTTAAAGGGGAAAATGATGAGACAGAAAGCAGACTGAGGGCACAATCAAGTCTTTATGAACTCCCAGGTCCCAGCTAATGTGGTGCAGATCAGGTGGACAGCGAATACTGAGGTAAACGTGCAAGCTCAGATTTCAATTAAAAAAAAAAAAAAGTAAGTGCTTTATCTCTGAGCTGCAGTAAGCTAAGAGTTCCTGAGGGGTAGGATCTGTTTTCTTGGGAGTATGGCGAATGCACTGCATATCAGCTGCTGTGTCTAGTGAACCTCCAAATCTCCCAATCCTTACTGCTTTAAAATCGCTTTGTTTATTATAACTAAATGCTTGCAGAGAAACAAAGCACGTACTAAATACTCTTTGAAAAAAAATTTAAAAAGGAAATGAAAGATTATTTAATTCTCACACCCATACCTGTAACTCAAGAAGCCTGGTCCTGCTTACTGTGTATAAAATAACTGTCTTGTGTATGGGACCCCAGAGCTTTGGCTGATGTTAGAAAGTTTATTCCCGTTATCAGCATCTTTTTTGTGTGTTTCTTAAAGTCATTAGCATAACGTACAGCAGAGTTCTGTGGTAATGTAGTCATTATCATGATCACTTTATTTGCTGTTTTCAACTTGTAAGCAATTATTAAAGCAGCAACACTTTTGTGATTAAGTAACTACTAAGGCAGAGAGTCAATATAAAGAATGGAGACAATAGGGAAAAATAGGGATGAAGTTGCTGAGGGAGGAAAGTGTGACAGTTATACATAGTTATATGCCAAAGATGGAGAATTTGAAAAATGATTATTGCTTATTTTTAAGAGGATGTTTATCCGCTGTTAATGTGTTCATAACAATGCTTGTCAGCTTTGCAAGACATTAACAGCAAAACTGTATGACTAAGTTTTGGGACTGGTGCTGGCTACCTATTTCATACACAAAACCCCCTCAACGAAATGCTTGTATTGGACTGTAAGCAATGCAGATGAAGCTTATGTTATGTGCAGGAGAATGTTCCTTAGCAGAATAGCATGCTGTGTTCTCCTTGTTAAGAGATGGAAGAGTTCCAGGTATACTAAACTTTTTTTGTGCCTTTAACTAGCATTCCTGTAATCAGTATCCCACAGGCAGAATCCCATTCATATGTGTGAAATATATTTTATGGGTCTTTGTCTGTTGTCTAAAAAAAGGCAAAAAAAAAAAAAAAAAAAGAAGGGAAGTAGCATTATTTTCCACTAAAATTTTGGTCCTCATTTTCATGGTGTCTGATTTCTGAGGTAGCTCACTGCAGTGTCTCAAATTGCCAAGGACCAAAAGATCAAAAGTTAAGTTTCTTGGTATCATTGCTGTGCTCTGTGCATGTGTTGATTTCTCATTCATTTATATTTCAGTTGCATTTAGTACACTGGAATGCCATTGTGTACCCAACTTTTGAAGAAGCTGTAATGGAAGGTAACGGCTTGGCTGTTATTGGAGTGTTTTTAAAGGTAATTTCACTTTGTGTAATAGGCAGTAATGATGCCTTTTTATTTCTATGTTGTTAAAACTGATTTAGGACAAAATACCTCTAGACTGTTGTTGTTTTCAAAAAATACTGATTAGGTAGATAGGTAAAATGTCAGCTTAATGATTCTCTAACTCCTACCTGTCTCCTGCAGCTAGGAGCACATCACAAAGGGCTGCAGACACTGGTTGATGCCTTGCCAGCAGTTAAACACAAGGTAAGTATTTTTAAGCATCCCACCAGTTATCACTCAGCATGGCTAATGCAGCCATGCTAAAGATTACTTTGAGAATAGACAAACACTATTAAATGCTTTCTTCCTTAAATGTCAGTTGGAGACCTGATTGACACCTTGGGTAAACTGTTGATTATACCGGAGGGGGGAAAAGCTAAGTTTTAAGGAGGAGTTCTATACTTTAAGCTTACTTTCCAAACCTCTTGGTTTAAGAAATTATGCTCTTGAGAATGTACCCCTTTAAAAGGGCATGCACATGTTTTAATGCTTGACCTCACTGAAGCTTGCCCTTCAGCTTTTATGAAAACATATGCCACTGGATTAGTTTTCGTATGTTGTTTAACTGGAAGGAACTTTCTGTGCTGGGTAAAGTGGTAGTTTTTCTTATGGAATTAAGGCTTTCTGATTTTTGTCGGATCTTTGAAGAGGAGATTTTTATTTTTTTTTTTTAACACTGCAAATTTTCTGCTAGGGGAATGGGACTCTGTTTTCATAGCTGATTTCTAGCTTCTGCCAGGAGAGGGAGTGCTGCGTCTCTGATAGTGCTCAGAAGCAGCTCATGCTCCTCTGGGTGCCTGTTCCTTTTTGAAAGTACGCACAAAAACCACACATCAAGAATTTTCCTGGCTTGTGAGCACATCCAGTTGAAGTCGCTGTGCCATTATTTATCGCAGTAAGGATTTTTTTGAATGCAAATAAAACAAATATTTATGGCAGTGCAGTGAAAATTCTGCCAGATAAGTGCCAAACAAGTCAGTTCAGTGCCAAAAAGACCTACAAAAATCTGTGAATGTACATTCATTATGAGAAGACAATATTTTACAGCATATGAATTTGAAAGAAACTAAAGATCTTTTTTTTAACAAAAAAAAGTAGTATCAAACATTATGCTCATTGATCTACACGTGGGCTGCTGTGAAGGAGATCTCATTTACAAAGGGTGTCAGTCACCCAGCAACTCATGAGCACTTGGTTTAAAAACGTTTGAAAACCTTTGTTGCGTTGCCAGTATTATCACTGACTTCAGCACCAAACCCTGAGGAACATCACCCTGGTTAGGAGGAGGAAGGTCAGATAATACCTATTCTGATCTCCTTGCACCTTCCTCTCTTATATGGTGGGTGAAAGCTCCTATCTAGAATCTCTTGTCCAACTCCCTATTTCTGAAAAGTTCTTTAGTGTAACATTTCTCATTCTCAGTGGGGAACCGATAAAGCCTATCTAAGGAAAACCAGGATCTTTATTTCCTGCATTGCCAGTATATCCTGGAAGTACCCCAGGAGTAAAATGTTTGTGTAGGAAATCACGGGCTCTGAAGCTCCTACATACTGTCTGTTACTTCACTTGTGGGAGTGCACATTCTGGAGACAAAAATATTTGATGTGATTTAAATAACATTTTAGTCCTCTTCCCTCTCCCTGCTGCCTAAAATCATGTGGTGAAAAGTAAAAGCACTATTGTTTGCAGTCTATTAAGTATATCTGGCAGAACTACCTAAACTTATTCCACTATTTATTCTTTCCTTTTCCTGTTTGCTTTTAGCTCCCACAAAGATGTAGTCAGTTGCTCCTTCGTGCTCCTTGTTTCTTCTGCAGTGAATTCCTAATGGGTTGTGGGGACAACAGAAACATTTAAATTTTGTCTACTCACCAGCTGCCTCTTCTGCATTAACCCAGCTTACCAATGTACAAGTTTATGGGGTTTTAAATTACTGTTTTATGTAGATCATTATTAATATTCACAATACTTAATTTTGCATATGCACATATAACATGTACAGTATTTAATGTAATTGTTAAGGTCTTTAAATCGTCGGTCTTATTTTTTTTCAAAATACAATTTTTAAAAATAAACTCTTTCTGGGGTTTAGGACACTGTTATCGAGTTTGATGTCTTTGATCCCTCCTGTTTGATACCTTCGTGCCCTGATTATTGGACCTACGCGGGCTCTTTGACTACTCCCCCACTTACAGAATCAGTCACATGGATTATTAAGAAGCAGCCAATAGAGGTTGATGAGAATCAGGTAAAACTCATGCTTTCAGAATGTTTCAAATCATACCATACCTGTTTGACTGCCTGCAGCCATGAAGGGGAAGATGCGCAGAAGTAGTTGCCTACCAGTAATTCTCTGTGAATACAAAGAGATCAGTGGCTGCTTCACACCTATTTGTTTGGGGAGGTATCCTGACATTAATGACAGCTAATATTGAAAGACTTATGACCTCTTCAGTAAGCAGTTAAGGATGCTTCTCCAGCTCTCCAATAGAGTTTTGTCTTGATTACCAATGCCTTATGCTGCAAGCTTGCCCCTTGAAAACTTCTAAGGTTATTTATTGGAACGCTGCATAGTTTTGCTCTCCTTACCAGGATGCAGCCCTTCTTGAGGTAGGGAGGGAGAAGAAAGAGGAGGTTTTGTGAAATTCCAGACTCTGACCTTTTGTGCATATTCTTGATTGCCATGTGTGTTTGCCCAGAAATTTTGCAGGGACTGCAAGGGCTAATCCTCTGTTCTTCCCTTGGGTGGACTCTGAAGGTACAGAAGGGATGGTGGGTGGCTCTGAGTCCTTCACATGCCATTCTGATGGCAAGAGATAGAGTGAGTCCCCACTGGGTTTTCTCCTTTGCCTTTGTAGGCATGTTTACGCTGTATTTGGCTGTACTGTCCTTGAATTCCTTTTTTTATTCCCTTTTAAAAAGCATAGACAAAGGTTTCAGCAAATGTTTGTATTATAAAAATTATTTCAAGCGGAGAAGTTCGTGGTCAATAGTCTGTTCTGACACTGATCCAAACTTGTCTCCATACGTCCTCTACTACTGCTTTTAATTTTAGTACTTCATGTTTCAATGTGATGTTATTCCTTGGTAGATGTAGGGGCATGTAGAAAATGGTCAGAAGGAGGACTCATTGGAACTGTACTACAGTTGCAAATTTTATTGGAAGTTTTCAGGATGTTTTTGTCTATTCAAAGAGATAGAGTACTTTGAGGGGTGTTACAGCATAGAAGTAGTCTTGGAGATTGTTGCAAAGCAAGTAAAAATAGACAACCCCAAAAAATCTACCATGTTTTCATGGTTTGAGAGGCACTGACAGTTATCTGTGCATTGTCCCTGTTTTTCGAGGCTTTGATTAAAAATGAAGTGTGAGTCCATCAACATAAGGCAAAATACTGATTTTTATTTTTTTTCAACACAACTTTTGCATGGAGCTAGTCCAGCTGGAAAGTCGTGCTCCAGGCAAACACTAACTCGGAAGAATAGGCATGTACATGATCTTACTGTTTAGTTTACATAAAGGAACAGGACGGGAAGAGCTGAAGGTTGTTAACAGAGCACAGAGAACTGAACGCATAGTGTATCATTCTTCTTTTAAACGGAACCTTTTTCTCTTCCCACCACCCCCCCTTCCCCGCCTTGGCTCTTCTCCCCTCTCATTCTTTCATGGCATAGAAAGAAAGGCTCATAGTTTACTTAACATTGTAATGCCCTTGTGAGCATTAAAAGCCGGTGTGCTGCATACTTTATTTTAATCCCCAGTTACAAACCACTAAGAACAACAACTCTGTAGACTGTTGCTTGTTGAGGTTCTCTCTTTTCTGGGTGCCAGCATATGCACGTCTGTATAAGATAACAGAACTCCAGTAAGGGTGTAAATTAAGAAGGTTGGAGAGACTTATTTAAAGACAGCATATGTTCCAGTGTTTGAATGGGAATCGGTTCTGTCTCAGACATGCCACGTTTGAGATTGAGTTTGCCTAAAGATGGCAGATGACTGACAATTCATCTTCCGCGTTGATACGGATGATGGTGTAATCTTTACCAGCAGGTGACAAAGCTGTGGCAGAAGTTTGTGCTAAAATGTAATAGTACCTCTGATTTTTTGTTTTTCCAAGCATGAATGATTGTGTTTTGTTGTGAACTCCAATAATTCTCCAGTTAGTAAAGTCACAAAATTGGCCATTTCTCATTCTCAGCTGGAGGCATTTCGGATGCTGCTCTTTACTTCAGATGGTGAAGAAGAAAAGAGAATGGTAGACAACTTTCGTCCTCTTCAGCCATTAATGAACAGAACCGTCCGTTCATCCTTCCAAAGCAGGCATGTCTTGAATACTGAAGTACAGCCCAAGGACCATGCTGAGCAGATCAGGCCGTAGGTGGCCCATGAAATGTCAGTCCAGACTGCAGTACCTGGATATAACTGACGTTATTTTTTAATTAGTTTTCCTTTTTCTGCAGTGTGTGTATGCTGTACAGTTTCACAGCCAGCCAGTTTCAGTTCTGCTAAGTGCCATTTGACCTTCAGTAGAGAAGCTGTGGGTTTTTTTAGATTTGCTTTTTAAAGTAGTAAATAATATTAACCCTTAACAAATTGACTTGGTTTAAAGCAAGGATCAATAAGGAATTATTTTGACAGTTAAAGGAAAAATAACGGCAGGTGATTTCTTCCCCTGCTTCTTTTCTGAATTGTTCTGTGTCTCTTCAAGTGCTCTTTCAGTGGCTTGCATGAATTAACGATCCCAACTGAAAACATGTTAGCAGGCAGGAAGTAACTCATAGAGCACCAATGCACTCTCTTCAAAGTTTTGTCTTAAGATGTACTTTTCTTATGAGAAGAGTTATCTAGCTTCTGGACAGCTGGGGACCAGATTGTATTTATAGCACCTTATGGTAACAAAGTGAAGTGGTGGTTGAAACTTATTTGTGGACCGGACAAAATTGTTGTGTAAGCTGCCAACTCTGGAGCCTTATCCTAGAGTTACGGTCCAATTGCCACAAGTATTTTCTACCTCTGAAGCATACTACTACTAACTGTAATTTTCTCCCGAGCAACTTTCTCACTGGCTTTTTATGCTTTACTGTATTTAACAGTGTGCCTGTGCATGAAATTCACATACCAAATATATGGTCAGATCTTCTGATGAGGAGCAGGTCTGTCTGGAAACACATGATGTGATCCCGATTGACTGTATTTGAGGAGTCTTCTTGGAGAACAGGTGTTACTTGGTCTGCTTCTGCCAGTAAGCAAAGTCACTGGTTGCTGGTGTGGTTCAGCACGAGTGATGCCAGGACACTAGCTTCTCAATGATAAATTCAGAACATTTGAATAGATACTCTTTTGGTTTGTTTCTTTTTTTTTAAAAAAAAGAAATCCAACTGTTCAATTTAAAAGCACTTTAACACTTTTTATTGTGACTCTGATGATTTTAAGGCTTTTGAATATTCTTGTTTAACCAATTGAGTGCCCAGGTCCTGCCTTTGCTTCCTTAATAGCTCTACCTCAGGCTGTTGTTCTGTTGCAACAGTTGTGCCTTTCTCCTTTGGCAATTTGAAATGTGGCCACTTGACCTTACAGTGACTCTGTGTGATAAATGTAAGAAAATCTCTCTTCTATCCCAGTGTAGTAGACTTATTTTTACTATGTAGTATATTTAACATGGCAGTATATATCTTTAGTTTTGTTACCACTCCCAAGCCCTTACTGCTCGGTCGAACCTTACCATCTTGGTTGAACTCTGTAGAACTATACCGTCTATAGCAACTTGTTTGAACTATACCATCTCAGTTGAACTATACAGTCTTTGGCATCATCAGACAGACTTTTTACTATGTTCGTGGTCTGCAGAATCACATCAGTGATGGCTTTGCCAGAGAATGACAGGTTCCAAAATAATTTTGGAAGGGATATCTACAGTTCTGGCAATAGGAAAAGATTTCTTTTACTTTCTGCCTGAATGTATGTGATCCAGTCATTGTTCAGCTTGAAGTTTTCG
The DNA here is from genome assembly GCA_013398815.1 of Ibidorhyncha struthersii. Taxonomy (NCBI): domain Eukaryota; kingdom Metazoa; phylum Chordata; class Aves; order Charadriiformes; family Charadriidae; genus Ibidorhyncha; species Ibidorhyncha struthersii. Next base: position 550,171 of record VZSZ01003865.1, read on the forward strand.
TTCAGTACTGTTCTTGCAAACACTTTTCTAAGGAGGATCCCATAGAAAGATGGCAGTGATTCAGAGCTGGCGTAGATCTTGTCTGTCTTTGGGATTTTTGCTACTCATTATTAGCAGTTAGGAATAATTGTAATATAATGACATCTTAATGTTGCATTCACATTTAAAAACACAGGTGAGACAGCAGCACTAAGCTAGGTATAGGTAGCCTGTATCAATATCCCTATCATGTACCAATGGGTCTTTCAAAAAGCTTCATGCAATTCCTCAAAGTTTTTTAGTTGCCTTGGTAATCTGCACCAAGTTTTTTTGTACCTCTGATCCACTGAGCTTGTTTCACTAGTTAATATAGCTTTCCTAGCATATGCAAATACAAAAATACATATTTTGTTCTTAGGGAACTACTGTAGTGGACATGTTTAATCTTCAGGTGCTTCATAATGCCATAGTATGCTCATACTCAGCTGAGTTCTCAATGGTTAGGTTTGCTCCACTGAACCAAACATTCTTCCTAGGTGTGTATATCTCTCTTTAACATGCTCACCACCATGCATCCATCAGACATGATGTTGAATATTCTATTTTCAGTGGTCTATTTAAAATTCTCATAGAGATTTACTTATTTTGTTACAGTATTGTCATGGAAGTTTTCTTAGCGAATATGTGTATTACCCAGTCGTATAGTTTATAAGCTATACACCATATACACTTAGATAAATCACATCTAAGTATACTGATGTAAGATTAATCAGTTTCAGTTTCAGCACTGACTGTTTCAAATACCTGGAAACAGGGTCAATGTAGAAAAAATTAATTCTACTGTGCTACAAAAATAAGCTTTACAGGGATTTTCTGTTACAGTTATTTTGCTGCTTTTTGAGTCTTGCATTTACTTGTTAGTGGTTTAGCATCTCTGATTAAGGTAGGTCATATCTCAGTTGCAGGGCAGATTGTCGTCGAAATTAGCAGTGTGAAAATGAACAGAAAGGGTTTTGGGGAGGGCTTTTTTAACTTTTATGTTACAATGACTGTATTGGCCTTGCAAAAGCTAACTTCAAGAAAAATAATACTGTGTGCGTGCACATGTATGTAAAACAGGAGATGGGATATAATTCTTTTGCCTTATTCTCTCAGTTAGGGGGTAAATCATTTGATTCAATTGTTGGACTAGAGGTAGTATTTGTAATGATTTTGCACAACTAAGTTAAACTCCGTTTGAAAGGTGACTGCACAGGAATCTTAAGGCTCTTTTAGATGGTACAATACAAAAGGGTCAAAGCACACATTTGTACTTGTTCTTGCATAGCAGTCACTTCTGTTACTTAATACTGTACTGGGAGGCATTCCTGTGGCAGTAAGTACTGAGAATTAAAGACTGTAATAGAAATAATTTTGATGACAGCTTACTAAGAAGGGAGTAGAAGTTTTTTGAGCATAGAGCTGCATCTGTGTTGGTCTGACTTCCAACTGCCTTTCAATATTTCTGTTAAATATTGCTCTTATCAGAAGGCTCCTTGGCAACTTCGTAGTTGGAATGACTTCATTTGGCGTTTGAATGTTTAATCCATATTCCTACATTCCAGAACTTTCTCACCAGTGCACTTCAGGTGTACGCCACCACGTATACCTGACCAGTCTTCTGTTGTCTTCTGTCACGGATGGCTTGCATTGGTATTTTTACCACAAGTCTGACAGGAGTGTATCTTTTGGCTTTGAAAGCTGTAGAAATGGGAGATGGCTTTGATCTCACAAAAATCTGCTGGGTTTTAGAGTACTGGAATTCTACACGGCTTACTTTTGAGGAAGGGTTCCTTTTTCTGCTCTACTTCGTAGTCAATAGTATTTGCTTTAAAATTGGAACGCCTTAATTTTGAATGTTGTAACCTGTATTTCTTGGCACATCTTTGCTTTTTTCTTTGTGTGTCTTGTTTTCGTGGCAGTTATTACATCATGTATGTTAATGCATGTTATCTGCCTAATCATAATTTACTGAAAAAATTGTCTTTGCGGACAATATATGTAAGAGGGAATGCCTTTTGTTCTCCTAGGATACAGGCCTTTTTACTCATTTTTTACCTGATGTAAAGAAACTTCTTGCTGCTGGATTTTAAACTGTTACATTAGTGTGCGACTATGCAATAAAGAAACACAGAGAAACCTGTGCCTGTATCTCATTGTGTAATTAAGCTCTCCAGGTTAAAAAGTAGATTTTTTTCTGAAAGTAATACAATTCCTCCTTGACAGTGAACCAGTTCATTGTAAGTGGAGTCCAATCAGATGTCAGACATTCTGTGATACTTAAAAGCTATGAAAGACTCCGCTGAACTGTATTATAATTGAAATGAAAGAACAATGACCTCTGTGTTGTCGCTGTATGAGGGAAGGATATCTGATTTTTTGTTACATTCAGCTAGATACCACATGCCATCTAAAATGGGATTCCAAATTTTGGAGATCGTTGCTAATCTACTTCATTTGTCACTGATCATTAAACTCTACCTGTTTGACTAAGCTCATTTTTCCATTGTGTAGTTGGTCTTGATAAAACTGAACGTTGATCTGATGTGTGGTATAACTTTTGAGAGTTTCATACTTAGTGGTTCTGGCTACAAGAATCTATCAAGTAACTGGAAAAGAACTTTGAGTAAAATGAATTACTTTTATCAATAAAAATTGACTAATCAGGTGAAATAAGCGTTAATTTCTCTGTCTCTCTGCTTAGCCATGCTTAAAGTCTAGATACCATGTAGATATCTTATGCTTAACTCATTTCATTCAAACAAGTTTCCACTGCTTTTGATGGGCAAAGTAGGAGATACCTGGTTAAGGAATTCCCCCCCCTAAAATAATTGTAGGCAATACTTTTATAAAAGGCCTCCCAAACCGTGTTATTTGGTACCCTTCCTGGTGTAGGCACGCCATTTCAGTATGAAGGAGGAGTGGCACAGGTTAAGAGTGAGGCCAGCTCCACTATTATTACTATTTAAGGGTTCTAGAAGCTACCACCACTTCCATTTACCGGACAAAAAAAGCTTATAAGCTCTTGTGTTAGTATAGCTGAAGTGTTTGCTAAAGAAATGGCTTATTTGGTTCCAGCAGGCTGTCTTATTTTGATCAAGGCAGCTCTCCCGGTAAATGGTTAAGAACATACACATTACTTCTAACAAATGGCCAATTTACTTCTGATATTGGTAATTATTTGTTTTTCTGACAAATAATTCTTTCCGTCTTTCTTTTTGATGTGACAAACTCGAAGTGCCTGAGTATTAGCACATGGAGAACTGATTGTATAATCAAATAGTCTTCAAAGATTCTGCGGAATAACTTGGGGGCCTGAAGAGAGTTAATGTTCGCAGTCAGAACTGATAATAATACTTAGCATTTGTGAAGTGCTTTGAAGATATAAAGCACTATATGAACACACCCTAACACCATGACTGCAAAGCAGGTATTTTCTCAGCAATACAAATGGAGAAACAATTGCAGCATTAACTCAGACTGATTAATTTGCAAGACAGTTCAGTGGCTGCTTCTCCTCTGCTGCTGGATCCCAGGATTTCCAAATAGAAACGCTGTCAAAAATGAGGGTGAAGTCTGCAAATTCTTAGCTGTCAGTCTACTAAGAAATTCCCTTTTGGAAGAATTGGATGCGGAGAGAAAAAGGTAACTCGGTCCTGTTCTTGTGAAAGTTAATGGAACTTTCTGTGAATTAGGTTGATACCAGGTGTAAAATGTCAGCCATCGAGCAGGTAATTGATTAGCCTTAAGGTAAGAAGTTAGTCTAGAGCGCCGGTGAAGTAAATCCACCGATGAATGATTTTGCTCACCCAGCTATACAGCTGAGTTTTGAGCATTCCCCTGAAAATATCTGAAGCATACATCTTTAATTCCAATCCTGTCTGCTGGATCCCGATGTAATGAGGCCAACACAGAGACAATCCCGTATGTTGTAGGTACCCGTCTTTTTTTTTTCTCCTGACTTCATGGTCCTGTGAACATTTTGCCTAGGCTAAAATACGAAATACAGTAACAAGTAAATGGTGGTAAATCTTACTTTGAGAAATAATCGGTTTAGATTACAGCCATATAGCCTGTGGAATGGGGCTAATGTTAAGCTGGTAGGGTAAAGAAAGGTTTTGGGGGTTTCAGGAAAATTGTGTGATAAGTATGTTTTGCTGTTTATTTTTAATTAATATTCATAGTCTTTGCAGTCTCTCCAGGATCCCATTTCTCTTTGAAAACTAGAAAAACATGCTCGTCACAAAGGTAACTTTTGTCTAAGCTTTCTTCCTAACTATGGATGTTTATATCAATGGGGAAATGATGAACGCGGTTTTAAGCCTCTGAGCTGTTGTGGCTGACAGCCACAAGGTGTCAGGTTCTGATCAGCGCTTCCAGGGGCTGCTCAGGATACCTCTCCCCGCTGGACGCTGTCATGATGCCAATGACCAGTGCGAGGTGCCTGAAAATGTCACTAAAATGCTACATCTTTCCCCGGAATGCAGATTTCACGTTTGTCTGAGGTATCTTGCAGGAAACCTCCTGACCCACCCTACAGCTTGTACTGAAGCGTGTCTGAAACTTGCGAGGAGGAGGATGGTGCAGGGAGGAAAGACACCGACCTTGGGCACGACTTCTTGTGTGACACCAACTAATCACTTGCTGCGAAAGAGCTCCTCAAAGGTACCGCTTCCACCTCTCAGTGGGAATGACTGCTGTTGAGAATCAGGGTTTCCAGGTTTTAGCCGCTGAACTCGCCTCCTGTCCCACAAGGCCAAGAGAGAATCGGAATTTGCTGAAGAATTGGCTGCTTAGGCACTGTTGTGAAGTATCCAAGTAAGTCTCCTTGGATGCAAAACCTATACCTTCGCTGAGGCAGTGCGACAGAAGTTGCTCGTCCTGCCTGCATGCTTGCCAGACTGGCAAGTTTTTATTTTTATTTTGCAAACAAGTCTTTTTTGGTGATCTCAGCGTCCGAAATGCCAGGCAGATTTTTTGCAGCGCAAACCCCTTGCTCTGCAGAAATGCGGGCGCTGCAGCAGCTGGGCCTCGGCCTGTGCTCGTGTGACTATGTTGGATAGAAGAGTACGGTAAGCGCGCTGAAATGGGATGGAGCTGGGAGGAACTGGGAGAGGCAGGTTTTGCAGAAATTTAGGTTTACACGCACACAGAGACACATTCTCCTTTACGGAGACACATTCTCCTTTACGGGAACCCGCAGCCCGGTCTAGGCAGGAGAATGAATGGCAACAAACCTCCCCTCCTGGCAGCTGACGGCCGGGGGGCAGGGGCGGTGTGGGGGCCGCTTTGCTCCCTTTGCGGGGTGCTCTCTCTCGGGGCGGGGGGGTGTGTGTGCGTGTGGCGGCGTGCGAGCTGCCCGCGCCTCGGAAGCGACCCGCCGGTAAGGGGCGGACGAGGCCGCCGGTTCCCGGGGCCCGCGCAAAACCGGGGGCATTGCGACACCCCCGACCTTGCCTCCCTCCCTCCTTCCTCCTCCTCCTCCTCCTCCTCCCGGAAAGGAGGCCAGCCCGCCGCTCCCCGCCTAAGCGGGAGGCGCTCGCCGCACGCCGCCCACCGCCGCCGGAACAAAAGGGGCGGCTGCATGGTGGCGGCGGAGTGCTGTGCCGCGCCCGCCCCGCTCCGCTCCGCGCCACCATGTCGGGCAGCGGCGGCTGCAGCAGCAGCAGCAGTGCGGTGAAGAAGAGGAGCCCGGCGGGCTCTGCCTCCTCGCTGGCGCAGGGGGAGGAGAAGCAGGCGATGGAGAAGATGCTGGAGGCGGCGGGCGGCGGGGCGCAGGAGAACGGCTGTGCCCGTTCGCCCTCGCCCTGCGCCTCCGCCGAGGGCGAGGGGGTGACCCTGCAGCGCTCCATCACGCTGCTCAACGGCGTGGCCATCATCGTGGGTACCATCATCGGCTCCGGCATCTTCGTCACCCCCACGGGCGTGCTGCGGGAGGCCGGCTCGCCGGGGCTGTCGCTGGTGGTGTGGGCCGTCTGCGGGGCCTTCTCCATCGTGGGTGCCCTCTGCTACGCTGAGCTGGGCACCACCATCACCAAGTCCGGCGGGGACTACGCCTACATGCTGGAGGTGTACGGTTCCCTGCCCGCCTTCCTCAAGCTCTGGATAGAGCTGCTCATCATCCGGCCCTCCTCGCAGTACATCGTGGCTCTGGTCTTCGCCACCTACCTGCTCAAGCCCATCTTCCCCACCTGCCCGGTGCCCGACGAGGCTGCCAAGCTGGTGGCTTGTCTCTGTGTCCGTAAGTACCCGCAGACCCTCTCTAGGCGCCCCACGTGGCTCCCCGCGCACCATCGCCTTCCCCAAAAAGTCAACCCAGCTAGCTGCCTTGAGCCCATCGCTTTGTAGGAAGTGCACCATGCTAAACTGGCTGCGTACTGGGTTTTTTTGGGGGTGGTTTTGAACAGCGTCAGTAGGAAGCGTGGCCCCATCCTAAATAAATTGAGCAAAAAAATTCCCAAACTGCCAGTTATGGGCTGGCGAGTCTCTCTCATTCCTGGCAGTGCAGCGAGCAGCATGCGGTAAATGCAACGTGTGTTTTGCCTGTGCGCTGGAATGGGATTTCTGGTGTCCTGCCGCAGGAGCGTGTTCGGGCAGGGTGAAATCCCCCTGGAGCCCTGCCGTGCCAAGGGGCTGCGGTGGCTGGGATGGGGGGTTGTGTGCAGGCGTAGGGGAGGGTAACGTGCCGTTGTTGGGAAATTACCTGTCATGAGCAACTGGTGCTGAACGCGGCCTGTGCCGCAGTCACTGCCTGCCTCTTTTCAGCACCGGTTTTGAGATGAGACGTTTCTTGGCTGTATGTGCGCCGATACTATGCTGGAGACCTGTGGGGTTTTTTTGGGTTTTTTTCTTGCCAACAAACATCAGATCTCATGAGACGTTGCCTTGCAGAGAAGTGCAGCCATGCTGTGATGAATTTAGGGCCACTGATGTCTGCCACGGCACACACACCTGTCTCTCCTGATGCAGTTTTTAACGTGTCTCTGGTATTTTGAAGCCTGCGGTTTTGCTAGTGAAGCCCCATTTTCCATTCCTCTGGTGACAGCAAAGTAACCCCATCCAAATTCCTCATTCTTTAAATACAGGACCATTTTCTGCCTTTCTCTCCTAATTTCGTAGTGAGTCTGCGTTCCACTCCACAACTAGTTCTTGTGCCATTGTGAAGGTGTACATTGTGAAAGGATACAATTTTTTGTGGGGACTTTGTAAAGCATTTATTTGCTGTGCAAAGTTACAGTCAGGTGATCTTTTTATTTTGATACTGAGGTTGTGAAGAAAAGTCTGCTTGTTCGCGCTGTCCAAAGGGAGATTGTGTTAGATTCCTTCACCCTCTGAGGATCGCAGACATTCAAAAGTTGCAGCGCAGGGTCGTTATGGGAAGATATATTGCATACACAAACTGACCGGGTACATCACGTGGCTAGCTAGCAGGTATAATAAGATAAATAACAGACAGGGTGGCAAATTGTTCTTTCTTTGGACAAGATCTAAACTTACTCCCCAGCTAAATTTTTAGGAACGTCAGGGCAAGTATACAGGCGTGTAGACTTGCCATCCAAGTTTTTAACGAAGTGTAGTGCATATATTAAGGAAATACGGTCGCCCAACTGAGAAAGCTGTAGCAGGGTTAAAAAATAGTTCTGCTGATGAGTTTCTTGCATCAAGTGGGGCCTTGTGAAAAATCGGGGTTTAGTGCTTTCCTGCCAGTTTGCAATGTTTTCCCTTTCAGGGAAAGGGGAAAAAGGCCTGTACGCACGTGGTGTTCATACTGCTTGCTGAGAAGCTAACAGAGAGTTGATTAGATGGACTTTCTTACTGGTTTGTGTCAAAATTTTGCTGTGCAAGAACATATTGTAGTTGACAAAACCTTTGAGAAGTGTTTCTAATAATAAGGAACTTTTCATCTAATAAAATAATAAGGAACTTTCCCCAAATAGGTGGGATGAGGTGTCTCTGTTCTCATTTTACCAATCAGAAAACAAACACAGGGGTAAAGGAGACTTGCCCATGGCGAGATGTGCTCAGTGAGAGTGGGTTGCAGCATGAAATTTCTTGATGCCAGGTCTCATTCCCACTTACGCTTCTCCAAGAAGTAATACAAGTGACTCCAACTTTCCTTTGCTAGCAATTAGTAGTTTTCCTGAAGCAGAATATGTTCTTGAACCTTTATCTTGAAATGCCAAGGAAGGAGTTGCTAGTTCTTCAAATCTGCGTCATTTCCATGTTTTTCTTCTTTAAACTTTACTCCCCCCGCACTGCTGGCTACTATTTTGTTTATGCTTTGGGTTAAATTTTTGTTTGTCTCCTTTGCTACAAAAGGTTAGTTCATCATGCATTGCCTTCAGCAAGTTAGTTTTCTGTAACTTTGATTTTTGGAGTTAGCTTTTCTACTGTCTGGTGCCAAAACCACATCATGAACTAGGAACAATAAATGAAGTAAATCTGGTCCAAGGACTTAGCGAGTCACACAAAACTTCTACGGACTAACCAAGCGGCTTTGTGACATGGTTGTTCCAAACATACCCATACCTAGTGAGATATTCTTTTTTTTCCAAGAGCCCTAGGGTAGGAAAAAGTGTCCTATTTAAATGTGCATATGCTCTAGAGCATACGTTAACGAGTTATCTCGAAGAGGGGAAGAACAGTTTGGGAAGCAGTAAGGGAGTCTGGGGCCTCGGGCAGGAGTACAGTTGATTTACTATGTAGCCAAAACGCAGCCCTCTAGAACAGTACCGGCTGTATTCTTTGTAAAGTTTGTATCTCAACATAAAATGCAATTGACTGCATGGTTCCTAGTAAGAGGAGAAATAACAAAAGTTACTTGTTTCCGCTTTGAGTGTTACTGGTGTTGAGCAGTTGAATAACTAATGTGTTGTTCTGTATTTGCCGCCGTGAAGTACAGAAATTGAATTCTTAGGCATTAAGACAAACTAAATAAATCACAGTCTTGAACTAAAGAAAAAATAGTTGGAATAGGGAATTCTGTTCCCCTTAAGGTGCTGAAGAAAACAAGGTGGGTGGTAAGTAGAATTTAACTACAAATGGGTATTTTCTGCTATCAAGATTGTAATCTACAGACAGTTGGTATGCAAGACTGCTCCTAACATAAGACAACATGAATGCTTATTACGGCTGCCAAATAAAAGTGTGGGAATTCACTACAGGGAGGTCTTCCTGTAGCAAGATGGGTCGAGCTGTTCATCATTAGGGTAGCTTATTTGATGTTCACTGCAAAAAGTGCTCCCTAGTTGTAAGAATTTGCAGGTAGTTTGGCTTAATGCTTTTCAGGCTGCGGGTTACTTAGGTAACTCGTAAACTGCATGTAATTTTATCTGTTGTATTGGATGGCTGATACTTTTAGGACTGATAAATCATAAAAGCTAGTGCTAAGGGATAAAAACCATAAGGTCCACCTGGTATCCAAGCATTTTTTGAACAGAAAAAGTTAATGAAGCTGAGAATATGTGCATATGTGTGAAAAGCCAACAGTTACTTGAATTCCCTCAAACAGGATCTCATCTAAACCAATTTTACCCCTTCTACAGAGGATGGAGGGACAGTGACTAGGTCCTGACTTTTCATATTTGGTGACATCTACGTTACGGTATCAATATTGTACATGGCAAAGAATTAAGCTGCTAAGGATTCTGTACTCTGTGTTTCAGGTGCATATTTGAGGCTACGTAGATAAATGAAAATCCATTGTATTTGTTGTTGGTTCCTCTTTTTTTTTCTCTTAAGAAAGCATCACAGTGGAACGTACATTTGCACTGCTCTTCCAACATACTTTTATGTTTTTCTGCAGTTTTCTCCAATTTGTTTTCACTTTGAATTAAAAAAAAATATACTCTTTTAACAGACTACTTAGGTAGCAAGTGTAGTTTTGAAATAACTTGTTTATATATGCTGCAGGAGCACCTTCACGTAGGAGAAGGAGGATCACATAAAATTGTTTAATCCCGTCTATTTTTTTTTTCCCTGTTGAAGAGGTGGTGTCTGGGTAATGGCCTGAACAGTGATGTGGAACAGCATCCAATTGAAAGTGCATCTCTGATGGCTTGTAGTGCTAGTGGGTCAGATTCTCTTTTACAGCTGGCTGCCACTTGTATTACATTTCTTAAATCTGAACTGATAAATCTCAACAAAAATCATTAAAAATTCACGGAGCAAAACCCAATACACAGTGTGTGTTCTAGAGATGGCTCAAGGATGGAAAGTTTCAAGTTTTCCAGACACCATGGATATTCCTTATTTCCACCTGTGAATTTGCAGATTTTCTACCTGTGAGAGGTCTTTGAACTGTGGTACAGTAAATTCCTGGTGGATAAAGGAGACAAGGGATAATGCTGCTTCCAGACCCGAGCTGGTTCTTGCTTGGTGTTTCACAAGTGCCTGGACTGTTCTTCCTACACCCGTTTCTAGACGCAGCCTGCCACACACCCCCCGTGTGCTACATAACAGGTTATTCTATAATTTTCCTTGTTTCTTGACAGTAGAATCTGCTCCACAGAAGCTTGGGAAACTCTGCTAGTGGCATATAATTTTACTCTTGATCTTCAGTGTCAAATCAGTGATTTGACTGTTAGCTTCTGAAGCCTTTTATTGCTTGTTAATTATATATGCTAATCTGGCACTAATAACCCCAATATTGCTGCAGCAGTATCTGCTGCTTCCAAAGACACAGTATTTTAATCTTCTTTAAAATTTCCTTAGACTTCCCTTGCTGCTTCTGAAATATTATTTTGGGCACTCCTCCTGCAAGCATGGAATTCCATTAAAATGATCACATATTTCTCATTTGTCTCTTTTGTTATGAACAGCCTAATAGTGGAAGAATTAGTAGCAGTCAGCGCGGAGTTGAGTCATATCTAATAGCACATGACATATGGAAGCCTAAGTGCCTGACAGCCCCCTGAGTACATTGTGAGTTAGAGGAGAATGGTATCAAATCCAGGGTTTGGCAAAAGTGTATAAACACATGCCTTGACTGCTTGCCAAATTATAGCCGTAGTCCATAAGTGAATATTCAGTGTCAGCCTTTCAACTAGAAATCGTGTATGTTGAAAGCAGGAACGTCTTTATTTAGTATTAAGGTTTTACTTTAAATCTGGCAGTTTGGCTGTTTGACCAGCTGTTTAAAGTGAAGCTGTGGGTAGATTTTTGAACTTATCAGGTATTAGATGGTAAGCAAGGCAAGCACAAAATACATCTTACGCTTGTCTGTTTAAGATGGGTTTATTCTGCAGCATTGCTGCTTGGAATTAATCTGTCAGGACAAGCAGGGTGTGAAGCTTTGAAGATTATTTTTTTTTTTGCTCCTCCAGAAAGGTGGATTAAATTACTAAGGTGTATCATTAAATATGCATTTGTTTGATCAGAGTGGAAGGAAGGGGTCTTTGTAGAATCCCTGCTGTACAGCTAATGTTGCAAGACTGAGGTTGCTTTTTTAAATCCCCATTTAATTAGAGAGAGTAGCATTAATGAAAATAGGCTCTGACACCGGCAGGACTCTCTTGAAATGGATGAAGGTTTGGAGGACTCTTGTAACACAGCAAGCAACTATTGCATTTCTTGGCACCCCTCTCTTGGCTTTCACAACAGATGTCCCATTACATTTTATTGTACATGAATGATTTACACTACCACTGAGATCCTTCAGAATTTTTCTTTTCTGAAACGGACAACTGGGGAAGGCTTTTTCAGAGAAACTCGCCATGGTCAGTCTAATTGAAAGCAACATCACTAGGTATTCCAAGTATTCCAGTAGTCTCGTAGTCCCGGTGTCAGATGTGGCCAATAGATAAATGCAATGGATGAGACAGCAATTTCTTGCCAGCCAGCATGCAGAGCTGAATTCTGACCCTCTGCGTGGCATAGGTGGCGTGATTCAGACTAAAACCTGCCTGGAAGTTTTCATGACGTTCATGATCCAGGATTTAGCACGCAATGCTGAAGTTCAGCCCCTTGTGGAACCTAATTCAGGACAACTAAGGGAAGGTGCTTCTGTATAAGTGAACATCATTGTGGGCCAGGAAAGATACCGTGTGTTGCAGGTCCAGTAGCTGACCATCTGGCAAGGATGGTGAGTCTGTGGGGTTTCATGTGGACATGAAATATTAGTAAGTGTTGCTTGCTGTTAGAAAGGTATTTCATATGGAGTGGGCATGGTGGAAAAGATGTTTCGCTGGAGATAGTTATGGGGTCCTTTTAATTTGCTGGGAATAGAAGAAATAATACTTTTTTTTTTCCCCCCGTTGCAAAGTCTATATTTTGCTTACAGTCTTCCTGTGCTAAAACGACTTGTTTTGTGGAATTGCTGTGTCATGTAATCTAGAAGCTTAGACAGTAAAAACATAAGCTTCTTTCTAAGGAGACAAACTACTAACTTCTACCACTATCTAGGAGTTAGCTCCCCTAGCATTGCTAAATTCTTTGTAGTTTTTCACCTACCACACAGTTTGAATGAACTCTGTCACTGTTTTTATGGTACCTTGGTACCAAAGCGATAGGGGCATTTATTATATAGGCTTGAGATCCAGCCGCTGCAGTGGCTGCAAACCGTGACATTCTCCACTGAGCTCTTCTCCGGGCAGTCCTGGTGCTGCCTTTTGGCCCTGACTGTGCTGCACTGGTTGGCAGAGCTAACCAGAGAGAGAGGCGGCAAGCAAGTGCTTGTTCATTTATTCTTGCAGAATTCTGGAAGTTTGAGGGTGTGGATGCTTCTGGGAGCTGTGCTACAAGATGAAATGCTAGCATCATCCCGCTTTGCACTAACTTCTCTGGCTCCGACCCCGTGTCAGCACCAGGGGCTTCCTGGAATTGAAAGCCAGCGGAGAGATGGAGCTGTGACATATTCTGGGTGTCTGTAGCCGTTTGTTGGAGACATCCAGAGTTCATGGTCTCAGTTAGAGGGTGGGTCTGGAGATGATCCCTCTTCTTAAACTCTGGTGGTAGGGCAGCCTTTGCCTTTTCCTTTCACCTCTTGTTTGTGGATGAGCCCGTTCCCTGACTCTTCAGCATTGATATTTTGGGAAGAAAAATAAAAAGGAAACCATAAACTGTTGCCAGGTATGTTTATTATTATAAGTTGATTTTAATATAGACACATTTGCTCTGCGGCCAAGCGCTCCTTTCCAACAGCCTCATTACCACTGAGCGTTTCCCTTCTACAGACTCTTTGCCCTGGCTGTTAACTTTCTCCAGGGACTCGTCTGTGAACGAATATCTGCTTCCCTTCTGCTGCTTCTCCTTGCCACCTTGCAGGGCACGAGTCTTCGCTCAACATCTATCAAGTTGAAACTTCCCTAACCATTTTCTGTGTATGACCTTGTATGTATTTCTCCTGTTAGATCGTGCTATTAGAAATAGACACCTGAGACTGTTGGAAGACACTGTGGCATCACAGCCACCTGAATAGGAAGTGGGGTTGTTTTGGCCTTAGTGAATAGCTAAGACATTGATGTCCCCATGGTTTAAATCGCATAATTCCTTGTTTATGGAGTAACTCTTTATTTTTGATGTGTCTAACCTCTTATGGGCTTAGGCATCGGTTCTCTTTTAAGCATGTGGACATGTGGACCACTTTGTGGCTGTGCCATGTGCTGCTGTCATCCCTGCAGTTTGTTTCTTGGTGGCCATGGGCTGAGCTTGTCTTGGCTCTGTCTGAAACGTGGTTGCATCATCCTTGGTAGAAGAGAAAACTGCTTGTCCATCATCTGCACTTTATGAAGAGTGAAAGGAACAGCCTTTGCTGTAGGATGGGGCAATGGAAAAGAGCTGAGAACTGTTCTGTAAGTAACTGTGAGGAGAAAATCAACATCACCCAGTGGCAGGTGGTAAATGGAAGCATGGTCTTACAATTGTGAGGGCTTTGAAAATGTGTGAGTTAGAACTGGGAATCATTGCACGGTTCATCCACACTGTGGGTGGACAGTGTTATAGTCCTCGTTTTCCTGGTGGGGAAGCTGAGGTGGAGGATTTCCCTTCATTCTTCCCCTTTCTGTCCACAAGTTCCCTACCCTGCTATGCATGTTCATTCTGGTCCTGTAGTAGCACGAATAGGAATCCATGGATAACTTGCAGCAAGTTAATTGAGTTTACTTCTTTGAAGCAAGCTACTTACACGTTTATCCTTGTTATAGAGGTGTATACTGAATTATATAGGAAGCACTACAGGTCAAGTCCAGGGAAACCTTTAAGGAGATGAAATAAAGGACAAAAGTGACATCGTGCAAGGCTCCCAAGGTATGTAACCTCACATGCAGGATGAATGCAGCTCTGCCAGTACCTCAAGAGTTCCTACACTCATTGCAGAAATGTTTCGCCTGAAAAGCTGCTGAAGGTCTTGGGTTGAGCAAACTCCTGTCACCCCGTCAGCTACATATACTGCTGGAATTCGATCATTTTTACCCCTGCAAGTGAGGACCAGCGCGCAGAGCTGTGGCTCGGCCGTTTGCCTTTTTTCCAAACGGAGCTTCCCTGAGCGCTGTCTTTACTCCATCTCCAATCCATGGCCGTGTTCCATTACCCGGAAAAGCTGCAGCCCTGCCTTTTTCTATAGGATAGTTGCCAAGACTGTTGCATCATAAATGCCGAGCCCTGGTTTACCTGTAGTAGGGCTCCATTCATATACTGTTTGCTTTGGGCAGAACCACGTGCCCGCAGGGCAGCTTTACTACATCCTGCCTTTCCTTTATACACACAGGAGCTGTTGTTACATATAGTGTGTTCGTCATGGTCTTGTTCTATGCGGGGATTGGCAGGATCCCTTTCTGTGTCTGCTTCATAAGGATTTATTCCTACTGTCACCTAGAAATCACACTTGGGAGGGATATTGCAACTTGGGACCAGGAGATCAAAGGAATACGCCCACAAATTGTGAAGCGGGGGGACAACAAGTTTCTGGGTCCTGTGTTGTATTAGTGAGTTTATTCTTGGTTCCTAATCAGTAATGGGGAAATCACTTGCCTGTGCAGGTGAGTGCCAGCGGAGCAGGTTCAGTGACATGCCTGAAGCCAGCTGGGACTGCTAGGACAGAGTCAATAATTGAAGCTGGACCTGCTGGTGCCTTTACAAAGCGAAACATCTCTTTGAAAGCCTCTGGCTTCCCCTGTGGCTTAAGTATCTTGAAATGAAGCTCACCTTCTCACCAGAAGAGATGAAGGGGTGAACAGCACCTTGTGAGCACATTCTCTCTACAGCAGGCAAACCCCAGTACCTTTCCTACTTCTGCCAGAAGTAATAAGTAAATAAAGTACCCCCTCTTACATCTGCAATCACTGCAGCTTTCTAGCTCCTATTATCCCAATTATGTAAAGCCTTTGGAGAGGGGTTGCTGGATCCGACAGACTGTGTCACGTCAGGTCGTGCCGAAATCCATATTCCTAGAATGACTCCCGAGCACAGCCCCGATGGGTCACGCCGAAGGTCTGCCTCGCTGCATAGCTGGCCGCTGACAACGGCCAGCGGCTGTAGCCTTAGGAAAGGTGCTGGAGGAATTAGGGCAGCGCCGTCTGATCTTCCCTGCTCTGTATCATTGCCCTGATTTATAGTAAAGCTGTGACTGTGCAGCTTTCCCCCGTTGTTCATGTGGAGCGGTTCATCCGAGGTGAACGGAGCGGTGCCAGGAGGAGTCCCTCAGCCCCTGCGTCGCAGGGTAGCATCTCGGATCAAAGGAGGAAAACTTTCTGCTTTAAGAAACCCTGGCCCTCCGGTCTCCTGGGAAGTTAAGCAGCCACTGGAATTTGTCTTGGAGTTTTACTGAAAAAGTACTCAGTGTGTCTTTTCATCTCGGTGTCTGTAGGATTCTTTCTGGTGGGTGAGATGGGATTTTTTTAGCTATGTTGAAAGCATTTAAGTGTAGTAACTCCACCACCCTCCTTTAGCAAAGACAAATATTATTACACGGTGGGCAAAGCGAAGCGGAGAGATTGTGACTTGAAGGGCTCTGAACCATGACTGGCGTGGAAGAAGCTCTCAGCCCTGTTCAGAGTCTCTGGCCCTGAGTGTTGTCTTATTTTTATGGAGCCTGTTTACCTGGCACCGATATGTTTTTAAGGGCTGAATACGGAAGCTTCCGTTGCTTTTCAGTTTTGAGCTGTGTAGAAAGCTTTTGCCTTTTATGTACACCACTGCTGTCCCACGGTCCGTCCAGCAGACTCGTACAGAACCAGAACATGAAAAACAGCCCTGAGTAAGTCAGTATTTAATGTGGAGGCAGAAGCAGCTATTGTCAAAGAAACAGAATGCCTAAATGGGGAAGGGAATGTCACTGTCACACCTCTAAGGGCTGTCTTCACTAACGGGAAAAGTGTGCTTTTAGATGCGTTAGCTCATCCTTTAAATATCTCTCTGTAAACAAGGAGAGTTTTATTTTTAGCGTAATCGCTGGTCGAAGTAAATCCTGGATCCTCTGTTCCCTCCCCATCCTCCCCGTTCGGATTCACTAGAGGTGAATAGTAAATGAATTGTGACCTGTGCTTAGTGATGTTTCACTGTGTTTTCTTCTCTCCCCCTCGCCTCCCTCTGTAACACAGACATACTGTAAGCTGATCTCGCTAACCTTTATTTTTTCCTCCCCTGTATACGTGGACAAAGTCCCTTTTAGCATACTGGCTGGAGCAGATACATCGCAATCTCGCTGCAGGATGACAGAGCTGTGACCCTGCAAACCGCCGATAGTGCTGGCCTGCTGCTTGATGCTGAAAAGCCTCCAAGCCCGGGCACGCTGTGTCTTTCTAATTAGATACACCATATCCGCAGCAAACAGCATGGGCTGGAGGGACCCTGGGGCAGGGGGTTACGTTTGGGGGAGGTGGTGTGGCAGGTTTTTTTGGCATGGTTCCTCACCGCTTGCTTTTGTCTGTGTGCCGAAGCAGGTCAGCCAAAGCCCAACTCGTGCTGTCCTGGGACCTGTGCGAGAGCCCTCAGGGGTGTCCTTCCCAATGAAGATGGCTCTGGGTCAGTT
Organism: Ibidorhyncha struthersii; assembly: GCA_013398815.1. NCBI lineage: Eukaryota > Metazoa > Chordata > Aves > Charadriiformes > Charadriidae > Ibidorhyncha > Ibidorhyncha struthersii. Next base: position 567,155 of record VZSZ01003865.1, read on the forward strand.
CGGTCTCACCCAACCCAAATGCCCAGACACCCCCAAAGTGCCAGAGGGCCTTGAAAGGCATGATACAAAAAAAAAGTGAATCTGAAATTCCTTATTTACTTCTGGCTTTCGTTCTTGTAGGATATATTGCATCACGTGCTTTTCTTTGCAAAGACGTCCAACTCTTTAATTTCTCCAGACTTTAAATGCTCTTGTATTGAGATGACACTAGATCCTAGGGGGTGGGGGGCGGGACCCAATGATCCTGAAAGCAGGCATTATACACTGGGATGCTGCACTGGGACTGGCTTTGCTCTTCCCTTTCTAAAGATCCCCTACAAGCAGCCTTTAGCTGAGGAATATATGGACACTTAAATCCTCTCAGCCTGATGCATATTGCTGTTGTGCTGTGACCGTAGTGGGCTCTCAGACCACTGTGAATGAATGATGCAACTCATACCCCTTCTTGCCTGCGTGTGCTCTGAGTCACCGGGAAGTCCAGTCGCTCTTGGCAAAGACGCGTGGTCTAACCGTTGCTGTCGGACCCAGATACTGTGGTCCCTGAAGACCGATCTCTCTGAAGACAGCCCGTGGGTACGTCTGAGCCCGTCCATGCCCCTGTGTTCCAGGAAGGCTATTCCCAGCTCTGGCGTGGGCTCTGCGTGTGTTTTCCTGAACTCTTACCAATGCAGTTCTTTCTCACGGGCAGGGCAGGATGCAGGGTGGCAGTGAGCCAATAAGACCCTTTAAATGCCCAAATTCTCCTTCCTCCTCCCGTGGTTTTATCTCTCAGTTCGCAGTTTATTGTGGCCTTGCTGGGAGGCAGAGTGTGAGGCTGCGGGAATGTGCCTTTGCTCCGAGCTGGTGAGATGTGAGCCGCTCCGCGTGGTCCTGCGGCAAGCCGGACAGCAAAGACAAGGCACTGCACATCCCGTGCGACCATCTCGTGTTGCAGGTGGGCTAGTGAGTACAGGGTGTGCTGGTGCTTGCATCCTTCGCGTGCACATGTGGGTACGCTCAGCTGGGCACCAGTGTGTAGCTGGGAGGTCACCTTGCTTCAGAGTAGGGGTGTGTTGTGGTTTTCCCTGTGATGCTCAGCATGTGTTGAGGGTCTGAAGGAACTGGGTGCTCTTGCTGGGCAGTAACCAAGCCATACAACTACTGGTATTTCTGCCTCCCACCTTTATCCATCGCCTCCCCCCTCCCTGTTCTGAAGCACCCCGTGCGGCTCAGCTCCATGGGGACAGGCTTGTGGCCAGAGTCTCCGCTGGCAGTCTCCTGGAGAGACTGGTGACCTGATGAAGGTGCTGCTGATCCCCCTCTTGTCTCTGGGGGTTTGATTAAAGCTGAAATACCTACATCAAAGGCTCTGGGCTTTAACCTGCGAGAGTAGATCTAGCCCGTAACCTCAGGAGAGGGTGATCTGCATCCGAGCTGAGTGTTTTGAGTAGCAGCTGTTTGGCTCTGGTTGAGGCAGTGGGGTCCTGTGAAAATGAGCTGCAGAATGTGGGAAAGAGCCTTTGCAGGAGAGCAGAGGCCAGCCTGGAAAGGAAACGGGTGACAGGCAGATGGAGGAAGGCGGTAGCCAGGTTTTATTCTAGCACGTCCCGTAAGAGAGCAGCGGTGATTGCCTAACTCTGCCCTGCACCAGCTTTAGAAAAACTTGCCTGGCTCCTGCAGGGTAAAAATACAAGCTGCAACCTGAGTGGGAAAGGATCCCGCTGGGAAAAGCCTCCAGCTCACGAGGAAAGCTTGAGATCCGCTCCTCCCCGAGCCGCTCGGTGACCGGTTGGCTCCGGGGGCTGGTGACAAGCTGGCGTGGGGGCAGCGAGGGGTGGCTCGGTGCAAGGGAGGGAGGAGGAGGAGGAGTGGAGGGCATCCAGCACGTGGGGCACTGTCATTCTCTGTGTGACATTTGCCCGTCTCTATAACAAACAACAGGCTCTGGGGAGCGGTGAGTGAGCAGGGCACGAAAATAGTAAGTGATTTGGAAGAGCAGTAAAGGTTTTAGCCATTATTTTCTCTGAAGCAGGTGAAACTTGGCCCATCAGTGGCTGCGTGGCTCTAGACAAGCCCTCGTTCATGCTGTCCCTCACCTCATAGGAGCATCACACTGAATTAGTGGCAGGAGCAGGCGATACAGAGAAGGGCGATGGGGGAGCGGGGCAAAAAAAGTTAGGAAATTAGGCTTCATTAGTTGCGTTAACCACAGAGCAACTTGTATGCGCTGGGAACTTCTGGGCAAACAAAATGCTGTGTGAGGAGTCAGGGTAGTCAAGTACGAGAGCAGCCCCGGCAGATCTGAGCCCTTGCGCTGCCCCGCTCTGTGCTGCCATCGCTGCCGTGTGTGGCCCTGGTGAGCATCTCTGGCAGCCTGCGGGACCGTCCCTGGCACCGCTGCTCCAGCGGGTCAAGCAGAGGATGAGGGTTTCCTTCGATCCAGCTCCTCTTCCCGGCTGTGCCGCTGACCTGCAGGCCTTGTTTGTCACACAGCTTGCCGAATGGGTGAGGACAAGGACGTCTATTCCTTTATGTTTATGCAGTGGGCAGCGCGGTGTGGCCTCCATAGCCTTTTAGGTGCTATGGTTATACAAATAACTATATATCAGCTCTGGAAATTTGTCCTGACGTTTCTATGGTGTTTGCACACAATGGCAGCGTTACGTTGGATCGACTTAACAGGGGTTGCAGGTGATGCTCATGGTTGCGGTAACCGCTTTTATTTATATGCCCTCAGAAACGTACTTTCCACTACAGCAGGGCAGTTCCTTGTCCCAAGGAGTGCGTGCGCTGTTCAAACCACCTGTTGCCAGAACGAAAGGCAGAAGAGAGAAGCGCGCGGCTGCGGAGCCTTGCTTTCGAAAAGTTGCTATTTCAGGAAGAGACTCTTTGTGTTTGCTTTAAGTTTTAGCAAAAAAAAAAAAAGGCAAATGCCAATTTGTCATCGTTTGTTTTGCATCTTAAGTGTTTCGCTGAACACTGACGTGTCTCCCCTTGTCCCTTTCCCTTAGTGCTCCTCACAGCAGTGAACTGTTACAGCGTGAAAGCTGCCACTCGTGTCCAGGATGCCTTTGCTGCGGCAAAACTGCTGGCGCTGGCTCTCATCATCATTCTTGGCTTCGTGCAGCTTGCGAAGGGTGAGTACGTTTCCTTTGTCTCGTGAAGGAGGTGTGCAATTAAAGCAGAATCTGGGAACTGGGGATAATGCCCAAGAGCCCTAACCCAAGCATTTCGGAGCTAGTGGAAGTGCTTTACAAGCATCTTTTGTTCTCGTGCGTGCTTGGGTGCTATTTCCAGCTCGTGCTTTGCAGAGGGCTGAGTGCTTTTGTGCATTTTTTATAAGATTTTGTATTTCCCTCGCTGAGGTTACGCTGGATTTCATGCCACTGGCACCCAGCATATACCACCCAAGGTCTTTTCCACTTAATTCAGTCACCGCGCAGCCTCTCGCTTTGAGATTGCCGAGCTGCCAAGTCTACAGGGAATGAAAATTTTGGTGCGATGGCTCTCGGAAGTCTTTTCTGTAACTGGTGGCTGGTCGTGGCCGTTTGCTAGCAGAGAATTACCTGCATGAGCGAACCAACTCCCAGGAATTTTCATTCTTTCACAAACTGCCCCTGCACGTTCCCCTTCCTCCTGCCTCGGGTATGGAATAGCCTGGTCGAGTCCACGGGGTCGCAGAGGGACGCCTGGGTCAGGCAGGGCTGCGGAAAGCACATGATAAGCAGCGGTATCAGGGCTCTCGGCTGGCGCTAACATGCGTGTCTGTCAACTGGAAGTTAAAAATGAGAAGATAAAGCAAATATTCTGGTGGTTCTGCTTGTTTTCTTCACGCACACTTAAAATCGTCTCAAACTTCGGGAGATAGTTTGTTCCAAAGCCATCTGATTAATGCACACAATAAGATGTACTGTGTGCTTTTTTCGTGAAAATAAACTTTGCTTAGGGAACAGTACAGACCTTATTTGTTAAATGTGGATAAAAGTCTATAGATAGTTGCTCCTGTCTCTGTACTGGCGTGTGTGTGTGTGTATGTTCATGTGTGCACGTGGGTCTTTTTGATTCCTGCCTCAGCCATGGGAGCCAGTGCTGTCTTTGCAGAATTTCTTGCTTTATCAGAGGTTTTCTTTTTCTTCCAGCTCAGTGCCTACGCTCAACAGGAACATTGTTTGAGGCTTATCACAAAATGTACCTCCTTCCTCTTTATATCTCCCCAGGCTGCTTTGCTGAACTTTTTTTCCTCCCTTAGAAGGAAAAGGATAAGTAAACCTAAATCTCTGTTAGTTCTTTAACATTTTACTGGTAAAAGCTCATTACAATTGTGTTTTGCTTGCAGGTAATAATCTTAATTTGCTTCTTCAGAATCAGCTTCCCTCCCTCTGTACTGTTCTCTCTGCCCTTTTGTTGAGGGTGGATCACTTTCTGTCCTGGTTCCTCAGATGTAAATACATGATATTTCCATTGACTTATATCTGTAACCAATAAGAGATTTCAGTCTTGTGTACAAAAACTACCGTCCTATACTCTCCTGTCTCAGAAGCTTTTAACCTCCTATGAAGCACGGATTTGAGTTTTTGTAGGTCTGGAGAGGTACAGCGATGGCTTGTGTGCACCTTGCAGTATAGCTCATTGCATGTGACATTTATTTTCCTGCTAAACCACCTGGCCCCTTCAGACGGAGCGAAAGGTAACAAGATCAAAAGCAATAGGCAGACGATAACATCTGAAGGCGAAGACCTTTTCTTCCTGTGCATTCACACAACGCTCAACGTAAAGCAGGCAGGTTCAGAGTGGGAACCTTGGGATCTACAGGCGATGCTCCACGCAAAGCCCACGTTTACGCCGTGTCCTAAGTGGCACGCTACTGCTTGTCTGAGTGCCTATGTTACAACATACTGCCTGGGATTCTGCCTGTGGCCTAACATGGGTTTTATTAATCTCCTTATGGAAGTTGTAAGCTCTCTGGTAAGTCCTTAAGAATGCACAAGCTCCTTTCATATGCCTTTCCTTAGTTTCCACATACACTTTGCAACTTTCTCAACTTTTCCTTAAATCATGCCAGGTAACTTGATGCTTTTATGTAGCAGGGATACATCAAGAAACTGCCTTTTCTTTTTTTTTCTTTCTTTCTTTCTTCAAGGAGAGCATACTAGTATCACTTAAAGCATAATGAAAATGGGAAAGCGCTGCACTGTTCTCGGTCTTCATTGGGACAAGAAATGCTGGGCGCAAGCTGTGCGGCAAGGGAAATTTAAATTAGCCGTTAGAAAAACACTTTTAACTGTAATGCAGAGCTCAAGTAGATTGTCCAGGGAGGCTGTCTCACCGGACAGTCAGAGGAGCGGGTTAATAAACGCCTCTCGGGACTGGTTTAAGTGAGTCGAAGCTGCCTTGGAGCAGGGGGACAAAGCTGGTGCACCTGGGAGCCGCCGTGCCTGGGCTCTGGGGGGCTGCGCTGTGCCGGAGTGGTACGGTACAGGGTTGCTGGATCTTCTGCAGGCAAAATACGACGGACCCAGTCTTCTAAAGTGCTGACGCTTTTAAATGGGTAACTTTTTTCTAAAAGCCTGTTTAACCTCTGAGTAGGTGGGTGATCCTGGGTCCCACACATAACCACAGTGCCATGCCTTTACTGCTCCTCTCTGTGCCCGTGTTTTCTTTTATACCAGTTCCAACGCTCTTTGGACAAAGAGGACTCTTGCCACTACCAGCGCAGCAAACTCAGTCTTTATTGGGGTGAAATACACACCAGGTTGATTTGTCTGGGGCTACAGTTTCAGCGGTGAAGGGGTGGTGTGTTCCCATGACACTCCGGATAGTGCCCGAGCAGTGCTTTAATGGCTGCTGCCCCATTGATGGTTTATGTTTACAGTATCCATAAACAGAGAAGAGGAGCAATACCACAGTTTCTTGCTCAAATGTGGGAACTTCTGAGACTTCACAGAAGTATGTTTTTCTCTGCATTGACCTCCCGCCTTCAGCTTTTGGCTTTTTTCTTTTTATCCTTTCATTGGATATTTTCATTATTTTCAGAAAAGCAGTAACGTCTCAAGACAAAGAAATATGTGGCAATATTACCACACAGAAAGTACTGTTTCCTTGTGATCTTTCTGTGGACAGCTGGTTTACATCACTTCTTCCACGACACTTCAGAAGGAGGGCCGAAGTTGGTTTCCTAATGAGACAGCCCTTCAACTACTTGAAAGTTGACTAAGTCTAGCTGACCCACTTGGGATGCAATTATTTTACTAATACAAAAGTTACACTTTTTAAAAGCCTTTGTGCGGATAGAGTTGTGTTGCTTTAAAAGTTCAGTATCCTGGACTTCGTATATTAGTGTGTAAAACCGTATATATGGACCCCCAGCTGTACAGCCCACCAGTCTGTAGGACTTAAGTAGTTTAAATAACTTACAGTGTAGACAGGATCAGGATTTTTTCCCTCCACTCTTACAAAAACTAGGTTTATCTTTGGTTCTGCTGTTTTACCAGCTCTCACAAACTGCCTTCTGTCCAGCCGCCTCTGGGTAATTTTTGGCCGTGTTCTTGACCTGGTGAGCGGGATGCCTGGGACTAGATCGTGCAGCCGGTTTGGACGGCGGCTGGGCAGGTTTTGGGGATGTTTTCTGCACTGGGTGTGACAGAGGGGTCTGTGGTTAGGTCTGCAGCTGTGCTTTTCATACCCGTTTACCCTGCACCTCACAGTGCCTTAAAACGTAACCTAGGCATGAAATGGTTAAAAAAAAAAAATAATAGTGCTAATCTTTAAGGACATACTCATGCTTTTTACATGCGAGGAAATTCAGGAAAGTTTTTTTTATGTCAAAAAAAAATCTAAAAAAACATACTACAAACACGTTACAGATATATTCTTTTCTGTTCGTGATGTCCTGGGGTTTCTTAAATGTTTACCTGCCCTTGAGCAGCTCGAGCAGCGAGGTGCCGTTCCTGGCTGCCGCGCGTTGGGGGAGCGCTGCGGCGCTGGGCTCCAGCCCTCCCTGTGATTCCTCACCAGCACTTCTGCTTAAAAAAAAAAAAAAAAAAAAAAAAAAGAATTGGGCATTTGGGACTTAGGGAAATAGAATTTAACACTCGTTTTATTGAATTATTTTTATTGAAATTATTGTCCCTTTCCCTCCTTAGCGCCTGATTTCTGATCTTAAATTTCTCGTCTGCGGTGCCTCGAGCGCCTGTTTGATGGCAGCAGCATTATTCTAACTCCCTTCACTGGGCTTGTCAGAGACCGGCCGAGTTGCATCTGCTGAACAAGCACGGGGTGAATTAAGGACAAAATAGGCAGGTTTAACTTCAGACTTTTGCCATGGAGAACTTAGACTAGGCAGAGAGTTTGGGTTTTAATCTTGTTTTTTCTTTAAATAGACGCGTACGATATCAGCCAGCGCTGGCACCCCCCACCCCAATATCATTTGCTCTTTGTAAAATGGTGTTTAGAGGTGTAGTTGTGGCTGGCAAATTCTGAACTCGACACGGGAGGGTTTCTGAAAGTGCCGAATGAAGAGTCAAACCTTCAGTCATTAATGTGTGCTTAGCACATCTGTGAAGCCTCCTAAAAATACAGCCGAAGTACTCCAGGTGCGAGGCATCACCTTGGCGCTGGGGGGGGTGGTGCGCGCGCGCGCATCTGGGTGCTGCTTTCATTTATCGAATCCCTTTGTCTTTTGCTAGAAAGCGACCATTTGGTCTCCGTCTTTCTCTGTGAGGGTTATTTTGCTAGTTCCCTGTCAAAACTTTTTTTCTTTGACTTTTTTTTTTCTGAAAAATCCCGTGATTAAGAAAGACCTGAGGGAGGGAAAGTTTACTCGCTCTTCCTTTCCTCCCAGATTTTTTTCTTTGCTGCCAGTGGCAATGTCAGTTGAATGTCCCAAAAACGCCCCTTGAGCCAGATCTGGAGGGAGCCCCTGTGTGAGCAGCAAGGGCCAGGGTAGAGCTGTGAGCGTGGGGAGGGCAGGGGCTGCTCTGGAAAACTCAGTGTCGTGGCTGGTACTTACAGTCTCGGGCTCCCTCAGGTCTCAAAGCACAACGGCACACGGATACTAAGAGGAAATAAGAGTGGTCATTGCCTGAATTATCGTGGGTTTGTACCTACGCTTAGTCACGCTTGGCCGTGCAGAGATGGATGAGCACTTACCACAGCTAAAGAAATCTGCCACGAGTTTTGCTTTGACCTGATCCTGTAACCTCTCATGTCCGTAGGGCGAACCTGAGAGTGAACCTGATTGGCAGGTCGATGTTTAGGAGTTTGTTTTCAATTGATTTTTTAATTTATTTCCCGCCACATCCGTTGTGACTTGCTAACGGCGGGTAGATGCAGCAGCGTCTTTGTGCGCACCGTGGGTTGCCGTACGCAGCCGGGTGGCTGTTGCGCTGGTGTCTGTGCCCGGAGGGACCAGCTCACCCAAGGGACTGGCTCTAGGACACGACCTGGGACACGAGAATCTACTGTTGGTGGAGCTGTAGGTGTCTGAGGTGAGTTTGGAGCCCAAAGCCAAGCCAGATGGGTGTTCACCCAGCCAGCCCATGACTAACTCTCACTGTAGATCCTCTTTGGCAGGCAGGAGGCAAAGCCTATGGATAATAAACGTCCTTCGAGCTTTTCAGTGTGTCCCTGCAAGTCAGGGCTGAGGCTCGTGCACAGAAGACTGCAAGAACAGTGTGCCCTGCAGCTGCCCGTGCTCTTTCTTGTTACGCTGGCATTCAGCAATGCCACTATAACATGATTTTCCAGTTGTAAGCTTTGAAGGAAAGCTATTGCGCTCCCCTTACTCACGGAGCACGTGGGGAGTGGAAGACTGCACCGAAGGAGAGCACGGACAAGGAGGCTGGGAAAGCTGCCAGCATCCTGCACCTCTAAATCACACCAACCGCATGTTGGAGATTAATCAGGCATCTTAACGCTGGAGAGCTGATACAACACAATTACGTTTTATGGGCCACTCGCTCTCTAATCTTTGATTTCTTCTCCTGCCAGAGGTGAATGCAAACGCTGGGGCCAGGTGGGCATGGCAGGTTAGCGTGCTGCACGGCTTGCCTGCTCTGGTTTGGAGTCAGCAGTGGTTCATTTCTGCTCAGACAATTTTTTTTCTTGCCCTCTCTGCCCACAGACTTTTTGGCAATTACAGATTCAAGGATTGAGTTCAGCGTGCCAGGGCTTTTGCAATTTACAAGTGCAAAGTCACCTGTCCAAAAATAAATAAAATGCATTGAATAATAACAACAACAACAAAAAAAAAAACAGAAGCAGTCGGTGACGTGCGCTTCTCGTTATGACCACTGTGAGTTTGAGTGGCTCTGCGTGCACAGGCTGGAAGCTTGGCCTTTCACGATGATGTGAGCTGTTGTTTGTTTAACGTTGCATACGGAGGCTCGTAGCTGCCTTAACTCTTCAGGGTGGAAATGTGCTTGGACATCTGAAAAGCTGCTTTGTCCGAGGAGTTGTGGATTGTAGCGTGTCGCTGTTTTTTTGTACCCTAAATGAACTGGCAAATGCTAGGCTGGCCAAGGCAGGTACCTTGCGTTGGAGGCTGAGGAGCGCATCTCAGACTTGCCGCGGGGACCCTGCTCACCACGGTTGTGGGCTGGGTGGGTTTTAAGGCAGCTGACATGAAAGGCTCTGTTGGCTTCTCATTTTTCCAAGTCCAGCTATCCCAGCAATGCAGACGTGTTTAACTAGAGAGCAGCTAATACTTTGGTATTTGCTTCTTTGCATGTCTGTCTGGATCGCCTCTCTCTCCCCCTCTCTCTCTCGTCTTTGGGAGCAGCAGCAGAAGCAGTGGTTCGTGCCCAAGGTGTACCAGAGCGGTCGACAGCACGTGTGTACGCGCACACAGAGCTAGTGCTTGCGGTTTATAATGAACCTTTCCCACAGCCTTCAACTGCTGGGCCGAAAGTAATGCCGTTGCCTGTGGTGCTAGAGGTGTGGGTGACAGGCAGGAGGATCTGCCCTCCCCAAATGTTCTTGGCTGTCCCGCACGTCAAGCTGGTTGGCCCTGGTTAGCCCCTCCAGAGCCTGGTCAGATGGCTCGTTCTTGTTTGTCGTTCTCGATCACAACTTTCTATGGACGTGGACTGAACCTGTCACGCAGCTATGAAAAGAAAAAACAAACTTCTGGAGGTGGCTGGAAACGCACTGGGTGGTTTGTTGAGACTTTGCACCTTGCTGTTAATCTGCCCTGATAGGGATGGACGTGGCGGGCATTTAGGACACACCTTTCCATGCTGTGCGAAGGATCAAAGGGACCCTGTTCGTCCAGGGTCTCTGCACTGCATCCGTGCTGTCTGGCTCCCGGAGGAGGCACGGTGTTTTGCGTGCTGTGCATCGCTCCAGGGCTCGTGCCGCCGCTGCTGGGTCTGCAGCATCATTTCTCATCAGCAAACGTTATGCCGGCAGGCACGAAGGCTGTGAAAACTGGGAGGTGTTTGCTTAGGAGGAGGGAGGGTAAAAACGTTTGGGTTTTTTTTTTGTGATACCAGCATGGTGCAGAGGAGGTGGGCAGGATAACAAAACGTTCTCTGGCCCCAGTAGAGTCCTGGTGGACCATTGCAAAAGGAGGAGTTGTGAAGTTTGAGTAGTATTGTGGGGTGGAGTGAATCCGGGAGCCCAGACCCTTGGCTTCACCCTGCAGGAGAAATAATATTGCCAAAGCTTCCCAGCACTGGGAGGAGAGAGGAACTTTTCCGTAAAACAGAAGCAAGTCGTTGAAATGAGGGGAAGTGTCATAGCCTGTCCACAGCTGGTGGTGAGAACCAAGGATGTAACTCAGGAGCTCCGGCTCCTCCTTGAATGGCCCCTCTGCTGATCCAAGGTTTCTGGTGGTGTCTTTCAGACCCATAAACTCATCTGCTATGGGACCCAAGTTTAATACCTAGTGTTCAAAACTGCTTAATGCAAAGCTGTCTGCAGCATGGCAGCGATCAGAGGGGAGCAAACACCTTACGTGGCTATGGAGTGCACATTTCCTGGGGAGCCGCGAGCTGCCAGAGATGCTCTCCTAACCCTGGCCCCTGTGTGTTTCTTGTCGTCCTGTTTTTCTGACTCAGTTGGTTGAACTATTGCTGCTTTTCTCAGGAAATGGCTCAGCAGCTGAGTGGATCTTCTCCTCTGGGGTTTTTCATATACACAACACATTTTTCCCTGGCTTGGTTTCCTCCACGAGCGAGATGCGCTGAGAGCCCCCCCTTCTCTCGCTGAGCTCTCTAGATGGCCGTGTTCCCTCTCCTCAATGTTTAGGCAAGTTAAAAATATTTAATTATCATTAAATGCTTTCTGCAAGACAAGATTGCTCTGCTATTATAACCAGAATGGACATGACTGGGGAGCAAATGAACATTTTCAAAGAAAGGGTCTGAACACGCAGCGCATGGACCCGAAATAGGTCCCTCCCGCAGAAAGGCCCCAGGTGACCCATCACTTGCCGGCGCAATTACCAGAGTCTTGGCAGCTGGCAAGATCAGCAAATGGGGTTTATGTCAGAGCTTGTTACCTTAATTTGGTTAATTGTAGAGCAGAGTGCAGCTGAACAGCCAGTTCAAACCAGGTTTCAGATCGCCGGGGTGCCGGGCATTGCCTCGAGAGCAGCTGTGGCTGCGTGGGCTGGGGAGGACGGGGGAGCCGGGAGGGTGGGCAGAGCACGCCCGTGCCTGGGATGCTCTCGCTTACGGACCTCTTGCTCCATGGGAGTAGTCGAGGCCGAGCTTGGCAGCCTCACCTGCCGATTTGTAACCCTTGATTTGATCCGAAGCCTGCAATTCACACCTCCGGAGTCCTGGAGGCTTGAATCGCACATGCAGGCTTGAAAGATGCAGAGTGTCTGGAACTGAGGTTCATACCTCCATTTTGAACAGCAGGTCCTAATGAGCGCTTGCATTAGAGGAAGGAGGTAAGAGTGATGGTGCTGGACCATCTGCCCAGTGTCCCCAGTCTCCAGCTGGGGCCAACAGCAAGCATCAGTGGGTGAGGGTAAGAACGAGGGGGGCACGTGGTGCTTCCTGGATGCTTTCTCAGCGCACCTCTGGGGCCTCTGCGCCAGCGGAGGTATCTTTGTGTGATGGATTTCTGTTCCGAGGATTTGCAGGTACAGTCAGAGCTCACCCACTGTATTTTACAACTTGGCCCCCGTGGGAAGACATCTGGGATGCCTTTCCAGCATCGCTGCTGGAGCTTGCCTTTTTTGCCGCAGGATGTCTAACGTGGTGCCAGTTACATCTGTGAAGGCATGGCTGGCGGGCACAAATTATTATCTTTCTGGTGATCCGCTAGCTGGCAGGGTGGGACAGAGCCTTGTGGTGGTGATGGTGGGAGAAGACGGCTGCTCTGCTGGGATGTGATCTTTGGGGCATGTTTGTTAAGGAGCTCGGGCTCCTCTCATGCAACCAGGGAGCCATAAAGCATGAAAGAAGCAAACTTCATTGCAAAGGGGCATCAGGTGGACACCTGAGAATACGAGCTTGTCCCCTTGGAGTGGGAAGAGATAGATCTCAGCTCCTCTGGTTATTTAATCGTGTTCTGACATGTTGCTAAATCAATTTTACCGTGGGAGCATAAAGACGTGAAGTTTAGCAACTTGCTGCTAGTTTTCGGAGAGCTACAGCTCTTGCTAGGTGAGGCAGGGAGAGGGCAGCGAGGTGTCAGCCTCTCAGGTGTTAAGGAGGAACAAAAAGCCCCTTCCTTCCTACCTAGTCTCCTCTCCTGGCTGCCTCCACGCTGACTTGCCACTCCTTTGCCCGTAGCTGCGTTTGGGTGCTTCAGAGAGATGGGTTAGGTGCGCGCGGCGGTGGGTGCAAGGGAGAGGTGTGCGAGTAATTAGTTATGTCCCACCCATCCATCCATCCCTCCGTCCGTCACCCCCGCCCACCCACCGTGTAATGAAATGCCAGGCTTTGTGTTCATTTCTTGGCTTCGGTGCCGCTCCCGCTCCCGTAGCGCTCCTGCGCTGCCCTCCCCTCCTCTTTGCTCCCGTGTCCTGGGGGACAGGCAGTCCTCCCGACGCACAGCCAAAGTGTCTGTACAGCCCAGCAGGCCACCAAACCAGGCTTGGACCCTTCCTTGCCCAGAGGCTGAAGATGCCTTTGGTTCCCAAGCGGGTGGCGCATCCTCAACCCAGGCACGTGGTTTTGGTCTGGTGCCCACGGATGCTCTCCTCCCCTCCTGGCCAGCTGGGCGAGGGCGGCAGCTCAGCCCTTCCTTGGCAGCACCAGCACACAGTTTCTGTGTGAGGTTTGGGAAGGCACAGAGAGAAACCTGCAGACGCCTCAGAAAAAAGGAACATTTGGTCTGAGAGCTTTTTGCCTGTGACAAACAGAAAGAGGCTTTCGGTGGAAGCTGGTGTCCAGTTGTGGATAAGAAATGGAGGTGCGAGCCCACAGTGCGATGCTGGTGTCCTCACTCCTTCCAGATCAGAGCACACTCCTGGCGTGGCAAAGGTGCTGATCCCTCGGCCTGGGTGGGAGCTGGGCTGCTGTCAGAGCACGAGCAGACAGACCTTTGAGAAGAGATGTCCCAAGGGGTCTTTGAAACACCTGGAGAGCTCTCCTGGTCTCCGAGTCCATCCATGTGCTGTTCCAGTAGCTAATTACGGTCACTGTTAACAAAAACTGTCTTATTCCCATAACAAAAGACCTGGAAAGAACTAGACTGGTAATTATTCAGGAGGGGCAGAAAATAAACTCAGGAAAGCTGAGCCCGAGGGATCCAGCAGAATGGGATACTGTGCACACCCACCTCCGGCTCAGCCTTTTTATTCACAGCCAGGCCAGGGCGTTAATGCTAAATTAAGACTATATGACTGAACCTATAAGCCAGGAATTAAGGTTAAACTGGCAGCATTATATCGGTCTCTTTGTATTTCCTGGCTTTACTGTTACAGTGTTAGAACATGTTTACATGTTCTAACCTCACTTTTTAAAAACAGTTGGTGCATTTTGCTAAGGAGATTAACTGGCTGAAGGGGCATTAAATACAACCAGCATATCCCAAGGTAGATCCAGAAGAGACCTTTCTAGTGCAAGGAGGCGCTGGGAGAGAGGCACAAGGCAGCACCAGTGGAGAACTGCAATCTGCAGTGGGATCGGGACGAGTAGAGCCTTGCAAACCTGCTGGACACAACTCCACTGGGTTTCCTGGACCTGACTGCCCAGTGCGTGAGTTTCTGTGGTGGTCCTGGCTCTTTTGCAGCTCGTACCCACAGCATCCCCTTGCAAATGGGATAGGAACCAGCCAGGGAAGAAGGCAGAGGGATGCTGGTTTCCTGGGTAGCTTTTGTGAGCAGAGAGCATTTTGCACGCTGTGTTAGGGAATATCTTTTTTCCCTGGTTACGACTCAGCAGGAACAGAAGGGAGAAAGGAGGTGAAGGGAGCAATGCCCAGGATGGAAAGGTTGGGGATAGAGCTGGAGGGTCAGGTAGAGAGGGGGAAAGATAAGATGTAGCTCTCCCACGCGCACCGGGAAGCTCGGTGTCACTGGCACAGGTTTGGAGCAGTTCCTTGCGAAGCCCGACGGATGAAAGATGCACCAGCAGACCGATAGTGCCGTCGGGGAAAAGTCCCCCTTTCCCACCGCTAGAAAGATGCGAGCGAGGCGTTAAAAGGCCCGTGCATCCATATTTGTTACCCGCCCTCTGCAAAAGTGGCTTTTGGTGGCATAGGGGAGTGAAAGTTTCCAGCGTGAGATGGGAAGAAAGGCCATCCAGAGGAAAAATGCCTGGTACGTTCGCATCCGTCTCCTTTCCCCGCGTGCACGTCCTGGGTACGTTGTGCTAAGAGATGAAGGGTTAAGCTCCGGCCCCTGCTGACTGCCATGTGATGCAGTCGCTGGGGCGATTAGTAAAGATCTATGCCCTAAGAGGAATCACATGGGTTTCGACAGGGCTCCCTGGATGCAAAGGAGCCCTGCCGAATCCTGCCTGGCTCCCCGCTTCTGTCCTCACCAAGGGCAGCGCTGGGTCCGGGGAGGGGAGCGTGGCTTCGCCATCCCAGGCCTGCACCCGGGCTCCACATCAAAAGGCAGGGAACAAAACAACTGCAGAGCATTTTAAAGCAAAATAAATAAACCCTTGGCTGCTCCAGGAGAGTTCTTACCAAAGGTACAATCGAGTCGTCTATTTATGGCTTTTCATTTCAAAAGCAGACACATAACAGGAACTTTTGATATTCAAGACCTAAAGAAGCTAACTTCTGATATTCAAGCCCCAAAGAACCTGACTTCCCACAATCAAAGGGATTGCCACAACCCTCTGCTTTATCAGGTGGCTGGTGGGACTAGAGGAAATCCTGGGTTTCTGCTTTATTGGGTGGCTGGTGGAAGTGGAGGAAATCCTGGGGTTTTATCGAATGAAAGCAGCTTTCAGCTGAGAGGACAATGTGACAATATCTGTTTGCATAGCATCTTCCAGCAGGAAGGTCCCCAGAATGTTTTCTTCGTGGAGAGAAGATACGTGGGAGATTACCTCGGTGATAGCACGTTGCAGTGTGAGAAAGTTTTGAGGACTCAGTAATGGCCAGTTGCTGGAGACAAGTGTGTTTGGGGCTCATTATTTGGTGTATTACTCTGGATGAAATAAGTACTGTAAAATTGGAGGAATCAGCCCAATAGAAATATGTGCACATGCTCTCTAGCATAACCTGAAAGGCATCAGCATTATAATGAAGTATCCTAAAAGCAGCTTTTGCCTTCAGGTTTCTCTTGTTTCAAGGGCCACAAAGGCCCTTGGGGTTTCACAGTCCATCTGCATCGATCCTTTCTTGATTTTGTTTTCTGCAGGTGATGTGACAAACCTGACTCCCGAGCACTCCTTCGAAGGCACAAAAGTAGGCGTGGGGAACATCGTGTTAGCTTTGTACAGCGGTCTCTTTGCCTATGGAGGATGGTAAGATGCAGTTCTCTGTCTTTTTTTTTTCAGTGCTAAATACTGTAGTCCATTCCTTTTGTCGCCAGATTGTGTTTGCAGGATTGTGGTCCAGGATTGTGGTCCAGGACTTTCCATCTTTCTTGTAACCAGGGCAATAAGGCAGATGCTTTGGGTTTGCCTAGTAATGTTAATAGTCATACTTTGCCCCCTGCTTCCAGCCACAACGTAGAAGCACAAAGAAGTGGAGGTGATCATGGGATTTAGAAGAGGCAGCAGATGATGGGTGATGGTGCGCCGTGATGCTTGCTGCAGCTCCTGAGTGGAGTTGAGAGGAGGCAGCCGGGTGGATCTGGCTAGCAGGAGAGAGGTGTGCCACACGCCAACAGATTACTTTGAGCACCAAACCGAAGCTCCTGGAGCGCTTCTTTATCAGTCCCTTTGAGCGCTTGCAAGCACAAGGAACCTGCTCAATTTGCTGTGAAAACAGGGCGGTTGCAGCCGTCCTTATCGCTTGGAGGGTGGCCCTGTCACTCGCGGGTCCAGCTCTTCACCTGCAATCACCCCTCCTCTCGCGAGGAAGCGGGCAGTGTGGTGTGCTAGATCCACCAGCACCAGCCAGGTGCTCGGCAGGCTGTAGGTCTCGGACCATCAGCCATCATAAGTTTTACTGCAGGTGTAAAACTACTCTCTACCCCTCCTGAAATTCCCTCGCAGACGAGTAAGATGAAGGGCTTCATTTATTCTGTGGACTAACCAGAATTAACCACTGTTCTTTTGAAATTACAGGAATTACTTGAATTTTGTTACAGAAGAGATGATAAATCCCTACAGGTAGGTGTATGTCCTGTGATGACTTCCCCGGGAGGAAAACCAATTGTTCTCGGGAAGCCCCTTCCCCGTCTGCGTAACGGGGGGTGCTAATCAGCCCAGAAGCTGAGGCCGTTTTCTGGGCAAATAGAAAACAAGATAAATTAACGGCATTGTTCCTCCCTGGAATAGGGGAAGGGGAATAATAATCTCTGTATGAGAAGGGCCGTTGCTTGCGCTGCTTTCCTGTACTAATGTTACCAGTGGTGTTGGAAAGCCCTGCTTCCTTGGCATGGCACCTTTCTGAACTGTAGGCGGGGAAGAAGCAGTCACGGCTTTATTACTGCCTTGTATAAACTCCCTCAAGAGTATTTGTTCATACATATGTCTGTCACGTGCTCTTCCTGTTCTCTTGAGCAATAGCCGCTTTCTGCACCGCTCGTGCCTTTCTTTCAGGGTTAAGGAGGGGACCTGGTGAGATGAGGGTGGGCCACACCAAAGCAGGACATCGCTGATAAATCATTTTTGCTCACAGGGAAGGTGCCTATGAGGCACTGTCGATACGAGCTTCAGGGTCACTTGTGCAAGAACCCATTCCTGGCTGACCCTGGCAGTGATTAGCGCCTGCTGGGAAGCATAAGATTTGATACGCCCTTTCCTTGACAAACACAGTTATAAAAAGGCTTTTTGCAGTTTGCAATTATTTTCTTGTCTGCGGAATGCAGTCATGGTATTTGACTCTCTCCTCCTGTGGCTTTGAGCTCCACTAGACCAATTATACGTGGCATCAAGCAGGGTTTCCTTTTTTCAGTTTCCGTTCGCAAATGAAGTTAGACTATTTGGAAAGGCAAATTTGTACCAACACAGCCTCGTCTTTACAGACCCACTCAGACCGTGTCTGAACTCATTTTCTTTGAGTTTCATCAGTCCAGCCAGCTGCACGGAGTTAGAGCCTAAAAACTGCCCGCTAAATCCCTGAGCTTTCTATCTCCCACAGGAAACCCACCAGCACAAATGCTTTTCCTTTGCCCAGAAGAGAATGCACGTGCTAATGCCACTGGCTAGCAAGAGACATGGGGGGTTATTTTTAATTAATTGCCGTTGCAGTGATCTCGGGTTACTGCTTGCCCAGACAGCCAGAGTCTCCACGCAAACAGCCCCTTCTGCCGTAATCCTTCACTCTGCATCAGTCAGCCTGCAGGTTGTTCCCGTGGGGGCACCTTCTCCTCTCCTAGGGGAGTAGCTTATGGCTGGGAAACGGGATGTGCTGAAGAGCCAAAGAAGAGCGGAACGGCTCGAGCCAGCTGTCAGCGAGCGCAGGAGGGCTGCAGCGTGTGCCGCCGATCCCGGGCGTCAGCCGCTCTCTTCTCTGAACTGCAGCGCTCCATTACAATTTGTATTTTCTTCCTAGAAACCTGCCTCTGGCTATCATCATCTCACTACCTGTAGTCACTTTGGTTTACGTGCTGACAAACTTGGCTTACTTCACGACCCTGTCGACGGAGCAGATGCTGACGTCCGAAGCCGTGGCTGTGGTAAGATAGGTGCATTTCTGATGTGACTCATCCGGTTTCCAGGGCTGGCTGAATCAGGCTTGCACTCTCCGCATACGTCTCCTTGTTTATTGCACGCTGGCCGTGGCTGCTTACAAAAAAGCTGATGTTTGACGGGAGATAAAGAGCAACTGTGACGGGAGCAGGGAAGAACAGTGTGATACCAAGTGGGATTAATCACAGACAATAGTAAGGTTGAGCAGACAGTTAACGCTGCTCTTAATTCATAGATATGTAAGGTTGCTGCCGCCCTCATGACTTGTCATCAGTTACCAGAGCATGGTATTTATGGGAAAAGGTCATTCAGTCAATACTGAACTAGATTGTTCTCTCTCTGTATCTTCCTTGTTTTAATTAAGAGAGAAAAATAATACTTCTATTAATTAAAATGCCATTGCGGTCAGAAATCCCGATTGCTTCAGAAGTGAGCAGCGTGGTATGATCTTGCAAACTGAGTGTGACCAGGATTGTTCGGTGCTTGAAGGGGAATCTCCCGGTCCAGGGCAAGCTGGTCTGGGCCATTCAGGTGACAGCGAGCGCTTCATCCTTTGGGTTAGTCCCCAGCCCCGCTCCAGCCAGCACGTACACAGTGCTGGGTTACTGGAGATGCCAGCCCGTGTTGCGTTGCTCTAGTTATGTGCCTTTGCAAGTCTCGAAATCAATATAATAGTATTGGCATAAAACTGCTGTGAAGCAGCGTGGGGTCAGTTTGTGATAGAAAACTACAACTCCAGGTCACTGCGTCTCTGAGGGCATTGTCCCATGTCCTTACTCAGCAGTCGGCAATAGCTGCCTGTCTGAATCTCCTCGCAGTTCCCATTTGCTCTTGAACTTTTGGGTAGCTGTTCTGATAAATGTTGTGTCCTGACTCTGAGGGAAGGGCTTTCTGCTGATATGTATATTATTTA
The DNA here is from genome assembly GCA_013398815.1 of Ibidorhyncha struthersii. Taxonomy (NCBI): domain Eukaryota; kingdom Metazoa; phylum Chordata; class Aves; order Charadriiformes; family Charadriidae; genus Ibidorhyncha; species Ibidorhyncha struthersii. The sequence continues at coordinate 586,265 of VZSZ01003865.1, forward strand.
TTTATTTATTTATTTTATTTTCAATTCCACAATATGCTTTTTCAGGAAGGAGGAGCAGCACATGGCAATATGGAAAACCCCATAACACCTTCAGCACTAAGCCATGCCATTTGTTCAGATTTCTGCAAATATTAAGTCTTTGTAGGCAGCTGTGAGTTCCTTTGGGCATTCTGAGTGTGAACTGTCTGTCTTCTTGCCCCCGGTTTAGGATTTTGGGAATTATCACCTTGGTGTCATGTCCTGGATCATACCCGTCTTTGTTGGCTTATCATGCTTTGGATCTGTTAATGGATCTCTCTTCACTTCTTCCCGGTAGGTTTCTTGCTCAATTTTGCGGTTTTTGTTTACAAGTCGTGCTTAATGCCTCTTCATTTGGAGTTGTCCTCCAAAGAGTGGCTGTGGGTAGACATAAAGTCTAAAGGGTCTGGAGGCCATGTGGGGAATGCAAAAAAAAAGTTTTAAGACTTTAAAACCATATTCAGTTTAAAGGAAACCCCTTCAGTGATCTTAGTCTTCTGTTCCTCAGGCAAAGTCCTGTTGAAGTTATTAGAACATAAACAAACACAGGCTCGGGGCTCAGCGATGTTGCCTGAGAAAGTGGCTTTAATGAAAAGCAGAAACTTATGAAACTCCAGGGCTGAGGATCCCTCCAGAAGGGGGAAAAAGGACAGGGCAGGACGGGCAGGCTGTGGAGGTTCCAGCTCTGACACGCATCTCCCGGCTTGTCTTAGGAAAGTCGCTTAATTGCTCTCTCTGGAAATGAAGATGTAAATACATCTTTTCTTGCATTCTTTGTCCGTCTCCAGCCTTCCTTCTAAGAGAGGGACTTTCCACTGTCTATGTGCAGAACACCCCGTGCTGGGCTCTGATCCCGGAGGGCCCCGCTCCTGAAGCAGTGACTAGCAAAAGGGCACGGCTGGCGTCGTGCAAGGCACCACAGAGGTGGAAAACCTGCGGGGAGCCTGGGCGTTTCGGCCTTGCTGCCTCAGCACTGGCTGGGCTGGGCTCGGGCTGTCCCCACTTGTTTTTTGCTGAAGACAAACCCCAGCCCGGGGCTGAAGGTTGCAGAGGTGATAACTGCTCTGTCTCCCCCACCTCAGGCTCTTCTTTGTGGGATCCCGAGAAGGGCACTTGCCTTCAATCCTGTCTATGATTCACCCCAGGCTTCTCACTCCCGTGCCGTCCCTCATCTTTACGGTAAGCGCCTGAGTCTGTGGTGCTGACCTGGTATTGAGAAATGGGTTGGGGGTAGCACCCCATCAGTGTGGTTGGAGGCGGGCTATTTGGGCACCACCTCCAGACACAGCCATTGCTGTATGTATGTACCTACAGGAGAGGATAGACCCTTCTCCTTCTCATCATATCCTCATATTCCACTTCTGTTTTGAAATCGCTCCAGGCACTGATTGAAAATAGCTTGAATAAGTAAAAAATAATCAACGTGACTCTTGTCCTGGCATATAGTTCTTCTAAAATACCTGTGTTAGTGTTGTAACATACGTGGGTTTGCCTACTCCCTTTGCTAATGGCTTTTTTTTTTTTTCTGGATGCAGTGCGTCATGACCCTGCTGTATGCCTTCTCCAACAACATTTTCTCAGTCATCAACTTCTTCAGCTTCTTCAACTGGCTGTGCGTGGCTCTGGCCATCATTGGCATGATGTGGCTGCGTTACAAGAAGCCAGAGCTGGAAAGGCCCATCAAGGTGAGAACAGTGTGGTAATTGCGTGGTGGGTCCTCCCCAAGTCCGTTCTGAGCACCAGGGAAAGTTCAGCAAATACGGCTGCTCGTCCTGTACGGAAGAGGGACTGGGATGGCAAGCGTGCAGGGGAAATGTTGCGTTGTAGCTAATGCAGGTGTCCCTGCTGCATGGAAATCTGCCGAATGCGAATCGGCGCAGGAGGACGAAGAGTGGCTGTGGCCGTGGGGACACCGGAGTGAAGGAGGCTCTGGGTGTCAGAGATGCAGGGTGTTCTGCTGGGGTAGCCCAGTGGGGAGCTCTCGGTGACTAACATATTCCTCAGGACAAATCGTAGGCTGTGGCTCTCAGTGAAACACTCTGTACCATCGTGGAATTCACTTAAAATAGTTTTTTAATAAAGCAGACAAACCCACGCCTGCAGAGAGGAGAACTGAGAACTTTGTTCTCTTTGTCCTTGGCCAGCTCGGCAGTACCGTGTCCCATCTGGGAGGAGGCCAAGATCATGTCAGCCACAAGCATGTCTGCCTTCCTTAAAGGCATGTTTCTCACTCATCCCCCGGCACGCTCAGGTCTCTGCCAGGCAAGAAACAGACTCGCAGACCTGTACCAGTGCCTTCCCAAAATAACTCTTTGTGGGGTGATTCCTTTGGTTTCGGAGTTTTCTTCTAAAAGATGGGCTGCTCTCAGCGGGTGCCCGGCTCGAAGCAGTGTAGCCGAGTCCCCTGAGAAACTGCAGTGAAGATGCTCTAGCTTGTGCCATGGTCGCTGCTGAATTTGTTGGTGTTGGTACAGGTGCTTTTTATAAGGAATCATTCAAGTGTAGAATTGGGGTAAAAAAATGGGTGCTGAGAAAGGTTTATGCCGTCTTGGCAAGCCATATCTCCCTATTTTACTGGTATTAAATGCGCATGTTAGGTGTTGCCTGCTTCCAGTTTCTCCAGGATTGCTGGAAAGCACTGCCTAAATCGATACCTTCCCTGTGGCAGTTCAGGGTTACGGTCCCCTTGTTCAGAGCACTGGGGACAGACAGCAGCACTGTCCATGTAGGGTCCACGGTTGAATATGAACTCCTTCCCTCCCCAGGCTAGATAAAGTTCACTGGAAAGCGTACCCTGTTCTCCTGATACAACTTCTAACCTGTTCTTTGGGTTCTTGTTTAGGTGAACATCTGCCTGCCCGTTTTCTTCATCCTGGCCTGCTTGTTTCTCATTGCTGTTTCCTTCTGGATGACACCGAAGGAATGCGCGATTGGCTTTGCAATCATCTTCAGCGGGATCCCTGTTTACTTCTTCGGGGTCTGGTGGCAAAACAAGCCCAAGTGGGTTCTCCAAGGCATCTGTAAGTACAACCAGTGAAGAGCTGGGGTGCAGCCTTGGCTTTTGCTTTAAAACCAGCAGCTTCCCGGTGAGCGTGCTGCAGCTAGTAGCGCTGGCTCTCCTTCGTGGAGTGGAAGCTTCCAATGTCTTGGCTCTGATCAATTCTTCTTTAGTGGTAACAAGTTTTAACCTGATGATTACCTTACCTACCAAGCACCCAAAACGCACCTTGACTTGCAATAATTGCAAAGTTTGGGCCAAATACTTTTTTTTTTTTNTGTTGTTACACAGTGGAGCGTAATTTGCTGAGCACGTTGCTGCCTTTCTTCTGCCTCCCGTAAAAGCGCAGGGTCAAGCCTTTTGTCAGCAGAGAATCCCTTTCTAGTGGTGTAGGAAAAGAAGTACCAGCGTAACAGTCTGAGCAAAGCTGGCCTGAATTTGACTGCTGAAGATTCGGAATTAGTCCCGATCCATCGCTTAGCCAGTGCTAACATTTCTGATCCAGTCAAAGCTCTCCTTGGCACGCAAATGTGGCAGCAGAGCAGAGGGAGGGGAAAATCCCCTGGATGTTTTCTCTCACGAGGTTTATTTCTAAGGGCTCTTTGAATAAGGTTTTCCAGTAGCTGACACGACAGCACGGTGCGTTTTGAAGGGCTGGAGAGGCTGTGCTTGGCACGTGTAACCTCTCTCTGAACAACTGCATCAAGAAAGTCAATCCGTGTTGTCCAAGTAACTAAACCCTACCATCTGCCTCCCAGCTCTCGTACAACAGGCTGACCTAGAAAAGCAGACAAGTAGAAGTGCCCAGCCTTAGCTGGATGCTTTTTATGAAGAAGAAAAAGGCTTTCAACAGTCCTCAGCACTTGTTATTCTTTTTTTTTTTTTTCCCCCGTCTCTCTCACACACACTCACTTTTTTATTCTGAGTATTAGGCTCAGTTCCTGGAAAAGCCATTTTTGCAGTGCCTGGGTGGCAAATTACCATATTAATTGTTTTCCACCACCAAAGGCTTGTAGGGAGAATATAGAAAATATTCTGGGAACCCAGAATGATGATCCTGCAAATGTCCAGTTAGAAACATACGAACTTTAAATGCACGGTTATATTCATATACTGCAGGTAATTTGATCACCTCCAACTGATCTGAGTTTGACTTTGTGCATAGTTAGAATCAGTGTTCGCTTTACCTGGCCAGACTATCTCGTGATCTCCAAACACACAGTGAAGCAGCAGAAAGCACAGGTGTGTTTGGATACCAGCCACCAAAACTAATGGGTGGAAAAACAAAGCTACTTCAGTTTAGCGCCTTTCCTGTGCCAACTCGCATCTGAATTGCTTCCTTTGCTCTTCACCCGCGCTGTGCGAGGCAGTGGACTTCGCCTTGTGTTCAGTATGCTGAGTTGGTTTTGTCCTGAGTACTCGAGCCTTTAAAGAAGCTGTGTGCGCATACAGCTGAGGTTTTCAAAATTGGAAGTAAAAGCATCGGCTCATATTTTCTGTGCCCGTTCCTGCTATTGTGCCTGACTCAGTTTTGGCTGCTTGCAGTTCTGGCATCCAAACGTAGTTACCGTATCACCATGCAATTAGAAACTGGCGTCAAGAAGTACTGGAGCCTCTCTCAGGGCAGTACAGCATCCTTGCTGCAGGGGCAAAGCTGCCAGTGTTGTGTTTTAAGTTCTGGGCAGAAGCAGAGAGTAGCCCGCGGCTCATTTGCTTTCAAGTCTTAAATTGTATTTGGACTAATCTTGCTGAGAACCACGGTGGGGAGGCAAACGGGTCAGCCCTTTTGAGGCAGACTATTATGACCTGAGACCAAGATATATGTTGGGCCCCTGCGTGCGATCTCTGACCTGTACTTCGCTTTCTTCCCCGTAGACTCTGCAACAGTCCTGTGCCAGAAACTGATGGAAGTGGTTCCGCAAGAATCGTAAGCAGGAAAAGCAGAGACATTCAGCTCGAGGAAACGCACAATATTATTTTAAGACGACACAAGGAGAAAACGCTTCTGATCCCTCGTAAACGAAACCCAGGCGCTGGAGCACCCCGTCGGAGCTGCTTCATGTCTGACACCATGTCCCCCGCTCTGTCTTGCCTCCTCCGGCTCCTCCATCGCCACCCTTCAGCCTGGCAGATGAGCAGCCCTGCGATGAGAAGTTCTTGGTACGAACGTGGACCAGGAGGAGGAGTTCCTGCCGGCAGCTTCCAAGGGGTCCTACCTGTCCGGCATCAGCGAGTCCGCTCAGCCTCTGCGTGTGTGTGTGTGTGTGTGATACTGAGGGCTGTACTTCAGTTCCATGTGGGCTTGGTTGGAGTCAAGGATCCCCCAGACCACGGGGAATCTGCTCATGAGCCCGGTGTGAGTGTTGCCAGCTGTATGAACGTGCCCGTGCGGGGGGCTGGGACTGTGGCAGAGCCGCAGGGCGGTCCTGAGCCCGGCCCACCTGCCTTAGCGGGTCAAGCGGGGATGGTTGGGAAGCAAAGGTTGGCTGATGTTGGCTCACACACTCACACACACGCAAACCCATACCAAAATACGTGCTGCTGGACGCTTTGGGCTCTGTCCTCTGGCAGTGACTTAGGTGAGACAAGGCAGAGCAGAACTAGTGTCAGAGAAATGACACGGGGCGGCCTCGTCTGACTTTCATTGCGTTCCTGAGAAGAGCACTCGGGTCCCCTGACACTGCCTGGCTTTGAACTCTCAGATCCAAGCCATCTCCCTGCTATTGAGCCGGTCCTCTGGGATGCTCTTCACCAGAATGCCAATCCCGTGGCCCTGTGAATTCGCACTGGGGCAGGTGCAGGCCTGAGAGTGGAGTTCCTCCTGAAAAAACCCAGGGAATCGCAATTAGCAGAAGGCCAAGTCCTTGGCTTGCTCACTCCATGTTTTTCTGTAGATAGGCTATCCAGCATGGGATGAGCAACATCGTGCTCTCCAAATGGCCCTGTTCGTTGCCCTCAGTGTGATTCATGTTTGCCCCTAAACCATTTGCAAAGAGAAAATAAGGGTGGGCTTCCCTTGGCTCGTTCCCTGGGGTCTGTCTGTGCACTGCCTGTCACCGTGCCCTTCGTTCTGCTGTGTCTCCTCTAGAACGTGCAGTGAAGATGGGACCAACTGGGTCTGGGGGTGTAGAAAAGGGCAGATGTCCCCAGATGGCTGGAGCCTGGCTTTAATCTCGGTCTGCTGTAGATGGGCTGTTTTGCTCTAAGAAGCAGAGACTGGGGGCCTGTTTCTCCAAAACTGCAGCATCAGGTTTGGCTTGGTGAGATGCCCCCACCAACATCCTCCCGTTCGGGGAGTGGTTTTTGAGCATAAACCATGATCCACATCTGAAATCTTGTTTTACTGTTGTGGGTGGTGCAGTCCCATCCCCTGAGCCCACCCAAAATTCCTCTAGTTCCCGAGTAATCAAAACTATCCTCTTAGGAACATGTTGCTTTATTTGGTCAAAAGCATCACCTTTTCAGCAAAACTGCAGTTCTTGAACAATTTGCTCATAATACCTCTGCGCTCAAGGTGATGGTCAGTTGGAAATCAAAAGCATCTTTTTCCCACAAGTAAGCTGCTTCAGTCTCCGTTACAGATCTTCTTTGTGCTTGTGCTTTGTGCAAATGGGTTGTTGACTACTTTTTCTCCTCAATATTTTTGTAAACTAAGCTGTTTGGAAGCCAGGGTCCTCCAAGAGCTAATGCTTGCTACTGGATTCTCCTCTTAGCGTAGAGTTGTTTTGGATGAAGAGGCATTAAGGACGCCAATGGTACTAGCTCATGCTTTGTCCTTTTAAGAAGTTCTTTAGCAAAAAAGAAAGAGTGTGTGTTACAGCAGGTGGGCGCTTCTGTTCAAGTGTGTGTGACAATGACCGTGGCTATGTCAGTGAGTGTCTATGTGCAGCGCTTTGCTGTCGCTTCACCAACCACACGTCTTTGCTTTGAGGCAGCGCAGGAGGAATAGGTGAGACAATCATCACACTGAAAAACCTTTGCTGTCAGGTTGCTTCTTCCATGGCAGCACAGTGTAGAGATACTCAAACCAGCTCAGGTACCACTTCACACATAATAGCGTTGAGCTCTCCTGGAGCTAAGTGAACCTGTGGAGACTTGGAGCTGGTTTGGGTATATCTACAGTGCAGAAGAACCCAAAGTTATGGCCAGTGCCTGGCTGTTCAGGGACCTGCGTGCAATGAATCGGAGCATCTCAGATCCAGTGCCTGCGGAGACGCATTTGCATAAATAAGGTCGTGAACTGTACAACCTGAACTTGATTTTTGGACTCCTCTTCCAGCTGAAGGCTGAGGTGTTTTGGCAGGGTAGTGATGGGAAATCACTGCTTATGCTGGACCTGTTTCATCGAGAGAGAACCTCAGTCTGTCACCTTCCACTTGGCCTGGAGTTTTTTGGCTGTAATGGTCTCAGGGCTGGTTTCCTGCAGGGCCTGGGTTCAACGTGGGGGCTCTCAGTGCTAATATGTCCCAGCAGAATTACTTGTGACGCAAAGGAAAGGGATTTTTAACTCTCAGCCACCTCAATCCAGTGTAAATTAGCACTCAAGTCCAAGTCACAGAGAGCTCAGAAATAAGTCCAAATCTCCCAAAGGCATGGGGGTTGCTTGGTTTGGACACATCTTTAAATGACTTCCATCAGTGATGAAGACGATCACTACACGATACCCTCTTGGTGAACCTTTCACACTGGTTTTAAAGAGGAGATGTCACACTGAGAAATATTTTTTTTTAATTAACTAACTGATCTTAATTAAATCCTTAACTGGCTTGCTTGCTTTTGATGAATTTTCATGATTCTTCACTTGCTGCTAAAGATCTTTCTCTTGTACTAACCTGCTGGCTCTGGCATTGGCTCTGGTTTGGTGGTGATCTCGCCAGCGTCTCCATGGCAATAGAGGTATAGGAAGAAACTGAACCAGGTACCAGCACAGAACGACAAAAATGTTGAATTTGGTCAGCCACAGCTCACATCTCAAAGTTTACCTTTCAAAAACCTCATCTCTTTTATCCCTGATTCATCGACCCCGATAGTTCCCCTCCACCAGAGCTTGGTGACACAGCTGTGAGAGGTTGGGTTATTTTTTTCCTGGAGGTTAGGGAGATAACGAATAAGGGGGTGATACTGAATTTCATTTTATAAAGAAAACACAACTAAAGTAATTTTCACTCCAGTGGGTGGAACAACTGTTTCCGTTGTTTCTCTGTTTGTGCTCTTTCGAGCCCGTGATCAGTCATGCCTGTTGTGACCCACCAAGGGAGATAAACCCTTCCTGCAAAGGACACGTACAGCCACAGTGACTGAGAGTTCACTTTCCTAAACAGTAGCTACAGTTAAATGAGTTACTGTGTGAATCTATTTCATATGACAGTATTCTGCAAGTACAGCCAGAGCAGTTGTGTCGGTGGAATCACAGAATCATTTAGGTTGGAAAAGACCTTTAAGATCATCGGGTCCAGCTGTGGAGCCGTGGCTGCCTATTTCTGCAAGCGATGGCTGTGCCACAGTAGTCCCTCGGCTCTTTTTCTAACCCGCCCCTTTCAATTATCGCTCTTCTTCGCTTGTTTTTAAGTATTTAGACTCCCAGGCTGTCAGTTGTTAGGGGTGTTCACAGAGTAGCATCCCGCAGGGATTGCTAAACAGTAGGGCAGGGGCGTGCAGGAGCCGAGTGCTTCCTTATCCCTTGGGTTCCTCTTTCTACATGAGAAACCTTCTTCCAGACCGAGAGGGGAACCAGCCCTCCTCAGCCCTGCAAAATGCTCCCAGCCAAAAATGGGGGGGGGGGGT
>VZSZ01003865.1:595163-615474 GCA_013398815.1 Ibidorhyncha struthersii
CCGTGTTCTGGTAAACACGTTTTTATTTTTAATGGCACCCTCTGTGAATACTAAGTTCAAAGGGACTCTGTCGCTGTTGAACAAACTTTAAAGACCCTTCAACTGGACTGAAACTCCTAAGAAGTGGCTTTGTTCTCCGAGCCCTCTCCCTGTGTGCGGCTCAGGCAGGGGAAGAAATTGGGCTTCTCCGTGGGCTCCTCTGCTGTGGGTCTGCCCCGAGTAGAGGTTCTTCCTAGAGCTTTCTTGCAGCAGAGCTCTTCCTCGCGACTGCGATTTCCCAACCACGGAGAGATGTTTGCAGTGGCAGATTCCCAGTCCGGCTGCGGGGAATCACAGGGAAGGCCTCCTCTCAGTCTGGGAAGGTCCCCGTGCATTCAGCCAAGGCTGCAGTGTTCTCGGGCTTTAATAAAAAAAAAAATTAGATAAAATTTAAAAAAAGAAAAAGAGAAGGAAACAGCCAACTGTTGTCGTTACACAACGCTCTGGCTGTTTGGGGCTGTTCTTGTGGGACGCCAGCTTTTCCATCGACCGGTTGCGCAACTCCATTTCTAATGACATCAAAGGGGAAGGCGATGTTGGCCATTGAGACGGGGCAGGAACAAAGCTTCCTACTGGAGCTTGGGAAAGGGCAGCCCAGGGGCGAGATGGCTCCGGTTCCCTCCAGGGCTCGTGCTGAGGTCTGCCGGCCGGCGCCGCGACCTCAGCAGAGCCCCACGGACTGAATCGCAGCCTTGTGCTGGCCCTGGGAGCCCAAAGAGCATCTCCAACCGCGGGACCGTCCGATGCGGCTGGAGCCGGCAGCGCTTGGCTGCAGACCAGGGAGCGCGGCAGCCGGCTCCCTGCGGTGATGGGAACCTGCTCCTGCGCCTCCGCTGGGGACCCTGCCCATGCCAGGGCATCCCATGAGACCTCAGCCTTGAGAGATGCTCAAGGGGCTCTCCAGTTTTGGTGGCTTCTTGAGGAGTTACAGCCAGCCAGCCTTGCACTGGGTTTGCCTGTACTTGAGAAGTTTCTTCCCAGTTTACACGGTCTGAACTGGAACTAGCAGTTGGAGTTGGGAGGGTGCGTGTGTGCGGGATGCTGCTAGGAGTCAAAGCCAAATGCCATTCAGCCGCACGTAGGAAACGTGGCTTGGATGGGGTCACCCCTAAGGAACTGATGTCCAGAGGATTATTTCTTTGCTTTTAGCCCCCTGTTCCTTGCCTGAGAAGGGGTGTTGCTTCCTCCAGCTGTTGAAGTGTTAATGAGGAAAAAGAATAATATTTTTTTAAATACTGAATTAATTTTTAAATGGCCTAAAAGAGACTTTTTATCTACACCTAAATTATTCCCGCTGGGTGATGTTCACGTCGGCGCAGGGGCTCTGCGAGCGCCTGGATGCTCTCCCACGCCCCAGCCAGCGGGATGCAGTGCTGCGGGGTCTGGCTGTGTCTCCTGCGCCGGGATGAATTCCACACCTAGGGAAAACATCCTGATTTGTTCAGAGTACAGGGTGAGGTCCGTGTGCCACCTAAACCCTTGCAGAGGAAGAATTTTAAGTGGTACGCAGACCTTGCGCTGGCCCACAGAACAAAAGGAGGGTGAAATTCACTTCTAGTGAATAATCTGACTTTTCAGAGATACCTTACTTCTAAAGTTTGTATTTTTGTTGTTTTTTTTTTAAAAAAACACAGAAAAAAAAGGATCTTAACATACAGAAGAAAATCTAGATCTGATTTACAATTTTGTTATATTTGGTTGCTTTAAAAATATTTTACTAATTTAAATGTTGCTGTAGATGACATTCTATTTATTTTAAGGGGTAAATATCTTTTAGTCTTAATACTTCTACAGTAAGCGCTGTCTATTTACAATGTTTGTGTTCCTGTCAACACAGCTATTCCATGACTGACCGAGTGCTGGTCAGCCAGTAGTAACTTAATCAAATTGCCTTGTAAAACAAGATGTCTCCTGCAATGTATTTTTTTCTAGTATTTCTTGATTCTTTTATGTCCGTGGTTAACAAATCTGTTAAATGTTTGGGTTGTTCTATGTTTTGGGTTGTTGTTTTGTTTTGTTTTTTTAACAAAGAAAGCTGAGTTACAACTCTCTTGTTGCTGGTCTTTGCCTCTAAAAGTTTTATTTTGCAAAAGGTTGCCTTGTTTATCCCACATCCACCAGCACCTGAGCCCTGGGATTCCAAGCGTTCCTCTTGCAGACGGGTCTAGGAGCACAGCAAAGCAATGACAGCATCCAGTCCTCTGTCACTGTCCTCCTTTTTAAAATTCTAGGTGCTGTTTACTGGTTTTGCATGTGTTAAAACTAAGGGTGTGTAGGAAAGCGGGTGAGCTTTGGGCAGGAGGTGGGAGCAGAAGACGGATGTCCCCATTCCCAGGGTGTATCTGCATGGGTATATGACAGAGGTGCTGCTCAGGCTGCTGGTAAAAGCTTGCAACCAAAAAAAAAAAAAAGGCTTAACAGCAGGAAAGTATCAAACTTTATATGGGGAAAGTGATCCTTGGCTGCAGTCCCTCTTCCCTGTGTCCTTCCACGCTGGAGAGATGCAGGAGGAGCCCTGGCTGGCCGGAGGGGAGGGGATGCTCAGGCGTACAGAAAGGTGGAGGTGCGAGGGCTGCTTGAAGATTTGCGATTTTGGGTGCGCAGATGGCAGAGCTCAGGAGTTTTCCTCCTTAATGGAGAAGATGGTGCTGAGACTATTCTGTTAACACAACCTCCTGCCCCACAAGAGGAAGAAATGCGCGTGAAATGCTAATGGAGTTTAGGGAGGCTGCAAAGAAACCCCAGTAGTAACGGGAGACTTCAGTGATGCCTACATAGGCTGAATAGATGTCATACACAAATTTCATACTGAATTTTAGGTGCTACAGTCAACCGACATCTTGAACAATGAGAGAGTTCACAAGGAAAAGGCAAATCTTGATTTACTCTGGAGCGTTGTGGCTGTTTCGGAAAGTAACACTGGAAGAGAGAATACGCAGCGTTACATGCTCAAGCCCAACATCATTGTAAGACCAAACCCAGCTACCACAGTAACACTTAACTTTAAATATATACATGTATATAAAAAAAGGAAGAAGTTAGAGGTGCAGAAATGAGGAGGCAGTTACAAGGATAACATGTGCGACAAGGGGCACGGAGGCTCTCCGAGACGGCATTAGAGACTCTTAGTGGAGGAATTAGAGTAATCTAAGAAAAACATCTCTAAAAGCCAGCACGGCTAAACAGCAGAGGAGCCTGTGCCATTACCGATTTAAAAGAGATCGTTCAAAAAGTGACAGTTGTGGCCAAAGAAGGAAAACAGAGGAGAGAATAAACTCTGGCAAATTAAATATAAAACTTCAATAAGACAAGTCAACAGCACATTCACAAGCGGGAGAAGGGCCGTGACGCCCGCAGGACGCCGGCCAGAGATGCAGTGGGCCTCATGCTGTGCTGCGAAGCGCTTCAGCAGACAGATAAGGCAGTAGCACAGAAACAAAATGAGTTATTTGTATCCGTGTTTGCTACAGGATTGCTTGGAGGGGTTCCCGTGCTGGAGCCGTTCTTCACAGGGAGACAGCCCAAGGAATTGCTGCCAGATAAAAGCATCATGTTTCGGAGCAAAGCTCCAGCTGTGGGATTCAGAGGCCTTCAAGAGCTGCGAAGGGTCCCCCATCAGATTAAGTGCTACCAGCGGGTGTGTGCAACCCTCTGCATAACGATGCCGGTGGTATGGGAGGTGGCAAACGGGATGCTGGTCCAGGAGATGGGTGCAGGAGTAGCCCAGACCGATCGCCAGAAGCTGTTGTAGAGGATAAAGTGAGCAGAGAGATAGAAAAGAGCATCTTGGGGAGAAACACACAGCTTTCGTCCAGGGAGGTCAGTCCTCAGCAGACCACCAAGCTTCCAGTGCCTTGTACCCTTGGGTCTCCAGCAGGCTCAGGTCTCACTGAGCTTCCCTCAGGGTTTGAAAGGAGGAATTAATTTCAGTGATAATTGTTTGGCAGAGCGAAAATGCCGGCAAAAGCAGTTAATAGAGGAGGGAGGTGGTCTGCAGAGCTTGCATGTGGATCTTTTCTTGATTTGGGCCAGTTCAGCGCACACAATCTGGAAAAGAGATGGACAGGGGTGGCAAAGTCTCCTGGAGAACGAGTGTTTTCAGGTTCATCAAATATAAAGTTGATTACAAGGAGGGGGATCTCCTGGCAGGGCAATAAAACTGCAGATGAGAAGAGTGTTAGGAAGTGAGAACGAAAGAGAAAAATTCCAATGACGCTATGTGATGTCACTCCATGAGCCTGTCCTGAGCGCTGAGCTGGTCCGGTGTGTGTCCCCCCCCCCGCCCCAGGGCAGGGGGCTGCTGGATGCAGGAGGGGAAGCAGCAGAGGACTCAGACTCGCTGTCCCACGAGCACCGGGCGAGTGCTCAGGCGGACAGCCCGAAACAAAGGCAGGAAGTGTTTTTTCGCACACGGCAGTCTTAATCATGCGCTCAGTGTCAGGGGATGTTGTTGAGACCACTTTTATGTGTGCATTAAAGTTCAAGAAAAGCTCAGATAAAAGGGTTTGGTGTTAACTGCGGGAGCCCTGGTGCAGCCTCAGCCTCGAGGAGCACTATATTTGTGAGTCCGAGACTGGAAGGGCAAACCTGGGAAGGGACCAGACCTCATGTCATATGAGTTCTCCCTAAAAGATCATTATTGATGGCTGCTGGAGAGGCGGTCCTTTGGCCATGTGTTGGCTCCTGATTCGCCCCGAGTTGTCCTTTCCTTTGGTGCCACTGTGGCAGCTGTGCCTTCATCCCCAGAGGATGAAGGTCGATTCATCAATGGTGGCAGGGGAAGTCCCACAGTGGTAGAGGAAGCCTCACGCTGGGCTTTGCCGGGGAAGGACTCACTGCATGGGAGCCACATGTGGACCCAGCGCGGTCCCCAGGCAGCACCAAGCTGTCTAGACACATCTCCCCAGCTTCGGTCTTGTGGCTGCTGGTCTTTTGTCCGGACGGCTGGAGGTTGCAGCAGTGATGGGAGGGGGCAGGCGTGGGAATGCAGCCCTTCTGGAGGACACACAGAGAGACTGATGTTTTCCCTCCCTCAAACAAAAACCAGGACTTTTTCCTCCCCAAACCCAGGAACGCCTATGTGTTTGAGCAGCACAGAGAGAGGCGTGGGGGTCTGCCACCAAAGAAGGGTGAGCCCTCGAAGCAGCAGATAGAAATGCCTCTGCAAACTGGAGGCAAGCCCAGCAAAAAGCAATAAAACAGTTGTTTATTTGAAGATTTGTGCAAAAGATGAAAGGCACTAAATATGTTTGAGTTGGGAAGAAGCCACTAAGGGTGGGGTGTGACACCGGCTGGGAACTGCTTCAAGGCTGCAAACGTAAATGAAAGCAAGGAGCTGATGGGGAACTGTGGACAGAACTAATAAAGGGATCCTCTGAGGCAGATAAATTAATACACCAAAACCAAGATACAGGTATGAGGAAATTTAATAAAAGGAGAATTGATGTTGACAAGCTTCCTTGCAGCAAAATACGCGCAACAACAAAATTGTCCCCTTAATATTGAAGCAACGGAAGCTGCTCGGAAGTCGTGGGGTATTTTAAGGAAGTTGCTAATATTTCACCTGTTGTACAAAAGCCATGAAATAAAGGTGTCTCTTCACAACACGCTAGTCTGTCCTCATTTTGCTGGAGACCTATTTAAGGTGTCAGAGCTCAGAGACACTGGATTAAAGAAGATCTTTAACAAAAGTATGCTTCCAACCCCCTGATTACCAGACCTTGAAATATAAGAGAGGGATTTTTTTTTTATGGATACCTGGAAGTCTTCCCCCCCTTGCGTATTTACTGAACATGCATTTTTTCTGCCTATCTCAGACTGCCATCCCCCCTGCTGGGGACAGATGGCACAGGAGACAGCGGTGCGGTCAGGTGGGACCTGGAATTCTGGGCTGTACTCCAGTGAACTGCCGTTGTGCCTGGCTGTGCCTCAGTTTCCCCAGCTGTGAACGGTCTTGCCCACCTGCTAAGAACAGATAAAAAGCGCTGCCTGAATCAGGTGGGGTGAGAACTGCTGGAAATTCCCCTGGTCTTCATCCAAGCTGCACAATAAGAAAGATACATCCACATTCGAATCCCTACATCGAATTAGAGACCAGGGAAGTAAGAAATGACAACTCCTCTTGCCTGAGCCTCTCTTTCCTAATTTAACTAACTTGTCCTTCAGGGGCCACCGCGCAAGGCACCTCATGTCCCCAAAAGTCAGCTTGCAGTCAAGGTTTGCTGGAGCAGAAAAAGTACCTGTTGCCTTGTCCCTGGATTTGGGTGAGCTGAAAGCCCTTTCAGCACAGTCCAATTACCCACCGTGTGCACCAGGAGCCGTGGCAGCAGTGGTGGCCGGCAAAAAGCCGAGCGGCAGCCCAGTTTGGACGGAGCTGGCGAGTTGCTGAGCAGGGGGAGGATGGCGGGGCGAGGGACAGTGCCTCAGACAACGGAGATAGGCAGGATGATAGATTATGTAAGAAAGTAATTCTTTTTTTGTACTAAGAGCTCTTTTCAACACCTTCTTTTGGAACTGATTCCCTGCCTCCCCTTTGCAGCCAGTAAGCACTGAAATGATCCAGCTCGAGGATCCTGTCCTCTTCTCCCAGCTCAGTACAGGTTGTCATCACTTGTCACTGTGTCCTTCAGAGCTAGAGCACATTGCCAGCAGTGGCGGGGACATGCACAGGTTGCAAAGCAGCTTCGGTGCGTAGGGATGCATTTGTCCGTGGCTGCCTCCGAGCAGACCAGCAGAAGGTCTTTATATATGCTCTGCCACCACGTTTTTTGTCTACACATTGTGCCAGGCTCTTTGCAGAACCCAAAGCAAGCTTTGAGCAGGGTCTCATCAAAGACCTCTCCAGACTTCTGAAAATGAGGTACCGTCTGTAAAGGCATCAAGTTAGGAATCTCATAGCCTCCAGAGCAGTCAACAGTATTATCGCAAAAATGAGCAATAAAAATAAAAGGCGCAGAGCTTTGTGCACACTAAGTGCCATAAGCAAATTCTAAGGATGTGGCAATCTGCCTGTACAAACCCTAAAAGCATAACTGCACGGTGGGAACACCAGTGCGTTCTCCACTTTGGACCCGTTCTGTGGTTGGTTTGGTCAGTGTCTCCAGGATTTCTGCTCTAACTTGCCCCAGAAAATCACGGGCTCCCCCCCTCTGCCCGTGCAGCTTCTCGCCTTGTGTAACCGCTGCGTGCTGCAAGGACGGGAGAGCTCGTCCCTCTCAGCCTTTGGCTTTGCAGAGCTCATAAATCAGGTCTGGGCATCTCAGGTATTTGGGAGGTTTTGCGGCATTAACGAGCCGCATGGAGATGCCGGTGCATGTTGTATCTGAGAGCAGCGTTGCTGCAAGGACAACAGATTAGTTAAGGAAAGAAACCAAACTGATGTCTGGAGGGGATGTGTTACCTCTGCCAGGAGAAGGGCGAGCGGTGAAGCTCCTGCTCAGTCGATAGGGCGTAAAGCCCTGCAAGGCTCTGGGCGATAAAGGATATGCAGAACACACTTGGGCCTGCCAGGGCTTGAAATGAGGTTGCTGCTGGCCCTGGCTTTCATTAAACAAAAGTCAGCAGACCAATTGCACATAGATAATAAAACCAACAGTACACGCAATCTTTCTACCTCAGGTCTTGAGAAAATCAAGCTGAACATTTTGGGGTTGTATCAACAGCAGCTGGGGGGGTGGTGGCATGGCCACCGGGAGATCTGGCCAAGCAAAGACAGGCAAGGAGGAGCTCAGTTTGCAGACGTTACCGCAAGGACTGAAGAGAGGATGCCCAGCCTTGGCAGTGCACCCTGCCCTGCCCCTCTGCCAGGCGCTGCCAGCCGTGACGGCTGCCTGCAAGTCGCTGGGACGTGGCCACTGCTGGGGGAGAGCTCGCTGGGTCGAGGAAAAAGCTATCATATGCCACAGGGACCCAAAGGGAACACGCGTCGGTGGCCACAAGCTGCCCAACGTGCTGGGCATTACTTTTTCACTGTTTCACTATTTCTTGCATGTTTGAAGTCAGCCGGTTGTTCGGCTCTTTAGAGGGTTTTCCAGACATCCCAATGAACTCGCAGGGCTGGGAATGCTCATGCCAGGCTGAGCTCCCGCCTCTTAACTGCAGTCTCCTAATGCTGCTATTGCCGCCTGTCCGTCTGTCTGCAGTGTTGCTCCCGCTAAGTGGTATTGAGCCATTTGCCAACATTGTGTTTGCATTAGGAAAAAAAAAAAATCAGATTGACAAAGTTGCTTGAAATAGTCTTTTCAAAGAGTCGCTGGCTTTCCGCAATGTAAAGAGTTTAAGCTCTCACATGACACGTGGTTGTGCAATTACTGCAGGAATCAGCATTGGCTGTAGACAGCGTGGTCACAGGGGGAGAGCAGGAACCTGAGAAAGCAGCGGCAAGGAAAGGTCTGGGCTGATGAGCTGCTAATTGGACAGTCCTTCCTCAGATAGAGAAAATAATTGCTTCAAAATAAAAATGCCCGCTCCTAGAAGAAAGCCATTTAAAGTCACAATAATCCCAGTCTCGATCAGACCCTCCGAGTAACCAAAACTGACTATTGCTGGTCACATTTTTTCTTTGGAAGGAACATTTGGGGAGGGAAAAATCATTTTGTCACTTGTTCATGTTTGTTTTCTTCATATACCGCTAATATTTCCTAGAAAAAAAAACAGGAGCCTGGCATTACCTAGTTAGAAAGCCTGCAAGCCTCAAGCCTCTCTAGCTTTTTTTTTTTAGTTTCCATGTTTAATTAAAATTAATACTTTAAATTAAAACACAGAAAACTTAAGCAAAAATAGTCTGTCTTTTTTTTCTAGTACCCCGTGGAGTTTCTGAGCAGGTGCTATCACCGCTGAGCAAAGGTTAAACAGCTTTCGTCTGTCTTACTCATTAAATCAAAATTGAGAGAACCTCCTGCACCCAAGTTAAACGACATAAACCCAAAAATCTTGCAAAATATTCTCTATGGGATTTCCTTCTCGCTAAGACATTGAGGTGCTGAAGCGTGTCCAGAGAAGGGCAACGAAGCTGGTGAGGGGTCTGGGGGACAAGTTTGATGAGGAACGGCTGAGGGAACTGGGGCTGTTTAGCCTGGAGAAGAGGAGGCTGAGGGGAGACCTTATCACTCTCTACAGGTACCTGAAAGGAGGTTGTAGAGAGATGGGGACTGACCTCTTCTCCCCAGTGACAAGTGAGAGGACGAGAGGAAATGGGTTCACATTAAGCCAGGGGAGGTTTAGGTTGGATATTAGAAAAAAATTTTCCCTGGAAGGGTTATCCAACATTGGAATAGGCTGCCCAGGGAGGTGGTGGATTCGCCATCCCTGGAGGTGTTTAAAAAAAAGGTAGACGTGGTACTTGGGGATATGGTTTAGAAGTGGTTTTGTCAGGTTAGGTTAATGGTTGGACTCGATGATCTTAAAGGTCCCTTCCAACCTCAACGATTCTATGATTCTATGTGGGTCAAATACTGCCTGGATTTCTTCCCTGCCTCAGCACAGAAAAATAAGCCACATTTACACCCGCCCAATTCTGGCTTGCAGCCTTTTCGGTGCCTGATGCAAGAGCCTACCCAGGGTCGATGCATCAGAAGAAAACGGCAGGAGCTATTTCGCAGCCGACATGGTGGAAAAGCGCTCGCAGAGGCACAGCTGTGCCCTGTCTTCCCCCGAAACTGAGCAACCTGGTCTAGTAGGAGGTGTCCCTGCCCATGGCAGGGGAGGGGTTGGAACTAGATGATCTTTAAGGTCCCTTCCAACCTAAACCATTCTATGATTCTATGATTTGAAACTGGGGGGGTCTGCTTCCTTCCTCACAGGAGGCTCTTTTTTTCAGGATAGGAGTCTTATAGTCAGCCCAGCAGCCATGAGGCTGCTCTGTGTAGAGCTGTAAAGGTGTCTCAGAAATGGGCTGTTTGGCTACAGAACAAGATGCCCGGCAGAAACACAATTTATGGCAACTATCAGTGATTTAACCACCTGCTTGTTGTGACCCGTTCTCCGTCTGTGCGCTGGGAAAAAGGCTTCAGCCTGAGAGCTTGTGGATGCTAAATCCAGCTCTGTTGATTCATGCAGGGGGTTAGGCGGGGAAGGATGCTTTCATTTGATTTTCCTTGCTCTTATTAAATGAATTCCAGCCTTTCTGCAGAGCTGCACGCCGTGCTTTGCATGCCACGGTCTCCCAGCCATCAGTCCTGGTCCTGCTGCAAGTCATAGTGGGGCAAGCGCTGCGTTGGTGTTTCGGGGTGGTTTGCTCCAAGCATCTATGTGAGTGCTGCGAGGGCTGACCCGCTGCATCCTCACCCGCAAAACCCTGCCAGGATGGGGAGCTGCAACCGGCAACCCACAGCGGCTGCATGTTCAAACCCTCTCGGGGCCTGTGTTGGAAAGAAACCACAGACATGGGGGAAACTCCTCTCCCCCCCATCTCTGAGAAAATAGCATGGAGATGAAAGGACAAAATTAATCTCAAGGCTGGTTAACTCCAGCCAGGTGTGATGGAACGAGGGTTGGGAAGAGATGGGGAATTGGAGACAAAGAGGTAAATTGACCTGGAATGAAAAAGGGATCTTGATCCTGCATTAGATCAAAGAGCAAAAGGCACGTCAGGAAGAGCTTCCCTGCCGGGTGCATGGCTTGGTGGTGGGGCAGGCGGAGGAGCTGGCAATCCCCCCCTGTACAAATAACCCCAAAAGAGTGGCAGGAGGAATTGGGCCACAACCTTTCAGTTTGGATTGCAGCACCTTGGGAAAGTGAAGGGCTCTGAATACCGCTGCTCAAAGGCCAACCAACCCCAACTCCCTGCACTGTATGGGTGAAGTTCTCTGTGTTTTCAGACTGATGGAATTACCACCCGGAGCTAAAGGATTTTCCCTGGCTGGGTTTGGTGAGGTTCCCCTTGTGGCCTCGAGCACAGGCAGTGCTTGGCTCGCTGCCTCTCCCCAACAAATAACCACCGGCTTGTTCAAACCCTGCTGGCCTCCAGGTGCAGTGGATAAAGGTGAGGGATTTGGTAGGAATGAGGAACCCCAGTACCAGCCCATGCCTGCCTCCAACTGAGCCTTTCGCCAGGCAAGTCTGTGCCTGGGGAGAGCCGCCAGCCTCTCCTGATAGCTGCTCTGCAGTTCAGAGCATCGCCAGATTGCTTTGCTACGTATTTGTCTGATATGTACCGACTCCCACTGCTAAAAGCTGTAATACGGTTCAGGTGAGCTAACAACTCTGTGCAGAAAAAATGAGCTCCCTGGCAGACCTCTCTGCTGGATGTCCCACGCCAGCGGTGTGGTACAGAAGTACTCATTGCCCTGTGTGGGCTGTGCAGCATCTTTATTTCATGGTGTCTCAAAATACCTGTACTCTTTTTAGTGGATCGACATCCGCCAGTGCCACAAGTGAGCGGGAGGAGCCTGTCTGTGGAGGAAGCAGCGGGGAATGGGCAGCTTCTGCAGCTGGCATTGCACAAATACATCCCCTGTGTCCTGCTCTCCCTCCTGGCGCCTGTCTTGGTCTCTCACTTTGTACCTGGAGAGCAGGGAAGAGCGATTGTATTAAATCAGAGCTGGCCTTTTACATGGGTGTATAACCCACCGCTCCCGCTGGCCGGTGTGCGGACACCCTGGGCAAGAGTGTATAACCCACCAGAATGGGCATCCTGCAGCCCAGCAGACCCAGGCGCCCCTCCACGATCCCGGTCTCTCCCTTGTGCAGCTGGGTAGCTTCTCACCTCGGTCCCGTAATGTGACAGTTTATCTTGTGGGAAAGCGTGAAGCTGGCCTGAGTGTCAACAGCCACCATAGAAACCCAGTTTACACTCTTGATCCTTGCCAGACAGCGCTGCGGAGCAAGCAGCAGGTATCAGAGTAAATATTGGTTTTCAAATGGGACCTAATTCCCATCTGCTTCATCAGCAGAATGGATCAAGTGTGGCATGTCAGATATAGATTGTTTTTCGTGTGGTTATCTTAATAATAAAGCTATGCTTTCCATTCAAACAGCACAGAAAAAAGCCCGCTGTGACATATCACCAAAATCTGTTTTTTGCCTTCCTGTGTGACTCTTTCTTTTCTAGAAAGAGAAATGACATCACAGGTCAGGAAACCAAGATGGTTATTTCTAGGGGAAAAGAGTACATGTTACAGTGATAGAAAAACTGTTAATGGACATTATTTTCACTACGACGAGAGCTTGAGGCTAAAATTAAACCTTTTCTTTAAAAAAACAAGTCAGTGATAGACAGACAGATAGGGGACAATCACCTGTTACATCATGTCTGTAAAAACACCCTGAAACGTGTTCAGAAGTGGATGTGATACCGTCTTTTAAAAACTAAAGCATACTAATTGCTGGAGTATGAATCTATCCAAACAGTCAACTCAGGAGAACAGTATAGTGATAAGGTGGCAGACTTTGTAGATGACACATGGTGTTCTGCTGGAAATAAAAAAGTAAGTTTTATCTACATTTCATGGCCCCTAAATTGCTAAACAACCCTACAGCGTCCGCTGAGTTTTCGGGAGTTCACAGGGAAGAGTGAGAAAGAAGCAACTTGATATAATTGCAACTATGGAGCATGCGTCTCCCATATCTCCTGCTCCATACATGGTTTCTCATACCCACCACAACGAATATGATCACACCAAAGCACACAGCCCACTAGAGCAGCTCCTTCTCCTAAAGGCTAGTGCTTCAGGAGACCATTTCTGCTCACCGGAGTGGTTAACATACCCAAGCGTACCTTTTTAAGCCATTGAGAATGAACAAATATTTTCTTTTCTTTTGCAAAACCACGAGGAATCTTGCCAGGGTCATCGTTTCCTGAGGGTAAATGTTTAGTATGATAAGGGATGTATGGAGCTATCTTTACTGAGGGGCTAACAAAACCAGACTGAACTGGAGCAGGAGAACATACCAAATCCCTCCACAGTGCATTGCTCAGACTGGTAAAGCCTTGTCAAACCAAGGTGACAGCAGCAGGTACGGCAGTAAGTAGATAATCCGCTCCCAATAGCTGTCACAGCACTACCAGGAAAAGCAAACGCCAATCAGTTGTGGAAAAACCCACTCACCCATCAGGACGGGGTCAGTGGCTTTTTGTGAAGATAAAACAGAATTAATTTCATCAGTGTCACTGTTATCAGGGCTGAGGTAGGTAAAAAACAAACACTAAGGGTCAGTCCCTGTCCTTTACCTCCTCAGCTGTAAAAAACCTGTAAAAGTCAGGCATGGGAAAACAGTGAGAAACGACCCATGTCCACTCTTGCCACAAGGCGGGTCGACTCGCTCCAACCATCTTTGGCCGACATTGGCCTCACAGGGTCTTAGACACATCTTTGGAAATTTCACAGCCACCCCAGACGGTCTGTTCTCATGTCTTACTGGCTTGGTAGTCAGTAAGTTTTCTCTAATGTCTAAATTAAACCTTTCTCTGCTGATATATAAGCCACCCTCCTGCCCCTGCCTGCCATGAGACCACTACGAGGTCTCCCCCCTAGAGAGCAAGCTGCGTGAGCCACCGAGACCAGGCTGATGTGCCCCCTTACGAACTGACGGAGGAAAATGAGTGCTTGAGAGACAGCACCTGAATGACAGCATTGTATCTGGCCTGGTGACTGCAACAAAAGCCAGGCG
Source organism: Ibidorhyncha struthersii (assembly GCA_013398815.1). Taxonomy (NCBI): domain Eukaryota; kingdom Metazoa; phylum Chordata; class Aves; order Charadriiformes; family Charadriidae; genus Ibidorhyncha; species Ibidorhyncha struthersii. The sequence continues at coordinate 608,811 of VZSZ01003865.1, forward strand.
AGATACTAAACCCTGCTCTGCCACAGCCTGCCTTCATATTACTGGGGATATCATTTGCCTCATGATGCTGCTGTTTCCTCCTCCATTAAAGTGAAACACTCCTCTCCACTAAAATATTCTGAGATCCTGTGATGAAGGGGTTCGTAATGGGAACTGAGTGTTGGCTAGGTGTTAATAGAGCACTGATTATTTTTAAGCGAACTTGTATCTGCCTACTGAGGGAAAACGGGACTGATAACTCTATGCAGTAGCTGGTCCTTTGCGTCCAAGAGAAAGCAGCACCTGGAAACCCACTGCACGCTCCGGCTCTGGAGATGGTGTACCTCAATAATGAAGCGTGGGCTGTTCAGGCATCTCACGGCAGAATAAGTCTCCCTGGGTGAAACAAATGTGCTTGGGCTTGTTCTTAGGCAAGGAAAAACATCGGATTAATACTGAGTCCCCGCTGGAACCGCTTTCTCTGTCATCTAATTCCTGAGGATTTAAGAAGAGGGAGGCACTACCTGAATCAGTTAAAGCTGGAGACACCGAAATACAGAGGATTTCTTCACCTGAACAACCTCCGTTCACTTGAGTACATTGTGCTGCTTTTCTCCTCGCATCCTGAAGCCGGGCCCTGGGCTCGGTTATCCGTTTCCCACCAGCAAGAGCTCTGCACCTCCGCAGATGATGCAACGTCTCAGCAATTCTTGCACCATGGTGCGGTGGGAGCCGGCTCAGGGCCCCTTCTCTGCAGAGGAGCTGACATCTGGTGGGACACGAAAGCCATTACAAGTCTTACTACATTCCAGCCTGGGTTGCATCAGACTTCGAATTTGAATAATGGGAGGAAAAAATGGTGGTGTACGTAAGGGCAGGGGATTATAAGGTATTTTTGGCTGCTTTGCTCTTATGAGCAATATGACCTTTCCTGGCCAGAACTCACTTCACAGGATTTATGGGGTTTCCTTTTAGTCACTTCTTTTCTACCCGGTTCACCCAATTATTTAGATTTCTCTTTAGAAACAACAAAGTGGCTTCAAAGGCCCCTGGGCTGCTGAGCCCCAAATTGTGCTCTTGGACCCAATCTCTCTACAAAACCCTGACCCCAGGATGAGGTGAGCCTGGGACCTGTGCAATGACATTGGCATTTAAGAGGAGTGCCTCTGCATCACCTTGGTACATAAATGAGTGGAAAAATATCTAAGCACGCTCATAAATAAAATGGGAACAGAGAAAAACAAGCCTGATGATGGGTTAGGAAGACGTTTCAGCTGGTATCAGCCAGACTCCATCCCTGATACTGTGAACCCTACTGCCTTACACAGTGAAGATTAAGCATCTCTGAAGAAGCTTAGGTAGCCTAATTAATGGTGCACTAGCCTAATTAACGAAGATCCAGGACAGACATAAAAGCAGTCTAAGATTTCTGCTTTCTCGTTGCCGTTCTGGCAACCGGGACACTGACTCGAGCAGATTGACGGGGGCCAATGTCGCAGAAAGACGTGACGATAGCTGGACAGAGATTTTCTATGCAGCTGCTGGAGCATTTTAATCGGGAGCAGCTTCAAGGCTGGGCTGGTAAATACTGCCATGGCTCAGTGACACCGTGGACACTCTTCACACTTGAAATACTACCATCAAAGCTGCTCTAATGAAATAGCGGAGGCAAACACCAGTCCTCGCAGCAATCCGCGATGTCTGCAAAAGGACAAGCAAAAGAAGGCAGTGACATGCGCAGAAGAATTCGGCTGCTCTACGAGGAAGTTTGCAGAGGCTGACTTGAATAGCATGAAAACATTAGTTCCTCCAAGAGTCCTGTCCTCCTGTGCTTACTCGTCTATGTGTGCATGCACGTGTCATTGTATTAAGTTAGCAAAACCTTTATTTGAAAAGAATTTCTGTATTCTGGTGCTTGGTGGTAAATTGGAAAGACGTGTTCAGTAAACGGTGGGAGCAGACCTTTCTCACGTGGCAGCTGTTCACGGTGAACAGCTGAAATAACTTCGCAGTCTTGCGCTGCTCACTAGAAGAGAAGGTGCGCGCCCCATGACCAGGATCCCTTGGCAGTACAAGGCAAGCAGCATTCACTCCTCACCCTCGTAGGCAGCTTCAGCTGTTTTACACAAATCGGAAAGTATACAATTCTCCCAGTACACAGTCACCCTTAAAATGCTGATCAGCCTTATCACTGAGCTGGATGTTTTATTACCCTGAGAAGGCTCCTCTATTAAATCTCCAAGGCTAGAACCGGTGCTTCTGCAAAATGACCTTGTTCTCAGACCTAGAGCTATCTCCCACAAATGAGCCTGGCATGATGCTGAAGAATGAAACATTACAGCCAGAAATACATATTAATGCTTCCCGCTTTGCATCTACTATGCTTCTTGTCCTGGCACTTTGGCTGGGAGTAAATTCATTAAAAAGGAAGCAAGCACAGCTGGGGAGAGGCAAGCTTCACACATGCAGAAATATAGTGTGAAGGGGCTCAGTTTGACGTTAAAACCAAACTATTTTAGGCAATAGCTCTTCATTTTAGTGCTTAGATGGAAGCATCTGCATTCAAAGCCTGAATTCAGAGAGGGGAGAGGCATGCTCATTTACTCTGGATCAGTGGTGGAGACATTCTTACTTATTTGCTGTAGATCAGTGGTGGATTCAGGTGAGAATTTATTTTACCACGTCTGTACGGGGTTTTTTTTACCTGCAGGTGTATATATGTTATATATATATGTATATATGTTAACTGGAGCTGCCATCTTCATTATTGCTGGTACTGATGTTAATAATTTGTGCTATAACACCAGAGTGCTATTACATCCTTATCTAGAATATGTAAGATTGCTGCACCATTATTAATGATCAGAAATGTGACTTTCTAAACCACTCTCCTGCTCTGTCTTGCTTTTTATTCTTTCTCTCCAGTTTTCTTTTAAAAAACACAGAAAACCCAATGAAGTCCCACTGGAATGGCAAAAGTAAGGGCTTTCGCAGACTCACTGAGAGTTTGTGGCTTCAAGTGTGACAATTTGCTGATGGATTTAGATTGATGTCCCTCGGGATCTGTATCTGAATAAAGCCACGCTTTGTACTTCCCTCCAGGGAAGCCTCTGCCTTCCTCTGCTTCCTCTGTTTGCAAGATATTAAAGCACCAATTTCAAAACAGAAAATTCAGGAAGCCAATTGAATGGCTGAGAGATATTATCAGCTTCTGGTTATAAATGACCCTGAATGGAGCAAGGTACTGTTGCTGACTTGCAGCAGCCGCCTGCCTGGTCCACATCCAATTTCAGGTGCTACATGCATAAGCAGGGGCCGAGGGGCCTCTGCTGGACTGTGAGCACAGACAGGATAAAGCCCCAGACTTTCTGATATGAGGGACTTCTTCCAAAATGAGCCTTGGCTGTGCATGTGCCCTTCCTTGACCTTCAGCTGTATTTGCGTTTGGAGATAAGTGGCTTTGAAATGCTGTCACCAGAGTCTAGGGGGGCATTTTTTGTGATTTTTGTGATTTTTCTCCTCCCAATTTTACAAGTCCAGAGGAGGAAAATTGCGGTTTGAGCCTGGAGGAGACTGAGTGACCTGTTTTTTGACTTGTTACATGAAGCTCTCCTGCATGAGTTATACACCACAGAGCATTTAAAGAAAATAATTTTTCCTGGGCATCCTGACGTGTTCCAGGGCACATGCGGCACTCAGAGCCCTCAGCCTGCTGAATCCAGCTATCCCTCCTCCCGACAAACTTCCATAATCTTCTCCAACACACTGGTGTTCCTGGCTGTTACGCTGGCATCATTTTCTGTTCCCTTGTAGCACTCTCCTCTCACTCCACAGGCCCACACCAAAATCCCATTGAGGTGGAACCCAGCATGGTTGCAGCAGTCCCCACTCTGCAGCCCCACAGTTCTCTCTGTTTAAACTGTTTATCTTCATTCTGATCTTTCTATAAAGACAGCGTCAGTATACTCCAACACACCACCTCTTCCTACAATTGCAATCCATTTTTCGTTGATTTAGTTACTGTGCTGTCAGCATGTCCTGCCGCTTAATCTGTGTCATTAATTCCTTCCTTGCTACTGGCTTCAGAAAGCACTAACAAGGGCAAAATAAATCAAGTGTTAGAGCACAAAGAACACTTGTGGGAAAAAGCTTTTGACTCCTTTCTGAAGCTTTCATGCCTGTTATTCTTTACTTTGCTGATACAGCTGGATTTACCATCCTGTTGAATGAGCATATTCCAGACTATAAAAAAATAACAAAGTAAAACCACGTGCTCTTTGTATAGGTCAGAACTGGAGATGGGCTGCCAGATATAACAGTATAGGACAACTTCATAGCAGTAGAACAAAATGTGCAAACACAGGCAAAGTCGAGCTTATGCTGTGTTCCTCAAAACAAAGCGGAAACAAAACCTGAAACATAACAGAAATGAGAGTGTGAGGACATCTGTGCGTGGGAGCATGTGTGTGAGCGCCCGAACTCGGCCATGTTTGGGAGCGCACATCTGTCTGCCAGATGGGTGAAGATGTTTGTGTGAACGTGTAGGATTACATCCGTGCATGCTGTGTGGGAGTGTGGAGGGGCCTTTCCCATTCAGGGTGAAGGGAAGTCTGTGAACAGAGCTCACCTCAGTCAGTTTTTGAGTCTTAAATTCATGTGTTGGGGCACTGGTGCTCTCATGGCACAATCTTTAGTCTTATCTATAGTCAAGGTGTCCATCCAGATCCCTTCAAGGAAGTCGCATCTCTTAACAGATACCACCATTAATACAGCAGGATTTCTACACCGTGGTGGGGCAGGGGTATATTTATCCCTGAGAACTTCATGCCTTGTTTCATGCTTATATTGTCCTTTGTATTCTCAAAGCACAGTGCAAAGTTTTCTTTGTCCTTTCATCCTCTTTTTTCACATAAACCATGAGAAACCAGACTATATAGTTCAAGAGATCAAAGAGCTCACACCAAGGATGTTCTACCCCACGCAGTTCCCCATGTGGGTGCTAGCTCCAAATGACCCTGAACATCTGAAACTACACTCAGAAATATGGAAAATAAAGTTTAGAGTATGCAATTTGAGCTCACAGAGCTGAGGATCTCTGCACACTCAGTTATGGAAATAGCCACAAATGATGCAGAACCAAAAAGGCCGATGCACATGGGGGCAGGTGGAGCGGGCTGTGCAGGAGGTGAAAGACTCGTTGCTTCCCCCGTAAACCCGTGCCTGGTGAAGACTTCAAGAGTGGGTTTCACAAAGATGGAGCGTTTTTCATTTCAAAGCCCCCCTAAAACGAGTTAGAAGATCTGGCCCCAGAGGAATTGGTGACCAAACTCCTGTGGACATCAGGAGGGGATGTGTTTTCACACACTGGTGTCTTTTTGAGGTTAAGGACCAAGAAGCAGCAGGGAGACTTCCTAGCCTGTGTGTACACCAGGGAACTCGGCAGAGCTCCTGCATCTTACGTTGGCTGAGAAATTGCCCCACTCACTTGACCTGGTCTCTCTGTAGTTTTCTGTTCACATCCTGCACATAAACACTGACACGCTGCAGCTTTAGTTGTAACTGCAATGTTTTCGGAATGACCAGACAAACAAAACACTGGTTGGGATGTACATTGTCTGCAACCTCAAAATACTTTCCCAGCTCTTCCCTTCATGCTTTGGGGTTGTGTTTCCAAGATCTGAGGTTCAAGTGTAGGCAGACGTTCAAAGCATAGGATCCGTCCTGCAATTTCCATGGCATGTACTGAATGTTTGGGTTGATTTGGTGGGCACTGAGCTGTACCTTCAGTGGATATCCTCGCAGTGGTTTCGACAGTGATGAAAACCACACCGTTTCTTAGGCGATGAAGGTTTTTGTGGGAATTCAGTGAAAAATAAAATGATTGCACCCTTTCCCCGGGGGTGAGAAACAATTACCAAGGCAATTTTGAAGCACAGGGAGCTGAAGGGAAACTCACAGCTCTGAGATGTATTTGAATTCATATTTACAGTGTACACACACACTGGTTATGTGTTTAAAGTTGGCGTTTTCCCACAAATGCTACCTGGGCTCAGCAACTGTGTGAAATACCACATAAAAAGCCAAATCATCATTACTCCTTCCCCACCATCAAGGGAAAGAAGCAGCTGCCTGGCATCGCCTCACAGTGCCCGCCGTTCCCTTCAGCTCTACGAGGCCTCAGGTCTCTGAGCTCGGCCTGGATAAACCCCATTTCCAAAACCTCGCATCTGAAAATGAAAATTCTTGTGCAGCCCCCCAATCCCCAAGGTTTTCAACCCGCCGTTGATTTTTATTTCTGCGCAGGGCCTCCCCCCAGGTCTGGCTAATGCCTTCGGGCATCCCCTGGGCCCTCGGCTTCCCTGGGAGGGGCCATTTTGTGTGAGGGGAGGGGGCCATTTTGTGGGTTCAACGGTCTCCTCAGGGCAGGAATAAATGGGAACATGAACAAAAGAGGGTCGGGACACTGAAGGCGGGTGGCAGGGGGTGTGTGGGGGCCGCGTTAAGGCCTCTCCCCGGCCCGGCGGGGCTCATAGGGCCGGGTCAGGGCACCCCTACTCGCAGCACTCCCTCCGCTCCGGCCCGAAGCTGGAGAGCCGCGAGAAGAAGGGAGAGAGGACGGCGGGCCGATAGCGGCCGCGCCGAGTCCGCCGGGCCTGCAGAGGGCCCCCGCGGCCACGCTGCTCGG
>VZSZ01003865.1:615532-653578 GCA_013398815.1 Ibidorhyncha struthersii
ATGGGGAAGAAAGGGAAGCGGGAGAAGAAGGGGAAGGGGGCCGAGAAGACGGCCGCGAAGATGGAGAGGAAGGTGTACCGCAGAGCCAAGAAGGAGGAGGTGAGGGGCGGGAGCGGGGGGCTCCGGTAGCCCCGACCCGCGAGGCCTGGGCCTCCCGTGGGGCGCTGCCGCGCTGCCTTGGGCCCTCTGTGGGTCTCGGGGCGTTTTGTGAAACGGGGCCTGAAGGGGAAACCTTCAGGTGGAGGTGGATGCATTGGGAGGTGGGAGGAGTGGGTCGGAGACAGGGGTATTTCCAGTTGGAAGTCAAGGAGCATATCCAAGCGCAAGCGGCTGTGACTTAAGGTTAAGTCCCGCAGGTCGTCAGCCGGGTACAAGATGCGCAGGCGGAGGCGTTCTGAGGTCAGCTCACATCTCATGAAGCTTTTAGGGTTAGTGTTAGGGCAATCCTGGTGTAAAAGCAGTGCTGGTGCTCACCCCTGCGGGTCAGCGTGTGGCCTGTGAGTGAGGGCACTCAAGGGGAAAACAGAATAAACCACTACCAGAAAGACTTGCCATATTGCTAGCGAGCTGGAACAGTGTGTGACAGCAGGTGTAAAAGGAGGACAAGAAAATGCAGTTTAAGGGTCCTTCTTGCCTTCTGTCTCCCCCATCCTTTTCTTGTCCCCCATCCTTTTCTTCTGGTCTTAAAAGCAAGTGAAAATGTTTGTTTTTCTCACTCCTGGAGTGGGTGCTTGTATTTAGGCCTCAAACCAGCTACCTTTCCCTGGTCAAAACGTGGTGTTACCAGCATAATGCAAAACTTAAGACATGGAAGGTGTCAGTGTACGTGTACACTGGCTGCAGGGAGACCTGATGCTGTGTTGCAGAGGCAAAATCCTCAGATTCTGGAAATCTCTGCTTTGACCGCACCTTCAGAAAGGTTAACTGAAGGGAGGTGGTGAGCAATGGGGGTTGTAGGAGAGACCATGGACCAGAAACTCCCCTTTGCTGCAATCCTGCTTCTGCCCTTACAACTTGGTGTATCTGCAGTTTTGAGAGACGTTTTACTTTTAGTTGACAGAAGTTGAAAAGGAATAAAAATACATGCAGGTTTCTCTCCAGCTACAGTATGAGCTGGGAATAGGAAAGAGTTTCTGGTTCCATTTAGGCATTTTTCCATTGTCAAAGAAGAAGACTAGCTGGATTGTAGCATATAGTTGCTCATTATTTTGCTAGGGCTTAAACGATTTGCATTTACTTGCTGATTTGTGCATTGTTTCTTACTGCAGAAATAGCAGGTGTGCACTAAAGGCAGTTTGCATACCATCCTCTTAGGACTCTTCTGAGCAACTTGTTAGTGTTTTGGGGGAGACCAATCTGTAAAGCATATGTGGAAGTACTCAGCATCTGTTTCTTGTAGTTGAATGAAGGGAACCTAAGCAGACAATTTTTTAAAAAAGGGGAAATCATGAGGGTGAGTGCTGGCTTCATGTGGTGTGCAGGTGGCTCTGTGCATGTCAAGGAACTCATGTTTGCCTTTTTATTTTCAGGAGGATCTTGAAGCATTGATAGCAGAATTCCAGAGTTTAGATGCTAAAAAGACCCAAGTAGTTGAGTCATCCTGCCCACCCCCCTCACCCAGGTAAGAGATTGTGTGAAGCTTTGGCTGTCACTTATACAGTGCTTGATGGTGCTTTTAGTGAAATTTATTCATGTATAGTTATGGAGTGGAAGGTGTAATAACTGACATAGCTGGTATCTGCTGTCATAAAATATCTGGTATATTGAATCCCTGGTTAAAAAAGGGACCAGAAGCTTTTTTTTGTCCTTAAAATCTGCTTTTGAATCGTCCCATCAGCACAAAAGAAGCAAAGCAGGATTAGATTACAGGGCTTTGAGAAAAAATAGAAGTAATGAGGAAATTTTGGATTTGGACTAGAAAGCTGAAAAGGCTTAAAAGGCAAAAGGATGTGTCATGAGATACAAGACACTTTACCAGATGTAGCTTGGGGTTCACATACTTCAAGGTTCTGTGTTTCTGTTTCCTGTGGCTTGTGAAATAAATGCCTTTCTCTGTGATATCTATTTTCCTCTCTGTGTAGTGGAACAGGTCAGTACACTGCTGTTAATCTCACAGGGGTGTTACAGTGGTCAGTTAGTTCCTTCTTGGGAGTGGTATGGATCTGTCTCCTCGTGGTGCAAAACACTTTGGTGGTACGTAGGTGAGCAATCACCAGCGGTGACTGCAGAGTAATGACGCAGATAAGTTGAAATGAGACAATCCAGTTCTACCCATAGTTATGTGCCCTCATAAAACTAATTTTTGTTCTTGACACACCAGCATTAAAATTCAAGAGCTCGTGTCAAAAGATGTGTTAAATGATAGTGTAACGTGTGCTCCTAAAATAGGAGAAGATTTCAGACAGTGTCAAATTAATCTTGCTGGAAGTTTTTAAGAAGTTAATTTCTTTGAGAAGTTTTCAGCCCTGGGGTGAATATCACAGCCTAGTAATTTGGCAGATGATGGAGAGACCTTTGTGGCTAGAGGGCAGAGGTGCTAGTGCTAGCTGAGTTAAAGGCTGGAAGCTTCTGAGTTTTACAAGGCTCTTACACATCTACTATTTTGGCCATCCCTCTTTCTTTTGCAGGCTGAACGGCTCCCTCTCTGCTCACCCTGAGAAAGACGAATTGATCCTCTTTGGAGGTGAATATTTCAATGGCCAAAAAGTAATGTATACTTCCATTTTTTTCTTCTTTATTCTACCCTCTTCCTGCCTTTTACTGTAATTTGCATGAGTCTCGTTTAAAGTGAAATTCAAGGCAGCAGTCATAAAATATGTATTTGTCCCTGAATGAGAGCAAAATAGCCTTTTAATTCTGCTGTGATACTGTCTCATGCCTGAGCAGTTGACAGGAAGGAGACATGCTAGAACCCATTAAGGAGTCAGAGTGATTGTCTCAGCATCAATATTTCAGGGCTTCATAATCTCTCCAGACTTAATTGTAGCCATATCTGCCCCTCATTTTTGATAACTGTTGAAGAATCTCTATCTTCCACCTGTCAAAACAAGGTACTTCTGCAGTTTGGCTGCTGGCAAGGCATTGCCTGCCCTCAAGATGTGTACAGTAACAAATACTTGCAACTTTTCTTACTGAATTTCTGCAAGTTGCAAGTGTTTATTGTGCTCCTGGAGACAAAGTGGTCTTTCTGATGCTAAGAAGTTGTACGTAATGTAGCTTGAAGACTCAAGCCTGCCAATGGTAATGTGACTGCCTTAGGATCACCCAGTGTGATGTGCTAAACTAGTTCTGCGCGCTTCACTACTTTGAGATGTTCCTGTCTCTGGAGTTCAGCAGCAATTTGAGCAACTTCAGTCTGCACATCTTCAGCTTAAGTCCTCGTATCTCGAGCTATCACAGGCTTAACCAAGGTTTTGGGAAAGAACAGTCCAGTCCAGTGGTTCACTCTGAAAAAGTTGCCGACTCCTGGTCCAGTGAAGGAGGTTGTTGTCCTCCTTCCCTGCCTGATGAGGCAGGTGAGCTGTTGCTTTGCAAAGGTGGTGCTTTGCTCCTTCTTCCCCAGACTCAGAGATAACCCTCAGGGGTGCATGTGCTTGGACAGACTTACCCTGTCCAATGGAAAGCTGTGGTGATGTGCGTTTTCTCTTCCTCTCTAACAGACGTACCTGTATAACGAACTGTATGTTTACAACATCCGGAAGAACAGCTGGTCTAAAGTAGAGATCCCCAACCCACCACCAAGGCGATGTGCTCACCAGGTATAGTAGTGGGTGCCAGAGCAGCAGTTAGAATTGTTGTAATGCTGTGCTAAAGATGGATGGGAGTTGATTATTTTTCCCCTGGGGGTTTCTGGCTTCTTCTTGTAGTGGGCTGCCAATGGTGTCGCTTCACCTCTTCTGCTCAGGGGGCCCGTACAAGCCTGTCCAAGGTGCTTGTGCTCTCTGATCACTGTGTGGCCTCTGGAAATGTTAAGTGTGGAATGAAGATTTGGGGTTGTATCTGGTGGGTCAGCAGGACTCAAGCAGGACTGATGGGGGAGACTGTTCTTTTGAAGATGAACTCTCTTTGCTGCTTTATATAGGGACCAGCTCAACCATCCATAATCCCATGATGGCACTGAATTTTCGAAATGCTGGTTAGGGTATAACTTTGAATTTGACCAAAGTGCTACGAAAGACAGAGTTGCTGTGCATGATTATTTTCTTAATGCCCACAGACCTACAGCTACGGGCATTACAGATACTGCCACTCCAGCAACGTGAAAGACCCATTACTATAGGGTATCCCTGCTAGTGTGTAGCAGGTGGGCTTTGCCAAGTGTTCCAACTGTACAACACAATGGACTGCTAGCACTGATTGTGTGTGTCCTGCCTTTGGCTTGTGATTATTTTTTTCCTTGGCAGATGGGCTGTTTTTCTTTTGTTTGCAAAGGCAATAGACAAAGTTGTATACATTTTCACTAGGATATCATGATGCTCCCCTAGAATTCACCTCTCTGGTGCCTGTGTCATTAAAGTCACTGTCTGGTTGTGATCATGAAGGATTTGGATTTGTTTACTTTATGGGAACACCTGCACATTAGAAACTGGACCAAAGACTTGTATTTTTTGCAGGTCTTTGGCACTTGCGAGCTGTCTGCTAGGTTATCTTACCTGTCTCAGCAAGTGGCTGGATGACTGGTACATTTCAAAAGCTGCCATACAGGATATTTTCCTTCCCAAGGCCAAAGCTCGTTAGACCTTCCTGGTAAGATCCAGTACTCTGGTTAGGTTCAGATGCCCTTGTTATGCTACGCCTAATTGCCAGCCTTGCTTCGAGTTGTGTGTTCAATTCCTTTCTTAAATTGAAAGGTTCTGACTTGATTTTTGGGCTGCCTTGCGGTGCTTAAAATAGAACTTGATTTCAGAGGCCAAATTGCACGAGGAGACTATACATTCAAATGCTCGTTTCCCTAGGTGAAAAGGAGGTTCTTTTGTGGGTGTGGAGTTGAGAGGTGCTTGTTAGGGTGTGAGTAGCCAGCAGGTGGCTGTCTAGCAGCTGAATCCGAACTGAGCAGGCAGGCTGCGTATCAGGGAGCTGCAGCTGGATTACAACAGAGCTAAAATGAGAAACGTATCTGAGGAGTCTTGCTTCAACAATAAGTTTTCTGTCTGATAATTACAGTTGCATAGTTCAGCCTCATTAGTTGACTGGTTTGTTGTCTTCCTTGCGAGTTTATTTTTAACGCATATTCTGCATTAGCTCAAAGGTAAACAGAAGCATGTAGGTGGGTTTGTATGTGCATGTTTTCAGTCTTATTTGTCATCTCTGGTCTCTGACACATGGTCCTCTGAGTTACACTGGCTTCATTACATCAGTTTAATAGAGCTGAGGTGAGAATAGCTATGGATGGGTGTTGTCAGTTGTCTAAGGAAAAAGCTTGTCTATGTAATGAATTTCGAGCCAACTCTTCAAAAGGTCACACACAAATATGAGCAGGGTGTTGTATGTACCTCCCCCCCCACCCCCCAAGCTTTTAAGCACTAGATACCCATGAAAATCTGACATGTATCCCCTTTGTTTAGGTAACCTCATGTTCCCACATATCCTGCTTGGAAACACACCCCATATTTTCTCATGTATTTAATCGTTGCATGTATAGGCTGGTTTATGTCAGGGCATTGTCATGTGTCTGATGCTGTAAATCTTTGCTGTTTGCTGGGAAGGGTAAGGTAATGAAGCCCTTCTGAAGAGGTCATTTTACCAATGTTGATCTGTGATAGGTACCCTGGAGAAAACACTTGTGGAAGAATTTGTTTATAGTGTAAACAACCCAAGAGGTCCTGGTCAAGGAAGAAATTTGCACAGTCACATAGTTTCCTTTTTGGCATTCCTTCCTTCTTAGTCCTCAGACAGATAATTTTAATGATGTAGAGTCTTACTCTTCTGTCCGTGCTTTTAACTGTCAGCTTGCATCGCAACAGTGTTCTGATGCTACTCTGTGCAAAAAAAAAAAACCAAACCAAACAAAACCCTTTCATACTCTCCTCTCTGCTACTTGCCCTAATCAAAGCAGGAACAGTCTCCTCTTGTCCAAATACTGTGTGTTTCCTTCTGTGTTTTGTTTTTTTTTTTTGTTTGGTTGGGTTTTGGTTTGTGGGTTGTTTTTTTTTCTTGCTCAGAGGGAGCAGTAATGCTTTTCAGGTCTTGGGAAGTGTCAGGTTTGGACGTGTGCTGCAGCTTGGCTTCTGTACTGTTTGTTGTTTTATAGCCTACAAAAACTGCAAAGGGCAATTGTGTCCTGTTAATGGCCTTTTCCAAAAGCCTTTTCCCTGTGTTACGCTGCCTGCCTGGTGCTGGGATGTTAGCTGTGTTGTGGAGGCAGGAAGTGCCCTTGTTCCTCCCATGGCTCAGAGTTCATCAGCCCCAGTATGTCTTCTGCAGGATGTTATTTATGTGGCTACAGGATGGGTGAAATGTTGCTGAGCCTTAGTTGTGGAGAGATTTGCTTTTGATGAACAGAGAGGTTTGAACAATCGTTGTTAAACTAAATCCCAAGATGCTTCCCAGGGAACTTTGAATTTGTAGAACTGGAACTGAAGATGCTAGGAGGTGGGAGGAGCCCAGCTCCTTGGCCAGCTGTCCTTTGCTATAGGGAAGGTGTGCTAAACCATGAGTAACTTGCATTTGAAATTCCCCTTCCTTCAGCCCCAGAGAGCTGCCGTTGTCAAGCAAGGCAGCAGCCGCTGCCACTTGTCTGCTCTCTGGTCTTTGGAGGCAGCTGCACATTTGATTGATAAAGTTCTCCCGTCTCTGCTTTCTGAACCCTTGTCTGATCCAGCTCTTCCTTTTTCTCCTGGCAGGCAGCAGTGGTGCCCACAGCCGGTGGCCAGCTGTGGATATTTGGCGGGGAGTTCGCATCTCCCAACGGGGAACAGTTCTACCATTACAAGGATCTATGGGTCCTGCATTTGGCTACCAAGACCTGGGAGCAGATCAAGTAAGTGATGGACCATCTTGTCTAGACCGTGTTTTTGCCAAGAAAGGTTGGACCAAATGATCCTTGAGGTCCCTTCCGACCTGGTATTCTGTGATTCTATGATGTTCTGAAGTCAATGATGTTGCGCTCATGAGGAACTGTGCCGACATCATCTGAGTTTGATTCCTGATACAGCGCTGTGATTTCCCAGCTGTCTGCTCATCTCTCCCTTGAGTACAGAGGTCCCCATCCTAGAAATGGTGGAGAGGACAGCCTCCAGAAAGAAGCAGAAATGAAAGATGTCTTCCAAGTCCATTGAGGCCAAAGCTATTTTATTTAATATGTGATTTTTGAAGCATGGGTGTGCTTGGGTATTACTTAACTGAAGGAAAGAATATCATGAACACCACTCTGTCATCCCAGCCATGGCAGGGGTAGATGTCCAACTTCAAAACAGTACCTGGTCCATCTACCTGGGTTCTTCCTGGCTGCTCTGTACAAGGATCTCCCAGTTTTACCATTGCTTGAGAAGACAGCTTGTATCTAGAAGAGCCAACTTCACTCCTGATAATTGGCATTTGCTGCCTTAAGATTGCTTGAGATAAACAAGCCAATAATTCAGACCTGTCAAAGTAAATAGGTGCCAAAAGCCCTGGTAGTTTTTGACAGGAGTTAAGGTGTCTAATTATCTTCTGTGGGTCTGGCCTCAAGCCCTCTGCTAATGTTTCTTAACCTTTGACTTCTCGGTTTTGCTGCTCATGTTTATATTTGCATGAGAGCAGGAGAGGTCTTGTGGGTCATCCAGTGGACTGAGAGGCAGGAGATATGGCCTTGGTTCTGAATTAGATGTAGACTTTCTCTCGGACTGTGTGATTGTCTTGACTGTGGGAGTAGTCAGAGCATGGCTTTGGTTGGGCTGAAACTCCTGTGCAGCTGACCCTTGAGGTGGCAAGGGGAAAGCAGCAGCTTTTGAAGACTTGCTCATCTGCTGTCTGACCTGCTGAGCTCCTGCTTATGAGCTCCATGTCCTTCCTTCATGTGGGAAGCCCTAAATCTGCCTAGACCGATCACTTTTCGCCCTGCTTACAGAGTGTGGGTGCCTGTTGTCTGTGTCTGTCTGGCACAGTAATTGAGAGGGTGGTTTAGGACTGAGCTGTGCAGAGATGGACACCCTGGCTCTGCCTTGGCACATGCCTGAGGCCACACAGTGAGTCATCGCGCCTGTCTGCTTTTTTTCCCCTCCCTGCAAAATGGGAGCATTGATACTGCCTGACAAGGGGTAAATCTGGAGGTTTAATTTTGCTAATGTTAACGTAGCACTGAAGGACTCTGGCGTGGAAGGTGCAGGGGGACATACAGAGCCGAAGTGCAAAAATCCCAAGGAGTCCAAAACAGGCTGGGTTAGAAGGATGCTTCACAGCACAGGATCCCAGCAGCCGACTGCCCTGAGAGAATCCAGGGTTCGTCCCTTTGAGTTGCTCAGGGACGCTGAGAGCAAACTGTTTGATTTGTAAGCGGCTGGTTCCTGTCCATCAGTGCGGTTCTTGGCTCCAGACCTGGCAGTGTTAATCTAATAACAGCTGTAATTTCTCATGTTGGAGGAAGCCAGGTTTTACTCTAGTGAGCCCTGCTTGTCTTTGAGAAGTGGGGTGAGAGAAACCCTCCAAAACGATGGAGGGCTCTTTAAGAGGTGCAAGGATTAAAAAGACCTGTCACTGTGCAGGCTGATCTGCCTATTGTTGTTAGGCAGAAGCTGACGTAATGACTGTGACTGCACCCCTCCCAGCTCCCCCAAAATAACTTCTGAATCCCTTGCTCAATCTCAGCCAAATAAAGGGGATGAACTCAAATGCGTTACGTCCCTACCGCTTTCATATAAGCAGGTGGTGGAAAGGAAGTGATGCTCGCCGTAGAGTCCCTGTTGAGAGAAAGGGCTGACATTTCAACCAAACTCTTGGTTGAAAAAATTCCTCACTGGAGAGCAGTGTTAATACTCAGCTGCAGGGAGAGCGAGGGCGGGAGATTATTTTTTGTGAGCCATCGGAGAATCCAGATGAGGCTTCGTTAGCTCCACCACTGATGGCGCAAATTGTTCTCTCGTGGGTTTGCAGATGTGTTGCTGTAGAGCTGATTTAGGGTTTTCCACTCCCAAAACAAATGCTGCAGTACCTGACCTGCCTGGGAAGAGGAAATGAAGTGGTTATGAGGCTGTACTCGTCCCGCATCTTATCCCATGTGGGAGAGCAGCCTCGGGGATGCTGAGTGTAACTTATACTGCAAAAGCACCTGTTCCCTCCCTGGAGCTGAGCGTGAAGTTTGCATGTGTTGTGAGTTGGAGGATGCCCCCAGCAATCCCAGGCCCCAAGTGGACTAAAACCATGGCAAGAGATTTTGTTGTGATGTGTTGTTACAGTTAGTAAGGAGGGAGCCAGACTGGCAAGGTGAGTCCCATCCCCAGCTGTAGGTTGTCACATGTCACCTTGGCTGCCATGCCACAGTGAGAGGATGCATTTGGAGACATTGAGACTTCATTGTTTCTTAGTAGATAAAAGGATAGACATTTTCTAACTGAGCATCATAAATTACATGGGTGAAAGTGCCCTGGAGAGGTGGTCTTTTCTCTCTCCCTGCCCCATGCAGGATCTACTCCATTTGAGCTTCCTGATCTGTTTGGGTGGACGTCTGTCTTTCAGCCTTGCTGGAATTTTAAAAATGCCTGTGCCCTGGTCCCAGTGTTTGAATAAAACAAAGTGTATCTCCTCCCCATCCTTGGGCAGAGCTCCAAGAGCTGCATTAATGAGGCATCTGGCGGAGGCTGGGAGGGGATGTCTTTGTTTTAATGCTAACCTGACTGAGTATGAAAATCAAGTTTCTGCTGCCTCTTTGCTTTTCCATATGGCATCTTGATTACAGTCTGCTTGGAAAGGGGAAGAGTAAAGGGCAGAGATGATTGTTGAGTTGTATGAGGGATTTTTTTCCTACTTCTTTTAAAACTATGATCATAACGTGCTGCATTTCACTTCCTTGAGCATTTTGCTTTTCTTGCTGGGGAACCCCGTTGCTGCTGTCATTTTTCCACATAGGTTTCTCATGCCTGTCTGAAGTCAAGCTCTTGCTTATTTTGGATTGCCATTAACCAGCTGGGATGACTGGTGACAGTGGAGGTCAGCTTGGGGGCTTGTGGTGTTGGGAGAGTGAACATGTTTGGGAAGACTAAATGGAGGGGGCAGATTGTGTAGGTTTGTTGGGTCATGGTGGGGCACCAGTCCTGGTACAGCAAGCCTGGTACAACAAGGTAAACAATGCTATGTGAGTATAGCAGGCCAAGCGATAATTCCATGTGTCCAATGTGGTAGCAGTGTTACCTGAATAAACGCCTGGTGAATGACATTTGGGGAACAGACTGGTACTGAGTAAACTCAGTTGGGTTTGGAAGACACCGTTTTGATGCAAATGATAGTCACATAATTATTCATTAAGAAATGTCTGGACAAGAGAGACAAAGTGACTGTTTCTGTTCCACGTGGGAAGAATCATGTGTGCCCTGTTTCAGGTAGGTTTGAATGTTTCGGTGTGTGTGGATTGAGTAGCTAAGATGACCCTGCTGTAATCTGAACTTGTGGTTCTAGGACATCTAGTTATTCCAGCCCCACAGCTTAGATTTCAGACAATTATGTTGTCCTTCCTGGCCTACAGTTCATGCCACAGACCATCTTGGTGCCATAAGAGGCTTGACTGTAAAACACTTTTGAAGAGAAAACCTTGAATAACTCATCACTGTGAATAGTATCCCTGTGCTGTGTCTGCAAAGGCTGCTGGGGAACTGGATCTCCATTATCTCCTAGCACAGACCACAGTGGTGCCAGTCTGCTTGACAGAGTTAAAAATTGCTGTGTTTAGCTCTATTTACTTGCATTTTGCAGGCACAAAGATGGTCGAAACACAACAAATCCCCATCCGTTAGAAGACTTGCCAGCAACTGACTTTGACTTATTGGAACCACCTTATCATGTGTGTGATGCACAAGGTTGCCTCAGTGCATGAACTGTTTGTTACTCTGCCTTAGAGCTAAGCAGCATTTTAACTTAATTGCCTCATTCCTTCCTAGAGAGAACATTCTTACTTAGCTCTGTGTGGCCCACTGCGCTCCCTCAAAGAGAGACAGGGAGCATCACGCTTTGGGGTTGTGCTTGGGAACTGGCACATCGCTCCTCTGTGTAGTTCTTTGTCTTGCTTTTGAGCCTGTGTAGCTCCCTTCCCTTTAATACCAGAATGTTAATGGTACTTCCCACAACAGTTTTGTGAGACGTGGTGCTATAAATATTTCAGGGTAGCATTTCACAAGCGTATATTTAAGGCTGTTTACAGAGAGAACTGGAGCAGTCACTGCAGTGCAAGATGCCTTTCAGCATAGGTTCGTTTCTGATTGACGGCTGTCCTTGCTCACATGCTAACTGTCACCGGAAGGATCAAGTCCTGCAACATGAGGTAGAGAGGTGCATTGGTGCTTAAAGAAAAGAAGGGTATTTTGGTGTACTATTGAGTAGACTTCCTCTGTCAGCCCAGAAGTGAGCCTTGTGAGCTTGTTCTTTGGTAGATCAGGATCCAAATGTATGACTGCTGATGGACTTTGCAAGGGATTTGATTTGGGGATTTTGTGCCTTGTGGCAATTGCGTATTCACTTGTGTACTTCCTAACTGAGTATACAAACACATGGGTACGCTACCTGTGTGTGCCACTGAACAGAACGCTTGTTTGCACTCACAGGTGTAAGATGTAAAACCAGACACTGAAGTCCTGGGCTTCAGCTGCCTTAAGTACTGGAGGATAAAAGTGCTTTGTCCTGAAATGCCCTGTTGATGGGATGTTCTATGCATCATCACTTTTACAATTATGGAAAGGTTCCGAGATTCATCTGAGCATCCTGTGGATGAAGGAATGAATGAAAAGGTAACTCACTTATGCAGTCTGTAGCTGCTGTGACATGTAAGTCTCTAATTCTTGAATCTGGGGGCTGAATTCAGGTTTGTTATGTTACTATATGTCCCAGAGTAACTCCACAAGCAAAAGTGAATTCCTTATGGAGCAGCTCTGATCAGACTCATGCTGTATGTGTGTAAAGCCAGTCCTTATCCAGACTTATCTTTTAATCTATTTTTAAAAAAAGTCTGGAGAATTTACAGCTCCCTCCCACATGTCTGCTTTTTGGTGTCAACCCCACGAAGTAAAGTATTAATCATAGTGTCTGTGAAACCATTTCCAAAACGCTTGCTTTGGACCATAAGCAATGATACAGGTAAAAGGAGACAGTTTGCATTTGGGAAATGAGTCTCCGAGCTTGCAGCAAGTGCCTTCTGGAGTGGCAGCATGGTTATACATCACTGCCAGTCCTACTTGACTATGCCATTTGGTTTTTCCAGTGTTGTGTTTGGAGACTGGGGGATGAAGGACCTTGGCTGTATGAAGGCCTCTATGTAAAAACACTTTCTAAGAGCAGTTCTTGTAAGTTTATGAGGGCATGTCCTTGCATCAAAGGCTATAAACTTTCCTTTGTAGCTGATTCTTGCAATGATTCCTGAGCCCCAGGCCTTGGGAACAAAAATCCATACCCCACTGTCAGTGAAGAAAGAGTTGGTTTGTGAACTATTACAGGAGCTTGACCCCTACAAATCAATGGGCCCTGACAGTATCCACCTGAGGGTGTTAAGAGAGCTGGCTGACGTCGTTGTGAGGCCGCTCTCCATAATGTTTGAGAAGTCATGGAGATGGGGAGATGTCCCGGAAGACTGGAATAAGGTTAATGTCACCCCCCATCTACAAGAAGGGCTTAAAGGAGGATCCAGGAAATTACAGGCCCGTCAGTCTTAACTTCAGTCCCTGGGAAAGTTACGGAATGAATCCTCCTGGGGGCTATCACAAGTCAAATGAAGCATGTGATCGGGAAAAGCCAGCACGAATTCACCAAGAGCAAATCATGCTTGCCAAACCCGATTGCCTTCTATGACAAAGTAACTTGCTTGGTTGACGTGGGGCAAGCAGTGGGCATTGTCTATCTGGATTTCTCCAAGGCTTTCTATACAGTTCCCCACAGCCTCCTCCTAGAGAAGCTGATGCGTTACAGCCTAGACAAGTGGTCTGTCTGGTGGGTGGGAACTGGCTGCCAGGCTGCACCCAGAGGGTGGTGGTAAATAGCTCCTTTTCAAACTGGCAACCTGTCACAAGAGGGGTCCTCCAGGGATTGATACTGGGCCAAACACTGTTTAATATCTTCATAAGCGATCTGGATGATGGGATCAAGCATACCCTGACAAAGCTTGATGACGATACCAAACTGAGTGGGGAAGCGGACACTTGGGAAGGGAGAGCCACCCTGCAGGAAAACCTGGATAGGCTGGAAGAGTGGGCTAACAAGAACCTTATGAAGTTCAACAAGGAAAAGTGAAAGGCTTTGCACCTGGGAAAACATAATTCAGGAGTGCAGCACAGAGTGGGATCTACTTGGCTGGGGAGCAGCTCTGGAAAGGGACCTGGGGATCCTGGTGGACAGCAAGCTCAATGTTAGTGAACAGTGTGCTGCTGTGGCAAAGAAAGCCAACAGGATGCTGGGTTGCATCAACAATGGCATCACCAGCAGAGATAAAGAAATCATTATCCCACTTTACTAAGCGCTTGTCAGGCCACACCTGGAATACTGCGTTCAGTTTTGGTCCCCACTATACAAAAAAGATGTGGACAGGCTGGAGAGGGTCCAGAGAAGGGCCACCAAGATGATCAAAGGACTGGGAAGCCTGCCACCTGAGGAAAGTCTGGGAGAACTGGGTTTGTTCAGTTTTGAGAAAAGAAGGCTTAGGGGAGACCTTATCACCATGTTCCAGTATTTAAAGGGTGTCTACAAAGAAGATGGAGACTCCCTTTTTACAAGGAGTCACATGGAAAACATGAGGTCTAGTGGGTACAAGTTACTCCTGGAATCATTCCAGTTGGGCACAAGACAAAAATTTTTCACGGTGAGAACAATTAGCCATTGGAATAATCTCCCCAGGGAAGTGGTGGATTCCCCATCACTGGACACTTTTAAGTTTCAGCTGGACAGGGTGCTGGGCCATCTTGTCTAGACCATGCTTTTGCTAAGAAAGGTTGGACCAGATGATCCTTGAGGTCCCTTCCAACCGAGCATTCTGTGTTTCTATGAATGTGTAGCACTAAGGCCAAGGAAGCTGAGATGATAAAGTCCTGTCCAGGATGAGGCATCCTGGAACCGTATTTCAGCATCTGTTCTTGTAGCTTCAAGTGTACTAGTGTACGCACTACTACTGCTAGTCTAAAGAAAGAGGAGAACAGCCTTGTGATTGAGACCAAGCGGTGCTGGTGCCAGTGAGACTTCTCTGAATTCAGATCAGGCCCCAAACTGGATGTCTACACTTGTGGGAGCTTCTTTATTAAAACATACGCATCAGTGAATAAACTTTTTATTGTTCAGAGTTGATTTTTAACTTGGAGGAAACCTGTTTGAGAAGCAAGGCAGAAGATACTCTCTGAGAGCAGGATTTTATTGCTAATGTTGATTTTTAATTCCTTCTTTCCTTTTAAAAAAAAAAAATTAAAAGGTGCCATCCTCTGGAATAACAATGTGGGAGCTTTGTTACAAAAGAGAAAATAATGATTTCAGATCTTGATGAAATTAATACTAGAGGTGCTATTCTGCAGGGTGGTACTTAAAAATCCAGTAAATGCCTAGAAAACCCTACTCTCTGTTAGAATAAAAAGTCCAAGCAATCAATATTAATTCAGTCTTACCCAAACGCTGCTGTTCTGCTTAGAGTTTTTCATTATTGCTGGTGTGAGATTGTCATTTTTGATGGTGAATAAGGGCCCTCATTTTCTCTCTCCACAGAAATCTATCACCGCTCTTTACAGCTACCTGCTGCCAGTGAAAGTGTAGCAGTAGGGTTGTGGGTTTAGCTTTTGTTGTTGTTTTCAACTGCGAGCAGGTTTCTTGTTTATTTAGGCCCTGATTCTGCAACCACTTAACCCATGTTAACACTGCCTATTTGAGAAGCCTTGCTGAGTTCAGTGGTGCCAACTGTGTGCACTTTGGGAGACTCCTCAGCGAGAGTGAAAATGTGATAGATTAATCCATGGGGGCAGAGAACACTCAAAGCAAAACCTTGTTTTCTCTGCAGTTTGGCCTAAAGTTCCCTTTGTTTGGAGAGTTCTTGAAGTTGTTTTTGTTCTCTCTCATATGATGCTCAGTCTGTGGGTGAACATGAAGGGAGGTGCATCTTCATTGCCTCTCAGGAATGTCGTTGCCAGCTGCCTGGCTTCGCGTGAAGCTTTTGGATGTGACAGATGGGGTGTTGTTGCTTGTTCCTGAAAATGGAAGTGGCACATTTAACTGAAAGGTCAGGAAGGCTTGAAAGAGCAGAACAGTGAGCGTAGCTGCTTTTTAATGTGTAAGATAATAACGATGACTTGTTTTGCTGCAATGCCTTTATTCTTGAGGAAATCTAAGTAATTTACAAAGTCTTCTCGCTAGTTTGATGTTATATCCTAACTTCAGGTACACGAGTGAAGATAGTATGGGTATGTGATTTCCTAAGACATTGAAGGAGATTGGGTGTCAGACCCTATCTCTGGCTCTTAGTTGGTACTTGGAGAAAACATCTCTGTCTGGAGTGCCTTTCTTGCAATTGTGGGAGTTAAATGCTATTCATTAAACTCTCCTGAAAAATTAGCTCCTGAGTCATAGCAGAAAAGATTTCAAGAGTTTGGGTGCTGTTGGAGACTAGATGGCTTATCACTCAGAATAAAATTGTTATTGCAAAATACCTGTGTTGCAAATACCAAGAGTTACAGGAAGTGCACACATACTGTTCTGGAGAAAAACATACATATGTATTAAGGCAATGAAATTCCTCATGGTTTCCTATTCCAGGGGAACTGAAGCAGCCTAGCTGCCAATGACTTCAATAAAAGCAGACTGGCACACTAACAGGAAAGGGATTTTTGCTGATAAGTAGAATTTCTTTGCATTTCAGGGCATCAGGAGGTCCCTCTGGACGAAGTGGACATCGAATGGTTGCTTGCAAAAGACAGCTGATCGTTTTCGGAGGTTTCCATGAGAGTGCAAGGTGGGTTACTGCAGGATGGCTGGTGATACTGAATCCTATGTAAAAAAGACAGCAGAATTTCACGAGTAACAGAAGGCTGGGCTTTAATGGAAGGATTATCCTCAGCATTACTGTTACTGAACTAGACTTTTATGTTAGACAGAAAAGTGATCTTGATTTAAAGTCTTTGAGTGTTTGAGAAACTATTGTACCACTGAGCTAACCACTGAAGTAGCTACTCATCCTTGTAGCTAAAGCTGAATACATCACTTTTGGCCTCTGAATCTTGTCAAAGAGCTTGATCTTCCTAGAAACATCTTCTCCAGTAGGCTCTCACATACTACGTGAGGTCGCAGCTACACTGTCATGGGGACTGTGAAGAGAGCTGAGCTACAGATTGTCTTGGAGACAGTAAGCAGCACAATTGCGGTCCCTGCGAGCACAGTCAAAGTTGCACAGCCCACCCTAGATTTGGCTGTGTCCTCGGGAGTTTAACCTGTGCACAGCATTTTCCACTAGCGGTATGTGAGTTGGTTAGTAGAAGGAGAACAGGGATATATGTATATTTTTTCCCCACACCTCTAGACAGACGTAGGTCTAATGTGTTTTGGCCTTTTGTATTCTGATTTAAGTTACCTTGGATTGGGTTAACTGGACAGAGTTGATGAAACCTCTATTGTAGTAAGGAATGACATAGGTAAAAAAGAACCTAGAGAGGTCTTGCTCAAAGGAGCTTAGTCAAATGCAAATTGTTGACCTGAAATAGTAACCTTCACCCAAACAAACCTTCCGTACATTGCTATGGCTATGGAAGGAGAAAAGCCATAAATGCAAGGAGTTGAAAAAGGTGTGGCACCTCTTCAGAGGTTCCTGGTGCTGTTCCTGAAGTGATACTTTATGCTTTCCTAAATGATGACCTGTGGTGTGCTAATGTGCTCTCCCTAGAGATTACATCTATTACAACGACGTGTATGCCTTCAACCTGGACTCCTTCACCTGGAGCAAACTGGCTCCATCAGGGATTGGGCCTGCTCCAAGATCCGGGTGTCAAATGGCTACCACTCCTGAGGGCAGCATAATCATCTATGGAGGCTACTCCAAACAGGTAGGAGAGACTTTGGTAAGCCGGGGCACTGTTTTCTGGATGCTAAACAGAATAGTTGATGGAAAAACTAAGGGGTGAAAGTGAAAACTAAAATGTGACAAACTCAAGTTGCCGAAGTGGGGCTGATGCAATGGGCCTGACCTGTGTTGGCCGTGGAGTCCTGTGCTTGGAGAGGGCAATGGGCTTAGAGCTTGGCAGAGTGAACTTGAGATCTCTGTACTGCTGCTTTCCTCTGCTTGGTTTCGCAAGCCTTGTCTCCAGTGCAAGATTTCGTGATCTCATCACATAACTGCCCGCTGCTCTGACTGATGATGTTGCCGCATGTCAGGCAGCTGCCAGATGTCCAAAAAACACTGGTAATGAGAGTGCATATTAGCCTGTGGTTATGCCAGTTTGGAGGGGATGTGCAGTTGTGCCCTTGGATTGTTCATCTACAGGATGGTTCAGGCTTCTATGAATCAGTGCTGCTACCAAAAGGGGCATCTTGTCTTCTAATTTTGCCTTTCTTCATGCACTTGTGTGCTGATCAAGGAGCATATCTTGGTTAAAATGAATTTTGTATTTTCTCTGCTAATCTAATCCAGTATAAGGAGATGATATCACAGAGGTATGAATAAGTAACTGGGAGAAACGGCAATTTTGGCAACAGTGGTGGTTACAGCCAACTTAAAGCAGGTAGTACTCGTCTGTATTCCAGCACTTGCAGGTTAAAAGCAGCAGCTGCCGGGAGACTTGTTTCCTTGCATCAGTGAAAGGGTTGAAGGAGCAGCACTAGTTAGCAAACTCAATAAGCCAAAGAAGACTTTTGATGAGCACCAGGCTTCCTCTGCTCTGCTTCTTGCTTTGTTAATCATGGTAATTTATACTGGATAGCCCTTTAGACCGTATGTCCTCATTGACCAAGTATCCCTGTCTCCATGCTGAGCAGGAGGAAGTAAATATTTCATTGAGCAAAAGGCTCCTGCAAAAGCTTTTAATGTTGCAAATGCAGACAGAAGACCCGGATCCTGCTGCTACTGTCTCAGTGGAAAGGCATTGCTTCCAGCAGTGCATCGCTGGGGGAGGAGGACGCGTTGTTCTTCTGATGTGAATAAACGAACAAAGGAGAAAAGCAGGGAAAGGGGAGAGAAGATAGTCTGTCTATATATTTAGAAGCATTTGTGCCTCCTCACGGCCTGCGCTTAGGGCTCTATCTCATCAGATGTGCATTTGATTAAACAGCAGTAACAATACAGAGGCATTTTCTACCCAAAAAGGTTTTGTCCTCTTCCTTTCTCTGTCCTGTTTCCTCACTCTTGAGGGTGGGAAAGGAAGCGTGAGCCTGCATGCTAGGCTAGATGTGGATCTGTCATGGCTCCTGAAAGCAGCTGGGTTTCAAGTGTACACTGAGCCCCATGGAAATATAAAAGTTGACGTGTGTTTGCAGTTCTATTCCACTTTACAAGGGTGGGATCTGTTGCACTGCTCTGGGTTGTTTTGAGCTAATAAAAATGAAGTAGAAAGGATGCGGGAGTATAAAGCTGCCCTCAGCCATTATGCAGGGCACTGAGCAAGGATAAGAGCAGGGTGCAGTTCCTCTCGAGCTTGAAGAACAGCTTTTAGATTAAAACAACCACTCCTGTTATGAATCTGCTTCCTTTGTAATATGGAGAGCTGAGTCTGCTTCTGTCTGATGTGCCATTTCTAACAGAGACTTCGCTTGTATATTCCCTAGCACAAGTGAACTTTAAGGCAGGAACGGTGCAGCTGAGCTACAAACTGACCAAAGCCGAACAGAATTTTCTCTGCAGCTTTCTTGAGATGCAAAGGCAACAAACCTTTAGCATGGTGCTGAAAATTTAATTCAGCATGATTTAGGTCCTCTAGGAGAAACACGACTTCATTAATGTGTGGTTATTTAATTCTTGTTGTATCACTGCTTATAGCTAATTGTGGAGCTGAGTCTGTCTGGGTTTACTCTGAAGTGAAGAAATTGTGTTTGGCTTGTGTACTCCTCCCAGAGGCATTGGCTGGGTACTCTTGGGAGAAAGAAGAGGTAGAAGGTGAGGGAAACAATACTTAATTGGAGCTGGGCAGGTGCAGAAGACCTATTCCTTGTCTCCAATTAGAGACGCAGATGCTACATTCAGGAGTGCTATGAAGAGTTTCTGGGGCAGATAAAGACAGTTTTGCATATGAAACCAGGCAGGTGTCCAGGCAAAGCGCCATTCACCAAGTCATGTAGAGACTTCTCCTGTAATAAGAGGCAGGACTAAGTTGCACATGTGCTGTAAAAAAAGGTGTGGATTTGTGTGGAGACCTCCTGAGGCCAGAGCTGCTACCAAGCATGGGTATGGTGTGAATTGGTTGGGAGGGAAGAGGAGTGGGAATCGTAATAGCTCCTCTGTCTTAGTATTGTCATGATACAGCTGTCTCATTGCTGGAGGAGAGTTGTGATGTGGCAAGGCCGCTTTCCTGCAATGGGCAGTTCTGATGCATTGTATCCCGTGGTCCCCTTAGCCCTTGTAAATATTCTTTGAACTACTGTACCAAAATAGCTGTGTGGTGTGGTATAATGGACGTTGCCTAGAGCAAAAAGAGATGTAAGCCCAGGAGATTCATGGTTACAGGTGGAATAGTAGGAATCTCTGTACCCAGCTGGCTGTTGGGGCTATATAAAGCCTGAGCAACACTATCAGCTTGCAGCCAGGGATGTTCCCCTGATCGATTGATCAATCTGCTCGTCCTCAGTCTGGTCAGCAGGCGTCGTGAGCTGGGAAGGCAGAAACAGAGAGGTTTGGTCCCTGCCTTGATCTTTCTGGACTTGCACGCAGAACTGAGTGTCGAAGGTCAGTTTTCAGTAGTGTCTGTCAGTCCAGGCTGTGTTGCTGGATTCCCTCCATGTGACCTGAGTAAGAAAGTCTCTTTCATGGCTGGGGAAATAGAGGCAGAAAAGATCAAGTGACTTGTCCAAGGCACTCCAGTACTTGTATACAGAGCCAGGAGAAGAACCTTGGTACCCAGACATGCCTTCGTCTGTGCCAGCTGCTAGATTTTGCTGACCAGGTAGTAAACAACCAGGATGCAAATGGTGAAAACAGAGCTTTAAAACCCTTAGTGCAACTAACTTGAGATCTTACTGCACAAATTGACAAGAGCGTGCCTGATATTTTAAAATGCACAATTCTTAGCACAGCGGTGTCCATGTGTTTGTCTGTTTCGTCTTCAGCCTAGAAATAATAAAGGCAACTTCTACTATCCCTTAGAGAAGGGGATGTTATGGGCATTGTTAGCTCTGCCTAAAATGTACCTCAAAATCCCACTAGGAGCTCAGACTTGCTCTCCTGCCGATCTTAAAGATGTCCGCGCCCTTTTCTCGCACTGGGGATGGGGCTTGCTGCAGCAAACTGCATTTTTGGCTGTATAAAGCAATGAGACCGCTCTATTGCTAGGCAACATGAGTGCACTGTGCCTGACTGACACGGCAAATGCAGCCGGGAGGTGCTGGAGACTAATGCTGCTCTACCTTGCAGGTGCAAGCAGCCTACAAGCCATGGGAAGGCTGGTGGGACATGTGTGCAAGGCTTTTGGCTGCCAAAGACGACTAGTGTGAGGGGTTTTATTGGGTTTGGGGGTGTTTTTTTTTAGTGACAAGCTTTGCGAAGTTGAATGGGGTTCTGCTGGGAGATTGCTTGTGGCAGGGCTGAAGTGTTTGACTGAATTGCGAGGTCTGGTGGGACTGGTTCCCTCTGTAGTTTTGGCTGCCTGCTAAGGGCTTCTGCTAATTGGATGTATTTTGCCACTGTTGATCTCTTTTTATCAGACATGGTTAGCACATTATACATGGGGAATCCTGATTCCCCTTCTCAAGAACAGCTCTCCGTGCCTCAGTTTCCTTGCTCTTTGAAGGGGGAGAAAGAGGCGTCTTGCTGTCAGTGGAGCTAGAGTTTCTTTTAGTTAATGCCTGTAAAGCTCTTGTAACTTGCTCATGTACCTGTATGTGCAAACAATAGGCTGTGGAGATCCAAGCCAGTTCTGTGCTTGAAAGCAAACACCTGTAACTTCAAGGCAAGGAGGACAGCAGGGGGAACAGGAGGAGGCTCTTGTGACTGGTGGAGCGATTTGCTCAGGGCAAGCAGGTAACCTGGGTGCGAGGGAATCGATCTCTCCAGTAGTGGCATACTGCTTCCTGGTGAAGTGTCTGCTTTTGAGCCAGTGTGAGTTGGGGAAAACAGGCATCTCTTTGACGACAAACAACTAACTCCCACTCCACCTCATTGGGGTTTTCTCAGCCCAAGAAGCTTTGTCATGTTGCATACGCAGCGTGTTTACTACAGGGAGCCATGTGGTTTTCAGGAGAAAAATAATGCAGTTATTCTCTGCAGCTTGTATGATAGTGAAGCCAACTGCCCTTTCAGTATTTGCTATTTCCCCTCCTTTCATGCAGACAGTGCATGTCTTACTGTGCTCCTGCACACTTCAGCATGTGTGTCCCCTGCACATACAAATGTGTACTCCATCTAGCATTGAAGGACAGACTGCAGCCTGCCTGGGACTGGGGAAGAAATAACCACCATTTCCGTTATCATTAGCAGACAGGCACTTTGCAGTCACTGGGGTGCACTTCAGCGCTATAAGATGTGAAGGCTCCTGCCTGTCTCTCTCTCTCCCCCTCCCTGTCCTCTGCCTATCCATCCCTGACAGCTGTTTGCTCAGGTGAGCCTTGGAGGGGTGTTTGATTAAGGTGAGGGTCAGACTAAAAAGGCTGCTGTATCTCAGCTGTCCACAGCCTGCAGCTCGTTGGTGACTTCTGCTGCTCTAGACCCGTGTGACAGAGACAGTGAAGTGTGACATTGTCAGAGCGTGGCATTTTCTCGGCACGGTGACTCACAGCCCTTTGAACTTGAGAGCTGCTGCTGTAGATGCCACAATACATGCACCGCCAGGCTATGAATTGGTGTACTCAATACTTACAGCACCTTTCCTAGAAGGCATTTCTTTCCCTTTCCTGCTCTGGCAGCTCTCTCTCAAGGGTCTGCTCAAAGTGGGCAGCTCCCAGCCCCTCCAACCATATCTCCAAAACCAGAGCTCCTGTAACTGCGCCTCAGAACCACTCAGTGATGCAAAATTTTGTCTTGCTTGTTTTCCATGTGCTGGAGAACTTACAGTGGCTGAAGGAGTCATCATTGTATAACCTCTTATTCAGAAAATAGGACTGTCACTGATGCTTGTTCTCACAGGCTTTCTGTCCCTTGTGTGCCAAATGTTCTGTTGCTCGAGGACAGTAGGTGAAATAGTGCAGTTGTTGACTTCATTAAAGTGGTTACACAGAAGAGGATCTCTCCAGTGTAGACATCTTGTCTTGAAGAACGTGTGTCTTCCATTGTGCTAACAGGCATGCTCAGATGCATGTGGAAAGCAAGAAGATACGTGAGCCACAGCCCCAAACAAACAAATTTCCCAGGACAGCCCTGTGGGCAGACCCTGGTCCTTAAGTTAACTGAATCTTCCCTTTTTCTGCATGGCAAGCAGAGCTCTCCTGTTTCCTCCAGCACTTCACTATTGTTCTTCCCCAGGGCTTTTCAGCATCGTCCAGGTTACAGCGTTGCTGTGCAGTGCCTCAAACACACTTTGTTTCCCTTTCTTCTCTTTTGCCTTTCTAAGAATTGAATACCGTTCCTACGAGTTGGATACTAGGCCATGCAATAACAGCATACCCTGCAATAACAAAACCTGTCAAGTGCAGGGCACAGGGTTGGGTACGGGTGTACAGCAAGAACAGCACAGCACCGTGCTGTTCGACCCTGTCAAGTGCGCCCAAGCCCTGCTCATCTGCCTGAGGACTGAGACCCAGCCCTCCCAGCTTCTGCTGGGATCTGCTGCCTGTGTCCTGGCGGCAGTTACACAGCATAGCAATGCCATTTGCCCCCAGGAGGAAAGGAATTACAAGGAAGTAGGATCTCTGCATGAAGGGATGGGTGGATAATGACATTATTAAAAGACCTCCTACAGTGGTATTGCATAGTGCTGCTTTCAAATGCTGCGTGTTGCTACGAGCACTGGAGTACAGGGGCTTACAGTGAAAGGAGCAAGGGAAAATTGCATTTAGAATGATGCATTTAATTGCTTCAACTGAGGCTGGATCCTGCTCTTGCTGGTGTCTTGCAGTTGCCTTTAGTAGGGGTGGAAGTGGGGCTTCTGTTCTGTTTCTGTTTAGGAGAACAAAAACTTGCTCAAGGCTCTGTGGGGCCCTGAATGCTAAAAAAGACAGCTGTAGTCAGACTGTGGTGTAAAGAGGGAACTGTCACCTCTGCTTGTCTTGTAGTGGGATGGAGATGGGGGGGTGGCAGGGACTGAAAGTCTGTGTGCTAGTCACAGATCTGTACTTAAACTTGAGCCTTGCAGTTGACAGAGCGCAGACGCTCTAAGCTTCTGCTCGATGTTCAAGGGCAGAATCCCATAGGGCCTTGCAAGCCCTGTGGAAGGTTTTCATATGCCACTTCGGTGGAGTGGGTATCTGCTCTCTTTTACAGCTAGAGGAGCAGAGGCACAGATGTGACATTAGTCCCTTGAGGGCACCCGAAGCTGTCTGTGGTGGAGTAAAAGGCAGGACCTTGCATCGCCTGTTTCCTTGGTGCTCCTCATCCTTCCTTTCTTTTCACAAAACAATTGGTTTTAATCCCTTATTTCTCTTCTCTGGGTGCCAAAATTCCTGCCCTTAAACTGCATTATGTAGTCTTCATGCGGCTGTGAGTCCCAGGATCTGTGTTGCAGCCTGGTAGTCACAGGCAGAAGTTTGTTGTGGCTCATCACAGGAAGTAATCTTGGTTTGAACACTATGGTTGTGAGCTGCCTGATGCTCCAGAGCTGCAGCATAACAGCCACACAGGCTTCTCCTTGCCCCAGTCACAGCGTTTGTGTTTTCAGCATGGGAATGTACAGATTCAGGCTGTGATTAGGTTTATCTGTAGGGTGGTGAGTTCAGAATGGCACATACTGCTATTCTGGTGTGGGTGACTTTCTAGGCCCTGAAGAATTGGACCTCCTATGTTTTGAGCTGCTGAAACTGTTTCACTGAGCATCTCTGTCTTTCCCTTCTCTGCAGAGAATTAAGAAAGATGTTGACAAGGGCACCCTGCATACAGATATGTTCCTGCTGAAGACTGAAGGTGCAGGCAAAGAGGAAGGTAAGCTATGGCTGCAGCTAGGAGGGCTGTGCTGGAAGTGATGCTGCAGGACTGTGAATACAAATCCTCTCTCTTCCTTTGAATAACAGATGAAAAAAATCCAAGCCTAGAACAAAATTTCCCTTTTAATGAAAAGCACTATGCCCCAGTGTTTGCTTTAGGGCTAAACACAGCAGATGAGTTGATTTAAATATTTCCTTTTCCCAGGAGTAGCTAAGTGTATTTGTATACTGTGACTCTAGCTTAAAAAGAAAGGGGCTAGGGTGAAGGAAACAGCAGTTGGAGTGGGATATTGGAGGAATTATGTCCTCCTTTTCTGTTTATGTGTGCTGGAGAAGGAAGACAGGCCATCACACATACAGGCAGAATTTCTTACTGCTGCACCTTGCAAAGGGAAATGGGAAGTAAGTGCTTGTTGCTGCAGCAGTCTGTACGCTGCACAGCGGTTCTGTCCCCTTCTTGCACTCCATTTTACAGCCTGAAGAGATGAGGCTGTGTCTGCTTTGCTGAGCAAAGCTTTCTGGTTAGCCAAAGGCTGTAAGGAGTCATGGTTCTCAGCTCCAGGTGACTTGATTTCAGAGCTAATGTAAATGGTAGCTCTGACGCAGTGAAACACTGGGGGATTGGAACCGCTTGAGAAACTGGCAGAGCTCTGGAGGAAGGTTGGGGTATACTTTTTGTCAGAGAATCACTTCTAGCTCACACCATCGTCTATGTTGACACCTCCCAGTTTGTCCTGGAATAGTCTGAGATGGAGTGGAGGGTCTCCAGATTCCTTGCTTAACTATGTGAGAAGCTCTGGCCTGCACAGGCAGCTTCAGAAAAAAACTAGAAGAAAAGATATTTTAGGGATTTTTTGGTTTGTATGTGGGATGGAATGAAAACATTTTGAAATTCCTGTTCTCTGGGACATTTTGATCACTGCTCTTCTGTTTCACAATGGAAAATCTTTGGGATTTCAGAATTCTCCGCACTGGAAATTCCTGCTTAGACAAACTCTCTTTGGTAGTGGTGTCTCACTTGCAGATTCTTAAAAGAGAAGATTGGGGTGTGATCTCATCAGACTACCTAGTGCAGGGATATTATCAAGAGTAGGCCTTGGTTGGTTGGTTGATCTGTGGATGTCCCCAGAAATAAGAGTTCCATCACTTTCCTTAGGAGAGAGTGTATTTTGTCCTTGGCTTGGGGACAGTCTTCTTTGAGCTGAATTTCTAAAATGTTAAAATTGTGATTGATTTCTTTAAACCTGACCGTCTTAAAGTGAGATTTGGGGTGGAGGGTTGGTCACATACATTGTCTGGATTCCAGACCCTGCTTGCATTATGTCCTGTTTATAGTTTGTTATCGAAGTTGTCGTTCCTTCGGAAACACAGTGCCTAGCCAGTGCATATGCTTCTCCTAGCTTGCATTTTAGGGGTTTGCTCTAAATCCAGAGTAGAAAGGATTGGAGCAAAAGCCAAGGGTTTAGAGCACAAGCCCTCTCCCACTGCTGAGCCCTTTTTTAAAGTACGGTTGGGTCTCCTTACAATGAACTGTACTTATTCTTGGGGTTACGGCAGTGGTGCAAGTTGGCAGATAAGGTGCAGTAGTAGAAGAGTCCTGTGGAGGGAACTGATGTAGGGTGGGCTCCATGGGATAAACTGAGATACATTTCCTTGGTACTTGAAGGCTATGTATAATCAATCCCTGTTTGAACTCCACCCTCCTGTAAAGTTATATACTCCTTTCAAGAGGCTCCTTGCCCTAGAAAGTGCACCCTGAAGGTAGCTCTCTGCGTTTTCTTTTATTGAAGACACAGCTGCTTTCTAAGGGTAGAAGGGATGTTCAGATTAGCTGTGTGATTGAAGTGGAAATGCAAGTGATTGCTCATTGTTGAAGGCACACTGTGCAGTTCTGAGAGTGTCCAAAAAAGGTCGTTGAGTTACTTGCTGGAGTACTGAATGGCCTTAGAAGATATGCAAACGATCAGGATTCTCCTTTGCTGATGCTCATACTCGCTTTTATCCATTACCAGACAAGTGGGCATGGAGTCGGCTCAACCCATCTGGAGTGAAACCCACTCCCAGGTCTGGCTTCTCCGTGGCGATTGGTCCCAATAACCGCTCCCTTCTGTTTGGAGGTGTGCATGATGAAGAAGAGGAAGAGAGCATTGAAGGGGACTTCTTCAACGATATTTATTTCTATGACATCGGGAAAAACCGCTGGTTTCCTGGACAGCTAAAGGTTTATTTTAAAACAGAACACAAATATATTCAGTTCATTCTCCTTGATCATCTGACACATGTCCTTTGGGCCTTTTTTGGCCTCATACAGCTTTCTCGCAGTGTGGAGCAAGCCTTTATTTCTAATAACTCAGGATGCTCCAGAAGCTGAGCCACCAGGTGTGGCTGCTGCTTTGATATGTGACCCACTGATTGCAAAGATGGGGAGAGGCTGTAGAAATGAAGCTGGGGATGTGCAACTCTAGCAAGTTTTTGCTACCAGACCGACTGAATTCTCTTAACTTTATGCTGCCCCTCTCCTTTCCTGCCTCCTTGTGCTCTCCATGCCCTGCTTCCACAGTGTGATGCAGACTGTCACCCTTCTGGGGAGAGAGGAAACCTGTCAGCCCTGATGGTTGGGTACAAAGTGAGAGTGGTTCAGGAGGCAGTCCTCCTCCTCCAGGAGTCAGGCTGCATGTGCCCTGTTGTGTAATGCAAAATGAAACAAAGCAGCATGAAAACATAGTTATGGTATTTTACTGGAGGCCAGTTCCAGGTAAGATGTGTAAGTCTGACACGAGATAGTTCAGTAAAAGCTACTGTGAAAAGATCTTGCATTGCATTGGGATCAGAAAACTTCCCTCTTTTCCCCATTGTTGATGAGCTACTAGAAGAGATAAAATATTAACCTTGACTCATAACATCCGAAATGTGGCCCTCAGCTCAGATCTTTGATTTTGTTTCAGCCCCTCTCAAGGGGGAAGTGAGGTGCAAATGACTTAGTTGAACTTCCTTCTTTCCACCCCCACTGTTTTTGGCTTTGTTCTCAGAAAGAAGTCAATCACATAATAACAGGCAAACATGCACTCAGGTGTTTGCTTCTGCCTGCCTAGCTGACTGTTTTCCATCCCTTTCATACAGTACTTGGAAGACCTGGAGTGCGTCCTGGTAATGCACTGTAGTTTAGCACCCAGCAATTGTTTTGATTTCACAAAATGGTGGGTTATTTTCTCTTGCCCTTGTCACAGACTGGTGGATTGTGTGTGTGTTTGTGTACACCTGCAAGATAGAGAGCAAAAGCTGTTTTCTGTCTCTTCAGCACGTGCTGCCATTAGTAGAGGAAGCAACTCCATGCTGTGGGTTCTCCAGGAGTTTCATTGCTCCTTGTTTTGTG
Organism: Ibidorhyncha struthersii; assembly: GCA_013398815.1. Taxonomy (NCBI): domain Eukaryota; kingdom Metazoa; phylum Chordata; class Aves; order Charadriiformes; family Charadriidae; genus Ibidorhyncha; species Ibidorhyncha struthersii. Next base: position 643,248 of record VZSZ01003865.1, read on the forward strand.
TCTTGTAGAAGTTCATGCTGAATGGGAGGTTGTACCCGTCACTGGAGACTTACAGTTCTAGTGAAAAATAATTGAATTCTCCCCACTCTGTCCCAGCAGTATCCATAGTATTAACTGCTGTACATGCTATTAGGTACACACAATTCACATGCAGTCTCCTTCTCTTACTTGTTCTGGTAACAGGGACCAAAATCAGAGAAGAAGCAGCGAAGACGTGGCAGACAAGCTGAGGCAGAGGGTGCTGAGGATGAGGAGATGGAGAAGCAACATCTACAAGGCCCGGTGGAGATAGTCAAAGAGGTGGTGACAGAAGATGGGACTGTCATGACAATCAAGCAGGTGATCGCTGGACCTGCAGAAGAGGAGGAGAGGTCTGAATCGGAGGAGGAGGAGGAAGATGGAGCCTTGGGCCAGCAAGTGGAGCCATGCCCACGTTCAAATGCCATGTTGGCGGTGAAGCATGGTGTTCTCTATGTGTATGGGGGAATGTTTGAGGTGGGCGATCGCCAGTTCACCCTCAGTGACCTCTACAGCATCGACCTACACAAGATGGAAGAATGGAAGGTGCTAGCAGAGATGGATCCAAGTAAGCTCTGATGGTGGGATCTCTCTCTCTCTGCCTTTAGTGTAGCAACCCCCAGGATATGGTTTCAAGCAGTGCTGTATTTTAGGGGAAAAAAAAAGACCAAACAACTATGGACCTTCCTCAAGGGGTGGTGATGAGCCTTTAAGTAGTGTTTTTTCCTGGACAGAAGAAAGCTTGGGAGTATGTGATATTCAGTGTCTTAAGGTCACAGTTGCTGCAGAAATCTGTCTGGTCCAGAGCTTTGTGATCACTGTAGCGAGTGAGCTCTGGTCTGTCTACTTTGAAAGCCAAGACATGTAAACAGAGTGTCTTTGTTCATTGGTGGCAAATTCTGGCCTGGGAAGTGCTGCTGTGCCATGCTTGTTCACTTGGCAGAAGACAGGGATGTATGCTCTTGCCTGTCCTCACTTTCTCAGGGCAGTGAGGGTCTTCGGTGTACTGCAAAGCACATGGGCAGTAGCTAGTGTTCTCTCTCTGTACCTTAAATGTGTAGTATATTTGCTGCATACTCTGACTACTCTGCTGGGCTCTTCCCAGGCTGGGAAGTCTAGCTCAGGGGATGTGGCAAGCGTGGAAGTCAGTTCCCTGAATTCCTGGCTACATGGTCATTACATGAGTGTGTTCAGTGGTGTTGCAGAAAGCATTACTCGAGACACCTGAGTGAAGATGGATTTGATGGATTTTCTACTCATTATTGAAAGAAACTGTGTGGGTCTCTTAAAGCAACGTGTCTCTTATGGTAGTGGCTAAGTGATTCAGCCCAGGTGATGCGCTTGGCACTGTAAAGAGACATTAGGAGGGTTCCCCTGCCCTGGAAACTCACAGTCTGCATGTGTGTAATGAGCAAAGGGCAGAAAGGAAGGAGTCTTGCTCATGGTCGTGGAGCTGTGAAGTGCTAGGGAGGAGACTTGATTCTTGTCAGCACCAGCACTAACCAGCTTTTCTTCCACAGCTGTTCTGTGATGTTCATTTTTTCCTATTTCATCTCTTCCCGCTGCTCCCCATCAGAGCCAGGCCCTGTACAGTGGGGATCTGCAAGGACGATGAATACAGCAGGGCTCTTAAGGAGCACATGTCTGACCTTACCCTGGCATTGTCCGTGACAGTTCTGGGTCTAGGAGTGGGAAACAGATTGTTATTTAATTCTTCTATTTTCTTTCTCATCAAAGAAGCACAAGAATGGCTGGAGGAGTCAGAGTCGGATGAAGAAGAGGATGATACGGAAGGTGCAGAGGGAGGGGAAGAGGAAGAGGAGAGCTCTGAAGAGGAGAGTGAAGATGAGGAAGGTAATGATTAAGATGAATATTGTCTTCATACTAGCATAATGTGGGTTTTGGTACAATACCTGCTGGTTCTGCTGCCAGCCTGGAAGGTCTCACTGGCATCCAGGTGAGTTTTCCAGCAAAAGCGAAGTCTTCATAGTATGCTGCCCTCAGGGTAGAGGAGACACTTCATTGGGTACTGATAGGTTTTTAGGCTGTTACATTTAAACACAAGAGTAGCCTTGGACGGGTGGACACATGGAAGAGCAGATTGCCTTTGTTAGCTGTTTGTGACCTCTCTTTCTGTCTTTCTCCCGTTGTGTACTAGGAGAGGAGCAGCACCCATCTGTTCAGCCTGATGAGAAGTATGCCGACTATCTGTCCAGGACGGAGCAGTATTGGATTAAACTGGCCCGCAGCAACATGGGCCCCGATGCCAAGGAGAAGAAGGTGGTAAAAGTGGCACATGCCATGGCAAAGACTTTCTATGAAGATTCGGTCTAGCTGTTGTCGAGGCTGTTCCATGAGTGAAGAAACATGCTGGGAGCAGTGGTTAGGTCCACTGAACTCAGCCTGATGTGCCAGGCAGGCAGTGTGTCCAGAAGGCATCCTGGCACTCCAGCTTTTATCTACTCTGAGTGCCTGTGGGCTGACCAGTCTCGATATGCCTACTTGGTTAATGCTCTGGATATGCTGTTGTTCCCCTGGAGGCTGTGGGAGGGTCTTGTGGAACAGACAGTGCTGTCTAAGCACTTGTTCTGCTGAGGGCTGGCGTATGCAATACTGTCATATTTTTGTTCAAAAGCTGTTTTGAGTCTGTCAAGACAAACTGCACATCACAATGGTTCACTGGTCCCAAATTCCCCACCCTGACTGGGGCCAGAATGTGTCTCCAAGGGTTTCTACAATAAACTTATTTGGTTATATCATGTTTTTTTCAATTAATCCCATCCTAGCTTTTCTACTTCCTTTTCTCCTGCTGTGGAAGAGGGATCACTGTTCCCACTGTGAAATATGCAGGTAGTGGTTGTAAGATGCACCAGCAGCCCTGAGATGTGGCTGCATTGCTGGGAGAAACCTGGGAATCCTTTCATACCTTATCTGTATGAGAGCCACGGTAACCCCTGATGCATGTAACAGTAGGTGTCTCTTCCTTTTTGATGTTAGCTGTAGCAGGTTTTGCCTTTGCTTGTGGAATCTCCCAATTCAGTTTTTCATGTGTTGGCCAAGAAAGCAGTTGTCCTGCAAGTGAACTGTTTATGACCAGTGAAATGTGCTGCCTTGAGAGCTAACAGCATGTTGAGGACAGGAGGGAGTGGACTGACACTCTCAAAGGATTTTTTTTTTCCTACCCTTGCTTCCTGACTCAGCCCCTCTCCTCAAGGCATCGCTTTCTTTCCAGCAGAGCAGTGCTGTGGTCCATAGGGACAGCAGATGGGATACAAGTGTGTCTGTTGCAGCAAACAAGTGATGAGTTGAGTTGACACCAGAAGGCTCTGGCTGTCCTTGTGCAGAGAAGTCCAGGGTGCCATGTGTGTCGTTTCGGCAGGGGCAGCGCGAACCAGCGCTCAGGAGAGCAGTCCTGGGTTCTGCAGGGCTAATTAGAATGTTATAAAGATGAAACAGAGCAGGCTGCCAATGTGATTTAACTGTCAAGATAAAACCATGTTTGATAAGAGGTACCTTCCATGCCAAATAACAGGGGAGGGGTGAAAAGAAACCATTTATTGGTAACCTAGGAAAGAATCTGTAGCGCTCGCTTGGCTAACAGCGTCGCTTGCCCCGCTGTCCTGTCGGTTGGGTTAGTTTGCAATACCTTGATCTTGTTGACATTTGTTTCTTTGTGTGTGTATGACGTCTGTGGCTTTCTGTGCAAAGTTTTGGGGAATCTGCCCCTCAGTTGCATTTGCAGATTTTTTTTTAAATTAGTATTTTTTAAATTTCTTTATTTATGTTTGAAAAATAGTGGTTTTAAAATCATAGCATCTGTGCAGAGGGCTCCATTCCAAAAGCCCAGCCAGATAGGGAAACACACACTTTTTTGCCAGATGTACTTTGTGTTTTTTTGCCTTTTGATCATTTCAGACACAGATATACGCCCTCTAAGAATTTTTTGCCTGACCTGAAGCTGAGTTACAGCAGCGCCAAGGATGAAGGATAGTTTTATACAGTGCTGCTGCAGCCGCAGGAAAAGATTCTCCCTCTCCCTTCTCTGGTAGAGAGACTGTTGGATGAGGGAACGAGATGCATCAGATGAGTTGGAGTGTGGGCAACGATGATCTGAGGTTTTTCCTTTCATCTTTTCCTCAAGGGCTCTGGAACATAGTCCTAGCTGTGCTCTGTGCTGAGATAAGTATGACAGGAGAAGGCATAGACTGGAAGAGACACGCTTCCAAGGAGCCTGCAAGCTGGGATGGGCCAACTGTCCCGCTCCCCTGAGCAGCACAGCAGCGTGTTCGTGCAGCCTCCTGCAGGGAGCACACTGCCTGCCTCGCAGAGCTGAGGGAGAGGAGGCTTTGGGAAGTGGGTTGCAGGGGAGATGTTGGCTTCCCAGGGCTGCCATTGCGCTGCTGTGAGGTTGGGCCGACCTGGGCACGCAGCTTGGTTCAGTTCCTGCCAGAGCTAGGGTTCCAGATGAGCCAGCATAGACTGTGGTTTGTCACAGGGCTTGGTTCAGGAAGCTCTGGTGGCCATCCTTGGGTTGTATGATGAGAGGATGCTGCCATGGCAAACTGTCCTGGCCTGAAAACTGAGGCTTAGATGTCAGCTCTGACAAAACGAGGCTGTCACACTGTAATTGGAACAGGCTGCGTGGGGACTGAAACCCACATGGCTTCCATTCTCACTGGAGCATTTGCAGCCATTGGATTTGAGGTAGAAATTAATTCTGATGCATCTGCAGCCACTGCTCAGCGGAACGAACAAGACAAATGCAGCACTCCCTTGAGCCCTGCAGCCAGCGACAGCTGAAGATCCCTCTGGCCCATCTCTTGCTGGTGTAACTGTGGAAGCCTTGGAAGCTGTCACATGTTGGTTGAGCAAATGAAACCTTGGAGAAAAGGTAAAATCTCTCTGTGGTGGAAACCCAAGCAGGGGCGACTGATAATTACTGCTACGTTAAGTGCCTTACAGAGGAGGTCTGAATGCAATAGGCTCTGCCATGGTCTTAAGAAATGCAAACTGTGATACTTTGGTAGGAAACTCTAACGGTACCTGGCACCTCTGAGCACTGGCTGAAAGTCCACAGAAGCCTGTTCAATATCAGATATCTGGTTATTTTTCTTGTATTGGGTCCAAAAGTACCTTAAAGAAGAATGTCAGTATTTTGCGGGCAGCCACGCATCAGTGAAGTGTCTTGCCTGAAGTAACACCTAAGCGAAGGGGCAGGGCTACAACTTGGTGGAAAACTAGGAACTGAGAAACCATAGCAGTGTCTGTCGTAAGAGTACCTATTCTTGTCTGACGTGTACAAAGAACAGTTTGTACTTTTTTTTTTTTTTAATGTATGAACACCCAAATAAAATTCAGTTACTCCTTTGGCATCCATCAGACCACTGCTTTTGCCCAGCTCATTGTAAAGGGATGAACATCTAAACGTTTACATAGGAGAAAGAGACCTCAGTATGTTATTATGTCTGGAAGCAATCAAGCTGTTGGGCTCCTTGAGGAAAATGTATTCAGTAATCCCTTCTCTTTTGGGCCACACACATACTGTAATTACTGTAAGTAACACAGTGAAACTGGGTTTTTCTATTACGTTTACATGCATGGCTAGGAAGGGAAAAGGAGAATAAAGGAGAGCGCCAGCTGAAGTGCATTTGACTTTAGGGGTTGCACAAAAAAGGCCGCAGTAGAAGGTCCGTGGTTTCGTGTCTAACTCAAGCTTAGCTTGTACCACGTGGGATTGTTTCTCCCCCGCACCAGTGTGTGTGCGCTGTAGTGTGCCGAGTGGGGAAGTGAATGAGCCTTGCTGTGGAGTTTATCAGAGAGCAATCAGGGTAATTGGGCTGACCCAGAGATAAATGCTGTTTGTAGATGGAAAGACTGTTCCTAGCATCACTGTTGATGGGATTTTGCTCATAGTTCGATCACGCCGAGTTGCTGGTCTCCTTGCAGCGCCGCCTACCTGCTGTGGTGGCTTGTGGAGATAAACCAGTCCTAATCTTCTGCTGGAAAACTGCTTGTTTGTCAGGATTGTCGTGCTCTGCACATGCTGGACTGATCTGATCCTTCTTCATTCATCTTGGAGAGAATCTGGGCTCATTCGCCATCCTGTTTTGTATTGGCAAAACTTCTGCTTTCTTGCTGCAGAAATACCACAGGTGGGTCCAACCAGTACCAAACAGCACTGAGCACATTGTGTCTTCAGCAAGACAAGAAGGCTGAAGACATGCGCGTTCTTAGAAAAACAGGTCTCTGAGGGATGGGAGAGTGGGAACGGGAGCATATCCAATGCTTATAGCTTCAGCTGGGAAACAGCTGTTGGCCCAACAGCTGCAGCATCCCTCACCACTAACCCACAGTTATGGAACATCACAGAGGAACAAGGAAAGAGCTTTGAAAAGCACTCCACTAAGGGGTTGGGGAGCAGCACTGCTACTGCTGCAGGAGTAATTGTCACAGCTTTCTCTTCCAACAGGACCAAACAGCTGATACCAAAATGTAGCTGCTGCTGGGGTGGGGATGACTGCTCTTATGGGGGAGGTAAGGGGTTGGATCATAGAATCATAGAATGGTTAGAGTTGGAAGGGACCTTAAAGATCATCTACTTCCAACCCCCCTGCCATGGGCAGGGACACCTCCCCCCAGCCCAGGTTGCTCCAAGCCCCGTCCAGCCTGGCCTTGGACACCTCCAGGGATGGGGCAGCCACAGCTTCTCGGAGCAACTTGTGCCAGGGGCTCACCCCCCTTATAGGGAAAGACTTCTTCCTAATATCTATTCTAAATCTACCATCTTCCAGTTTGACGCCATTCCCCTTGTCCTGTCGCTACACGCCCTTGTAAAAAGCCCCTCTCCAGCTTTCCTGTAGGCCCCTTTCAGACACTGGAAGGCCGCTGTAAGGTCTCCCTGGAGTCTTCTCTTCTCCAGGCTGAACAACCTCAGCATTGTTGGTGTTCTTACCATGTTAAACCAAGTGAGTCTGTAAGAGAGCCTGAGCCATGCCAGACCATCAATGCTGTTAGAGTGTACCCAAACTGGGGATAAAAAGAACTAGGCAGATGATAAGAATTGTGAGTCTGCTAGATAGCTGTGAGTGGAGCACGTGACGCTTGTGCATGAATGCGAGTCGCTCTAGTTTCTCTTCCGTTGACACCTCCAGCTGGGCAACGCGCAACCCACCACAGCGTTTCTAAGCCAGCCATCCAACAAAAGCTCCCGGGCAACGCTCAGCAGCTCTCAACATCCACAAAGTGACGTTTCCTTTAATGTTATGGAACGTGACCTCTGAGATGCCTCGGATGAAGGGACACGGCTCGCGATGTATCTGAGTTACGCATTCAGACCTTTGGGCACTGCTTAGCAGCCGTGGGGGTTCATCGCCTGTTGAAACTCCCTGGCTCGGCATGGTAATTAGGTGATTACGCATACCCTGGAAAGACAGGTTGGTGGTAGCGCTGAAGCTAAGTGCCTGCAGGTTAATATTAGTCGAAACAGACCAATAAAAGGAACTTGTGAGCTTGAAATGCCTCTGAGGGAAGCATAGTCCTGATGGATCTGTTGTTTGAAGGCACGTATCTAGTGCCTGCTGTACCCAGAGTTGTCTTCAGCAATAGTTCAAGCCTAGGGCTTGGCGTGGAGCTGGTCAGGGAGCCTTGCCGTGACGGTCAGTGATGGAGAACACCATGACCGATGGCATTCATTATGAGGAGCTGACCTGTTTCCCTCCACCAGGAAAACTTGTCACCATGGCAAGAGTCTGCAAGGCCCATCTTCCGTGTGAACAATTCACCCACATGCAACAAAGCTGCGCAGCAGGGGCAGATCCCGCCCGGCCCCTGCTCTCTTCTGCTTTAGCACAGAACTCTGGAGCCAACCTCACCCTACAACGGTTTTAAAAAATTCCTACTTTTCCATCCTCCCTTAACTTGCCAAAGCCTGTCAGGACATCTAATTAGTCCTTGGGTTTCAATGAAGCCCTTCATCATCGAAATGACGTTATTTTTCCTCTTCGCCCCTCCCCTTCTGTTGCAGTCTGGATTTTATATATATATTTTTTTTTTCCCCCGGCAGCACTGAGGCTTCATAACTCCGCACAAGGTAAAGAGATGCCGCAACAGCTCAGTATCGCTGAAAGATCAGGGCCTGGAGAGTCCCAATGCACTCGGAGAATCTAGGTCTCGGGTACAAGCAAACCAGACGCCAGATGGGCTGGTGAGAAGCTGACGTGGCACGAGCAGGCGGAGGATTTTTGTATTCCTTCCTTCTCGCCTTCCCCAAAGACTCAGTGGCAAACCAGCCGGTCGCTCACACAGGTGGGGGCTGGCTGGAGGACCCGGTTGTCCCTGCGGAGGGACAGGTGCCCTTTTCCCAGTGGCTTTACTGGGCTGGCAGGAGGTGGGCTGGTTCCTTGAGCCCCAGCCGCTCCTCGTGTTTCAGGTGCTGCGCGTTCCGCTGTAGGAACATAAAAATACCATTGCAGCCTAAAAAAAAAAATAAATGATATAAACCTTCAGCCGTTCGCAGGCATCTGTCAGTGTGGACATAAAACAGCAGGTATGGACGATTTACATAGATTTATATGCCACGATGACAGACGTTTTAATGCGCCTGAGGTAGATACGCACCAGCCCAGGGCTCATAAGACAGGGAAATATACTGAATTACCTCTCTCTCTGGGCTACTTCTCAAGAATATTTCTGGCCTTGGGCAAATGTGAAAAACCCAGAACTAAGACAAATTGCTCAGCTCCCCGTGATTAATAAAGGAATAATTACTTCTAAGCACGTGGTTTGGGAACCAATTAATATTAGTCTTCAGCTATCTTTCATGCCGAACAAAGCTCAGCTCGACCGAGGTCTTATCCTGTGGAACAAAGCGATGAAAAATCCAAGTTGCATTTGTGTTTGTACGTAACTGCTGGTACGTGGGCAAGGGCAGGAATAACTAGTTGGTCACCAGTGTGAAAAAGCTAGTCGAGAAATCACTAGTGCTTTTATTTGATCGATAATAAGAGGCATTTTTGTGCTGTTTTATATATATAAGTATCGTACTGTGTTTGCCTGTAACTGTTTAACCTGCTCCTGGCGGGACCTTTGTGTCATGCACTTGAATGTACAAAAAAAGTCCTCGAGAGTCTTTACGAAGAGTGGCAACCAGAATTAAAAACCACATGGATGAGCTCCTAGAGCTGCAATCACAATGGGTCGCTATTTGGTTCATTTCAAGTATGCAGCAACCATTCAAGAGTAAAAAAAAAAAGATGACTAAGGACATAAAAGGAGAAAAAACCAAACCCAAAACCGGAAGAGGTAGGAAGATGATGGACAGTTGCTGTGGAAAATGAAATAAAAACGTTACTGGGGTCTCGCTGCCTTCAGTTATCATTTACCCTGTCCACCCATAGCCCTCTGCCTGAAAAGGAAAAGGAAGAAAAACTGCGACAGGAGGGAATCAGACCATGTAAGGAAAAGAACTGAATTTAACTGGCACATGCTCTAATCCTTAGTTTATTTCTGGTTAAAAATATAGCAATCCAGTGCAGTGTAATAAGAAATCTGCTGAAAAGGTAGCAGAGAAACAGCTAAAACAGAAGCAAAGCAAAGCTGAGTCCGCCAGTCAGTTATTCCCTGTTCCCCCCCTGCCCCAAGAAATTTAGTAAACACCAATTGCTGCTTTGTTTTTTAAAAACAAATAACAAATAATAACAGAGTCAACAACTCTGTATATGAAATGTCGAGGAGGATTTTTTTCCCTCCTTCCCCCCTCCCGATATATCTGTATATGGGTTTCATCCCACCCTCGGGTTGCTGCCACGCTCACACCCTTCTCCTGTTGAACGGAGCTGCCGTGGGTAGAACTGAGGGTGGAATTTGGTCCCTGCGTGTACCAAATCCCAAATGAGCCATCTGAACCGTACCTGGTGGTGGTGGATCACCGGCAAAGCCGATCTCCACGGCGGGGGTGGTGGGGAGGGTAAGACGGCACGGGGAGGGGAGGGAACGGTACAGTTGTTTTCGAAAAGCGAGGGGACGTCAGCCATTTCCAAGCGATCGAGCTAAGACCACACTCTTGTGATTGGGACCATAACAGCTCAGAACAGGGATACGGCATCTTTAATGAGTATGCATATTATCAGTGGGGACAGGGGAGGGGAGAAAATCAAGGCAGGCATATTACAAAGATGGTATAAACGAACAAATTAAGTGACATAGAAAAAAAAAAAGAAAAGAATACATCCTTAGAGGCTGCCATTGCCAATGATGTTTGGTTTTTTGTTTTTCCTTTTTTTTTCTTTTTTTTTCTTTTTTTTTTTTTTCTTTTA
>VZSZ01003865.1:653587-671587 GCA_013398815.1 Ibidorhyncha struthersii
TTTTTTTTTTTTACAGGGACATGTTGGAAGCTGGAATATACATCCTGCATTACAAAGTGCAAAATACTACATGCTCAGAGCCCAAGCATGATGTCTGAAACAGTCCACAGCAAGATGTAAGAGACAAACCCACCACCCTCTCCCTCCTCTCTGGGACATGCTCCAGTGCTCCTCCCCAGATGACTTTAAAAAACGGTTTTATCTTATTTTGCTTTATTTTGTTTTATTGTATCCTAAATGGATCAGGATTGAGCCCTCTCTCCCCAGTCCCTCCCCACCAGTCCGCTCCCCGGCATCTCTCTGCATGCATGTTTGGGATGGGATGCTCAAGTAAGGCTGCTCCTCGCATGTTGGCGAGCACGGCTCGATGACCGGCAGCTACCCAATTCGTGTTGCTGACGGTGCCTGCAAGGTTTTTTTTTTGGGGGGGGAAATCCGGGTACGCATTTTTACCCTGGAGAAATTGGCTGTGAATTAAAAAGTAGCACTGGGTGGTTTTTTCCCAGCCTTGCCATGGGATGGGATGGGGGCGGGGGGCAGCCCGGGGAGGAGGAGTGAAGGCAGGAGGGTGGTGGGGCTGCTGCTCACACCTTGTGTTCCCTGTTCCCCCCCTGCCCCAAGAAATTTAGTAAAACACCAATTACTGCTTTGTTTTTTAAAAACAAATAACAAAATGGGGCCCGTTGCCCTTCTCCCATCTTCCCCATCTAGGCAGGGTTCATGCCTTCCCCGGGCTCCTTCTCGCCTCCTTCTCACAGCAACGTTTCTCCGTTAGCGCAGGGAGAAGGAAGAAAAGCCTGATTTTTGCTCTTCTCTCCCATTTACTTTATCATTAAAGCTGTTGTGGATTTCCCTGGGAAACTCAGCCTGGAGCATCCCAGGACCCGTACGTACTTCAAACAAACTCTCCCCGTGGTCCCCTCACCTAGTCTCCATTTTGGGGTTCATTACTGTTGTCACAAATATATTATTCGGGGGGGGTGAGGGGAAGGGAAATGAGGTTTTATTTTGTTGGGATTCCTTCTCATCCTTTCCAGTGTTGGGGGGGCAGAGTGTTGATAGCATTTTGCCATGCCACACAGCATAGTGTTATACAAGCAAAGAATTTTGGCTAAAATCCAAAAAACATTACCCAGGAAAAAAGGCAAACTGTGAGTGAGACTCGATCGTTTGTTGTTCTTCTGTGAAAAGACTTGGAAATTGTCGTAGGACAGTTCGAGTTATGATTTTTCCCTTTTTGTTGTTGTTGTTGTTTGGTTTTGTTTGTGGTTTGTTTGTTTTTTTTTTTTCCCCCATTCATACATGTAACTGTTATTTTTGCAAACAAGACAGTCTTGAATTAGATGAAAAAGTTAATAAACAAAATGGCGACTCCAATATTTAGTAAGATCACCATGACTACGAGGATGGGAGCCGAGCCCTGGAAGAGAAAGAGAAGGAGAGGAGTTAGAAGGCGCGTTGAAATCCTGCCCAAGGTTGCCTTGTAGCCGGGGCCGGGCGCTGTGCTGGCTCCGGGACACCGCAGGGCGGGACAGGGGGGTCAGCAGACGAGCAGACCCCAAAGGGCCGATTTCCACCCTCCAGCAAACGATCCCAAAGCGCTCGGTAACCCTCGCTGGCTTTCTGCAGGCTGCTGCCTTAATGAGGGCGGTGCGAAAAAAGATCCCCCCCTTCGAGGTGAGCAAACAGCAGAAACAGGGACTGAACCCAGCTCTAGTGCCGCCGTCCCCGTGGCAACGAACAGGTCCCCCCTAGCTCTTTCATCCAAGCTCAACGTCCTCCTAAGGCAGCCCCCCGACCCTGCAAAGGCAGACAAAATCCCTCTCCTGTTTCACCCACAGAAATGAACCGGGCTCTGCCAGGAGCCCCTTTGCTCCCTCCCCACCCTGACCCATAGCCCACGGCACTCCTGGGGCCCGCAGCATCCCTGGTAGCGCTGTCCTTCTTGTGCCCGAGTGACAGCAAAGCTGCCGGACTCCGGCTTTTCTGAGCCACTTCAATGCTTCACTCTCCATCCGTTTGCCTCAATAGACGGGTACACCTGCGAGCCTTGGGGCAGACTCTGTTTATGGTCACGCATTAGCACAAACGGCACGTATGTCCCGACGTGAGCTCCGCACCCAGCGTCTGCCAAGCAGACACGTGGTTGCACACCCACTTGACCCGGTGATTAAGACAGCGGTTGCTTATGGACTCCCCCACGTCGTGCACATAGGATATCTGGCCTTAAAAGAATAACTAAAATTGGTTGCTTACCCAGGGTGGTCAATGAAAAGGGGGGGAAGATTATATTGGGTCATATAGTTGTTTGGGGATGGTTTGGAGGAGTCTTCAAAGGACATTTCCCAATAACCATGATTGCTTGTACAGGTATCCCGATAATGGCAAAAGTCAGGCCAGCACACGGTGGTCTATGTTAAGGCAACATTTTGGGAAAGCTCCTTTCCCGCGTTTCATACGGACCAAATTAAGCTGCTGGGGATTATGTGGAAGGCATTGCAGCAACTCGCACGGCAGCTGCCCTGCGTCGGACACCCACCCCAGGCTGGGTTGAAGCTCACCCCTGAAGCATCCGTTACTTTCCACTGAGCATAAAGGCAGCCCAGATAACTCGTGTTGGACCCGATGAGGATGTGGCTGTTGGACCCCATTAACATCCCAGGAATGATGGGAAGCAGACCACGCGGCGTCAGGACTGCAGACAACCCTCCAACGCATCTTTCTGCAGAACATCGGTCAGAAAAACATCCACCCCGCCACCTCGTCCCTGCCATCAACCGTTTGCTGTCCTAAAGTGTTAACGTGGCTCGCATCAGGGTGAGCAAGCGTGTGTGCAGGTAGGTGGTAGCTATTTCTCGGAGTAGCTGGTATCCTTGTCTATTCTTGCCGCAACGGAGCTGTGCCAGCTTTAACCGCCGGGAATGGTATAAATGCTTTTTTCTGTATGCGCCCGTCCTCGTACCAGCGCTCCCGTGGCTGTCGGGTTGGTACGGGGCAGGGGTGGGCGCCCTTTCTAAGCAAGTCCTGGTACCGCTCTGCAGAGCGGCTGGGGAAAAAAAAAAAAGGAAAGGGGGAAAAAAAAAAAAAAAAGCTCCAAAAGCTCCTTGCTGGCCAGAGATGGTTTCTGTACTGAGCAGGCTGATTCAGTTCGCATTTGGGAGTGGGTGGGAGTGAGGATGCTGGAGCTCACTGGAAAGGCATATTTGTAGCTTAGCAACAGGGTCAAAGGAAGCCAACCAAATGGAGGGATTGCGGAGAGCCTCTCCTGGCAGGCAGGTATCCACGCCTGACTGCTTCCAGCAAACCTCTCCGCCTGCAGCACGCAAAGCCTTTCAAAGGCAGAAACCACCCCCCTGTTGCCAAACACCACCCCCCACCCCCCACCCCGGCCCCGCTGCTGCCAAGCACTGCCATGCGGTGCGTTATTTACATTTGGGGGGCTTAGCTTCATTTCACAAGATTATTGGGTTTTACGATTTTTGAGCTCGTGTTAATATAATAACAGATTGCAAGCGACGATCACTGTCATTGTTTCTGTTGGCAGGGCAGCGCAGAGACACAAAACGCGTTCGGTTCCCTCCACCTCGCAGCCAGGGGAGGACTTAATTGCTCGTGCTCACGCTCACGCTAGCCTTGGGCCACTCGCCGTTCACGTTCCCCTGCCAAGGAAGCGGCGACCATTTCTGCCCCTGCTCTGCTCAGACTACTGGATCGTTTCAGTACCACGGAAGGGGCAAATATATATTTTATACCTGCTGGCATGAGCCCAGGATAATCTGGCCGTTTTCTCCTCCAGGACAGAGCGGGACTGGCTGCCTCTGAATTCCCTGGTGTTTGAGCTTTCCCCTCGCAAACACGGACACTTTGGGATGGACCTGGCTGAAATCACAACCCTTTGGTACTCATGTTCAGAGGATGCTGATGGTGGGATGGCGTCCAAGGAGGGAGCACCCCCTTCATTCATACACCAGTGCATCAAAGCCGTGCCCTCATCTAGAAAAAAAAATGGGGGGAGTCCGCGCGCACATACCTGCCCGCACCAGCAGCAACTGGGTTCCCATGCACGATCGTTGTGCTCACCTCCCTGGTTCAGTCTGCACCTATCTGCATCTCGCACCCCCCGTTCAGCGCAGGGGCAGGAGAAAATGCTTGCTTTGCCACTGCCCACGCAGGGCCTTCCACACTGGCCAGCAAAAGCATCCCAGAAACGGGGTGACCTGGAAGGGGAGGGGTCTCTGCAAACCGAGCAGCTCAAATCCGACTGTCGGACAACCGACGGATCCTGCTTCCTTATCACAGTTCCCTCTTTTCAACGCCCTCTTCCCCATGTTAATTCCAACTCCGCTCTCCGCGCGGCAATTGCAGGTACGGCTGCTCTCCCCGGTGAGATGCCGGCGCATGGTAGCAGGGGCCGGAGTCCTGCCGCTGGCAGCTGGTGGATAAGCGGCTTTGCCATTCTGAAGCTTCTGTTTTAGCTCCAATTACAAATCCTGCTGCACTTCTAAATGCTTATGTCTGGCTTATTTCTAACTTGTAAGGTCTTTGTGCCTTAACCCCTGCTCAGAGGAAGCGCTTGCCCTTCTCCCCTTTGATGGCAAGGATGTCCTGGGATATGTGTCACCTGTTTCTAAGAAGTGATTCCTGCTCAGTGCCCGGGCAGAAGATGAATCGCTTCTGGGTTTGTGCTTTGGACGAGATGTTTTGCTGAGCCCAGCCTGGCAATAGGTCAGTGAACTCCCTTTCACCGCAGCTACAGCCAGCATTTTAGAACCAGCAGCTTTTACAACTCCCCACGCCACACGCCAGCCCTCTATCGTGAGCCACCCGCCTTGAGAAAGACGAGAAATTGCCCTTGATTTGCAACTTTGCATGTTGCCTTAGTAGTGCGGTGGGGCTTTATCTCATCTTTGGCCCTCTGGAGACTTAGAAAAGCCCAAAGAAATCCCTGAGGCCAGCAGTACTGCCGGCTCTGGGCTGCCAGAAAGCCAGAGGTTGAGCTGATTTTCCGAGCCTGGAGTTTGTGTGTCACAGACAGCAAGCAGCCCGCAAAGCTTTTCTTTTTTATCCTTTTTTTTTTTTAAAAAAAAAAAAAAAAGAAAGCTACAACGCTCTCTTTAGCCCCGAAATAGTAGTGCTAAAGCAGGCCGTCAGGGACTGCAGAGATTTGTTTAAACTACCCTGCCTGTCATTCAGGAGACGGGGGCTCCACTGCAACAAAACGCCATGCTGCCTCCCAGCACAGTGCCCGCAAGTCCAGAACCTGCTTTACTGGGAAGCAGACGCCAGTTGGCAGCGTCCTCTCACCCAATTTTAGCTGTCTAAATGTTAGACATCTAGTCTGCGCTAACCATCTAGGCTGTCTGTAGATCAAGTGACGTGAGATGAATTCCACCCAGAATGGTTACCAGCCTGGCTCCGGGAAAGGAAAAAATTCACTCCAGCTCTGGTGCGCCTTAGCATCATCCGGCACACTGGGGGATGGCAAACTTCATCAGTGAATCAAGGCAGCTCTGGGGCTGGGATTTTTTATTTTTGGTTGGGTTTTTTTTTTTTTTTTTTATAATAAAATCCCTGGATTCCTTCACAGGAGGAGAGAAACATCTGCCAAGGATGGGCAACATACGCCAGTATCAGCGAGGTGAAAGGGTCCTTCTGTATCAGCAGGGATAGTCTCCCAGGTCTTTTAAGATTTCCTCCAAAGTTTAGAGAGCTGGAACACAGACCCAAACCCACGGAAACACTAAAATGTGAATAACCCCTGGTTATGGCACCGGAGTAATAACAGTAACCGTAGCTGTAGAAGTAACGAGCGCAGGTTTCTTCCAGCCTGTGGGTTTTGGGACACTGCAGCTCTGACGGTGGCTGCAGCCAAGCACCACCATTTCTGCCCCTCCGTCTTGTTTGTTTTTATCCTTCAACTGTTGTGTAGCAACTCGAGAGTCTTACTGGGAATACAGGGGACAGCTGGTTTACAAATACAATTGTGGCATAATTAATTTAAGCATTAGCAATCCATTATTATCTGTTATCGCTGGGTACAAGCTCTGTCTCTCTGCCATGGAAACCACAGTGCAGGTTACCTAGGAATCCCTCTGGGATCTATTAAGTGTAATTACTAAGGACTCGGATCAGCAAAAAATATATACGCATTGTTTTCCAGCCTCAGCATTGCGGAAAGTGCTGAAAACTTCGCAGCTCCGTGACACATGTGCTGAATTGTCACATAATTGCCAGGAACAGGCTGCGGTGAAACGGTTAAGGAGCATTTAGCAAAAGAAACATAAGGGACTCGCTTGGCTTTCTCCAGCGTGTTACTGCATCTCCCGTGACTGGAGGGAGGGAGCCCAGGAGATGCTGGATGTGGCGGTGTAAGAGGAATGGGCACTCGACGCCAGCACGCAACTGAGTTGGGCGGTACGGGAAAACCTGCTTCTGCAGAAAAAAACACCCGGTGGATAAAGCAAACACAGGGATTTGTCCCAAGATGGTGTCTCTTAATGAACCATTTTGTTGCTTCTGGTTCAGTCCTCGTGTTATGTAGCCGGGATGAGCTGTATGTTTGGAGCTGTATGTATGTTTTTCAGATTTTCGGTTCTCGTGCGGTCAGAAGCTGGCGTTTGACCCCAAGTTTTTCAAAGCTAGAAGAAGATGTGGGTTGGGCTCAAGACCCTAAAACGAACCCAGGATGACAGGAGCAAAGTCAGCAAGGTGCACTCTTCAGGTACATCAAAGGGCCCCTGAGATTAAAAGGGTTTTAAAAGGACCCTGTCAAGTCAAACATCATACTTCTCTCTGAACATTATTTACTTCATGTTGTTACAAGTAATGCCTGCCGATGTCTGTACATGAAAGAGATTAGAGGAAGAACGGCCTCCGATTATTATTTGTTTTAAAAAGAGAAAAACCCCAAACCGTTCGCTTTGCGCATGTGGCGGCTCTTCCCGCGCACGCCGCGGCCCCCGCGGCGACGCTCAGACCTGGCTCATCTCTGGAGGTGGGATGGCAAGTGGCTGTCTCCCACGGGATTATAGATCATACATGTACGGACATGTGTATGTGCCACAGCCTTTTTGGGACTGGGGTTTGAACCTGTTTGGCTGAGATGAGAGAAGCGAGGAAAACGCAGACACGCCTGTGTTAGGAGACCTGGGGAAGGCTCCCAAGGGGGGGGAAATAAATGGAAAAACCTGAAGTAGGAAGACTGAGAGGACCACAGGGATCAGCCACAGGGTTTAGTCCCAAGGATGCTAACCACAAAAAAGTCCCCAGGCCCCTTTCCCAGCAGACTGGTCCAAAGGCAGAGAGACGGGAGCATCTCCGTCCCGGGTCTGAGATGCAGGTGAAGCTTCGCAATTCAAACAGTGGGTGCCCCTTCGGGACGCAGGAAACAGCCAGCTGCTATTTTCATCTCATTTTACGCTCTTTCGGGCTAAAGATGCCTAACTTTTCTAAAGAAAACGCTCCACCTCGAGGTCAATCCCTTCAAGAATAACCCCACAGCCGCTGGACAAGGGAATATCCATCACCCGCATCATCAGGGAGGTGATATTTCTGGGGCGAGTTGCCATGTTCCGTGCCCCCACCTTGCTCCGTGGAAACCCAGGCTGAGCCCCGGTGCCCGGGCACGCTCCCTCGGCCCCGGCTCCGGCTGCACGGCACTCTCTGGCTGCACGGCACGCTCCGGCAGAGCCCTGCGCTGCCTGCAGATTGGCTGCCTCCTCCTCACTTTCCCCAGCGACAGCAAAACCTGCTCAGAATATCTGGATGGAAAATACGCCCCACGCGCAGCAAGCCAGCGAGGAAGATGCTGCAGCTGCTGGCATCCCTCCCCGCCTCCCCGGCGGGTACCTGGAGGCGACAAGGGGGGTGTCTCAGAGACCCCTAACCCGGCAGATGCCTTGCAAACTCCATTTGCTGCAAGCCCTGTTTCCCCTGGTTTGTTTGCAATAAAAAGCAGTACCGTTAGCAAACAGCTGAGACCACTGAGATTTTATCCGGCAGCATGCGACAACGGAAGAAAATGTCAGGGGTGGTTGGGGTGGGGCTTTTTTTTTGGCTGCTGCCCTACTGTCGGGCTTTCTCGATGAGATGAGACAGGGGGATTTTAAAGGGCCGAGTCTCGAGCCTACTAACATCTCCAGGGTGCCTTTAGTGAGACCACAGCATGTCCCTAGAAGTCTTCAGCTAAATGTCCGTGATTGCTCCTGCTAAATGAGGACAGGCAGATGAATCAGGCTCCGTTCGTGCCTGAGCACTGGCCCTTCTCGCAGGCATGCTGAGGACCTCTGCACCTAAACCACTTCTTTTCCCTTTTAGAAGCTGCAGATGTTCAGCACCTGCAGAAAAGGAGATGTATTCTCTTTCTTCCCCCCCCCCNAGAAAGCCTCTTTCCCTTTCCAGTGTCTCAACAATTCCTTTTTTCCTTTCCCGTTTTAGATCTTCTCAAAGGCTCTAGGAACCTGTGAAGCATCCAGGCACAGGCTTGAGCTTTGCACCTCGTGGGCCTTTAAGGCCAGAAAGGATGGTGACGTTCGTATAAGTCCCTTAATCCGACAACACCGACACCAGTCCTGGCGCGTTGGTTTCCGTTTTCATCTGCCCGAACGATGACAATTGATGTGAGTTTGTTCTGTGCGTGCAGGGGTCAGTGCACACAGAGCCACAGAAAGATCAGGTGGCTTTAAATGTAATTTTAAAGCGTTTGTATGACTGTAGCGCCGGCTCGATGACCCTGAAACCCCAAAGTCCCCTGATAGCGAACACCAAGCAGCGCTGAATTTCATCAATGTTATTGAGCGGTGGCCTCAAGAAATGACCTTTCTAAGAGCAATTTTCAATTACTGATGTGCAGCATCAATGAAGGGGGGTTCTGGGAGCCTCTTTTTAAGGGACTGGTGAAAAATGACTGAGAAGAACAGAGTTCCTGTAGCTCATAGATTGACCTAAAGGTCTACATCCTCACCTGGGCACAGATTGCAAGAGGTTGAACACCAAGGGACATCCCCCAAGCTGTTCCAGCCTCGTTTCCGAGACAGAAATCAAGAGGTGTGGGGAGAGAAGTGATAATTTTAAGACTGCATTTTTGCAAGACCTGCATCCCTGTCCCGTTCCCACGAGCGCTGCCAGAGGTGTGTTTGCTCTCGAAGCTGGAGCTGGCACTCCAACAGAGAGCCAACCCACGGGTCTCACTGACGGCACGTGTGGAGATGGTTTATGGCAGATTATTTTTAAAACAAGCTAACCGGTGAGGGTGACCTCAGTTCTGCGCAGGGGTACTCCAGGTAGGGCAAAAATAGCCCTCCTCAGCTAAGAGCATCCTTCCCGTTCATCGGCAGGCACCTTTCTGAAACAGCCCAGCTGTCTGGGAGATGAGAAATGCCCTTTTCAGTGAGCAGCTTCACAGATGGCGGTGCTGTGGATCACAGGGAAGCAGGCTGTCAGGCAAGCTGAAACGGCGTGGGCACACACGCGTGCAACGCACACGCGCGCGCACAGCCCGCCTTTCCAGGGAGCTGCCGTTCGCCTGCGCCCTGGAGGCGAGCTGCTGGGCGTCGGAAGGTGTGTGTGTGAGGGGTATTTCAGGCTAGCATGAGAAATGGGGCTTTGGGGAAGCTGGGGAGCCTTGATTCTGCGTGAAAAGACCCGGAGCGTGAGCAGGATGCAGTGGGGTTTTTTTGCAGGACTGAGCAGGGGAGCGCCCTGTGTCACCGAGCGCACACGGAGGGAGGCGGACGCGGGGACTGTGGGATAAATCCTTCCCCCTCAGCTTTCCCCTCCTCTTCCTCAGGGACTCACTACGCTCGCCGGAGTTTGAAATAAATGCTTTGGGAGCCTTGATGGCAGGTGCAGGCAAGGTCACGGCGTTAGGCAGGAGGTTGGAACACAACTCGCTGCACCTCCCATTCCTCTCCTACACCTCCTTCCCCTGCTCCTGTCCGACGACCCCCCCCCTCCAGAGGCCACATGGAACAAAACCCCGCTAGCACAGTGCAATTCTTGCTAGAACAAATTGTTGCTGGCATTGTAGGTTATTTAAATCCACATATTATCTCTTCCTCTGTATTACATTAGCTTCCTCCCAAACCTTCGCCATCTGTTCCACCCTCGGTTATGAATGTGAGAAAACTGAACATGCTGCTTCACAGCTACAGCGCTTAAAAAGTATGATGTGCATCCTAATGGCTTTTCTGTGCGCCTTTCCATGCGGGCTGTGCCCCTTCGTTAGGGCCCAGGATTCACTCGAAATAGCCATTAATGTTCTGGTGCGTTCGTGGCTATTTGCCTCCAGCGCTGCAGCTCAAGCCCTCCTCCCCGGGCGGGAGGTTCGTGTACGACAGCTCCGGCGTTCGGGCTGGGGTCTGCCCGCGGGGTGGGAGCCTCGGCAGCACGGCCAGCTTGGGCTGGGTGGGGAGAGACACCAGGGCTGCTTGTGCCAGCGATCGCCCCGAGGAACGCCAGGCTCTCAGCGAGGAGAAATGGTGGTTTCATTCCTCCTTTGGGACATGTGTCTCTCCCAGCTCCCTGCCGCCGCGTGAGGTCACCTTATCAAAGGTGCTGGACCATCCCCAAGTCCCACAGACTTCATGGAATCACAGAATCATGGAATCATGGAGTTTTCAGAGTTGGAAGGGACCTCTAGAGATCATCTAGTCCAACTCCCCTGCTAAAGCAGGATTGCACATTACTCAGGGCTGCATCCAGGCGGGTCTTGAAAATCTCCAGAGAAGGGGACTCTACGACCTCCCTGGGCAGCCTGTGCCTGCGCTCTGTCACCCTAACCGTAAAGAAGTTTTTTCTAGTGTTTGAATGGAACTTCCTGTGTTCCAGCTTGTGCCCGTTGCCCCTCGTCCTGTCACTGGGAACCACTGAAAAAAGTCTGGCTCCATCCTCCTTCAACCCACCCTTTAGAGACTTATAAGCAATGGTAAGGTCTCCCCTCAGCCTTCTCTTCTCCAGGCTAAAGTCCCACCTCTCTCAGCCTTTCCTCATGAGGGAGATGCTCCAATCCCTCAACCATCTTTGTTGCCCTACACTGGACTCTCTCCAGTAGTTCCCTGTCTTTCTTGAACTGGGGAGCCCAGAACTGGACATGGTATTCCAGTTGTGGCCTCACCTGTGCAGAGCAGAGGGAGAGAATGACCGCCCTTGACCTGCTGGCCACACTCTTCCCTGTGCAGCCCAGGATTCCATTGGCCTTCCTGGCGACAAGGGCACATTGCTGGCTCATGGATAATTTACTATCTACCAGGACCCCCAGATCCTTCTCCTCAGAACTGCTTTCCAGCAGGTCCACCCCTAACTTCAACAAGGTTGACGTCCGTGCAATTACTCCTGCCGCTTTTCCCCTCTGAGAGCCTGGCAGGCTCCTAACGCTGCCTGTCATTTCTCCAGTGCTTCACCCGCACGGATGCTGGCAGGTAAGGACAGCCCGGTCTGGCCTCCGCACCCGCTTGTTTGCTCGGCGGTGTGTGCTCAGGGCTGGCTTCACTTGGAGCTCTTTTTTTTTTTCCTGGACTGGCAAGATGTGTCCTACGGTGCAGTCCCCCAGCAAACACGCTGTGTTCAGCTCTTCCTAAATGCTGTGTGGGGGCTTTTGAGCCTGCGCCGAAGCTTACAAGATGAATAGGAAGCCAGAAAGCTACAGGGCTGTGTGTGGGGGTGATTTATCCACAGCCACAGCAGGGAAACTGTGGCAGAGCTGTAGTTTAGTCCTTCCTGCATCCCGGCTGCTCACGGGCTGCAGATGTCACCGCTCTCTCCTCTCTCCCACCCGTTCGCTCTCATCCCGCGGCTGCAGGTGCCGACACCTTTGCTCTACGGCTCAGGCACAGGCTCTGCTCAGGCGGCTGGAGGAGCAGGGATGCTGTAGGTACAGCAACGGTAATCATACCTTACAGACCACGATGCCTCTAGCCCAAATTTTCGGCGTGACTGACAAATGTCATCTCAGTTTCACGATCCCTGTCTCCCAACCAACCAAGCATCATCTCCTGCTACCCTGACGTGGAGATTTAGCTCCTTTCTTCCGCCAGAGCCTGAAATGTCACCACCTGAGAGCTACAGATTTGCTGTTTCTCCATCCAGCAGCACGTGACTCCTCCAGCCCTGCCCTGTGTTTGGCACTGACTCGACAAGGGGCAATTTGGAGCGGTGGTGGCTTCCCCACTGCTCCCATCAGACCCCCGTCACCTCTCCTGGCAATGCCAAACCAACGGGGAGAACAAGGGAGGAAGCTGCTCTCAATGGTAAGTGTGAGGATCATCAAAAACCAGGGCTGGAAAGAACCTGAAAATCACACAGCTCAGCCTTCTCCCAAAGGCAGGTTCAGCTCCATCCAAGTTATATCTGAGCTGCAGATGTCCAAGCAGGTCTTAGACCACCTCCTCCCTCCCAGCCACCACGGCCTCCCCAGGCAATTTATTCCAGTAACAGTTGATGGCCGACCACTGCCTCTAATGCCTGAATTTAAGCCCATTAATTCTGTTCATCAAGAACAGATTATTCCCTTCCACTATGCAGCAGCTGTTTTATGTGTTTGCAGATCGCTCCGTCTCCCCTTCTCTTGCCTGAACACCTCCAGCTCTTCCCAGCAGCCAGCTGTCAATGCCCAACACGTCCTCGTCTCTCCCAAAACAGGACTGGATGTCTCACAAGGGGTTATCCTCCAAGTCCCACAAGCTGCGCTCCTGCTTAGAAAGCCTGCTTGTGTTCTTGAGAGTAGAGTGACAGTATAGACTGACGTTTGACTGTAATCTGCTCTATCACCCTGATCCGCAGAGCTCCAATAGCCCACCACCCTCGCTGTCCTTGCCTGTTGCTTTCCCTGCCCAGCTACCCTGCCTGAATTGCATTCTTTTGCCTGCAGTTTGCCGAGACCCTTTTGCATTGCCGTCCCCCCCACTGAGGGGCTCGCACCCCCTCCTGGCTCCGCAGCATCCGCACACCGAACAACCTGAGCTGTATCGCATCGCGCAGACCAGTACAGGACAACCCGAGCAGTGGTCAGCTCAGGAATGCAACCCCTTTGCAACATCCCCTGCTGCGTGGCCATGGTTCCCCCCTCCACCCGGGTCGGGTCTCCAGTACAACGCGGTGACAAGGTCACTGCTTCAACAGGCAGAGCCGTCACGCAGTGGCAGAGTGATGGAGAGTAGGTTGACGCAACGCCCAGCTACCAGGACTTAAGCACTGATGTCGCAAAAGGGTCCCACCACGCTCTTGGACCAGCATGAAGTTCTGTTGCCATAGCCTAACCACAAGGAAGCATTACCAACACCTTGCCTGCTCCTGCAGCTTTTCCACCAGGTGAACGCTCAAACTCCTGGTATTTTTGCAGCTGGCCCTGGGACTGGGTTGCAAAACCATCTCAAACTTGCTGCTCACGTCCTCCAGTGAAAAACCTGCTGTTCCCACCAAGACGGTCTGTGGAGAAAACCCCACACCAACCTCCAGCACACGCTATAATGCAGGATGGGAGAAGAGAGGAGGGGAGATTCAAGGCACAAACCCGTGGTAATTCGGGGGTGAGCTCTGCCAGCAGAGCAACCTCCCTTTCCGCTCTGCTGCAGTACCACAACAGCTCTGCACCGGGTTTCTCGGCCAGATTTCAACACACAATTTCGCCTACTTACCGTACTGGATTTGAGTGCATCCCCATTGTCCTCTTCAGATTCTAGTGCAACAGGTAAAGATTTCTGTGGCGGGGAGAAGGTTAAGTCCCACCTTAGTAGCCGAGGTTCAGCTTTGTCCCCAAATCTCAGGTTTTCCAGTTTCTGCACCGTAGGCTCGGCAGATGAAGCTGGCCTGAAATTCTCTTTGTTCTGGGACTTAGACCTCAGTCTCTGAACCCCGAAGCCCCGGTCTTCCCCGCGGTGGTCGTCAGCCATGCTCCTGCAGGGTCCCCCTTTGCTATAGTGTCTTTTTTGGGTGTGAATCTCTTGCATATAAGAATCCATCCTCATGAGGGGCTTCATCTCCATCTCATAATTGCTCATCTTCTCCTCGTCCAGCTCAAGCAGTTTGGAGCTCCCTGAGCTGTGGTTGTGGGACCTGTGGTGGGAAGTCCATGAAACCGTGGCTGGGGAATCTGTCCACCTCTCTCTTTGCTTGTGGTTGGAGGCCGAATGTTTGTGTCCTCCGCTCCGACCTCTGTAGTCTTCAGGGATGGAGGCTGACCCTAGCTGACCGCTGCGCAGCGTCCCGCTTCTCACGCCGCGAGTCCCGCCGACCTTCTCTTCGCTCCAGCTGTTGGGGCGCAAGTAATCCCCACCGCGTCCCTCCAGCAACATCTGGATCTCCCCACCCCTCTCTTCGTCCACCGAGACCTGCCTGGAGAAGTGAGCGCTCTTGTTCCTGCAGGAAGGACCCAGGGGTGGCGTGGAGGAGGGACTGGCAGGGAAGCTCTGCAGCGGGCTGTCATCGGGAGTCAGGTCGGACGGGGTGGTCCCTTTGCGGTACAGCTCGGGGCTCTCTTGTTGGAGAGGCGTCCCGGTGGAGAGGACCTCAATGTCATCACTCGAGTTCTGGCGCTTCGGTCTCTGGCATTCGAGCCCTTTTTGTGTAGTCGTTAAGAGAAAAGAGAGAGAGGGAGAGAGAAACGCAACAGGATTATTTCTATTCTGTGGGCGCCCACCAGGTTTTTCATGTCAAAGAACAGAGCGGAGAGCGTTGGACGGCAGCGAAATCGCGGAGCGAGATTGGGACAGCAGCAGCATAGCACAATAAACAGCTTCTGCTACTACACCAAGAGAAAAGGCACCGCTGGATTTACACCAAACCTGCTATCACCCCCAGCATCCGCAGAGCAGCGCGGTGCAAGCGGCTGCAGCCCGACACGGGAGATGGTTTGGCATCAGCTGCCGGTGTTGTCAAGACGGAGCCACTGTGTAAACCCAAGGGCTACCAACCCTTTTAGAAACCACCCGGCACCACCGTGGCTCTCACTTCCAGCTGATTCAAACAGGCTCAAGGGCGGCTGCTCCTGTAGCACCCTCAGTTCTTGCCCGCCCTGCTGCCGGCAGGCACCCTGCTTGTTTGGAGGACCGTAAAAGGACTGGCAGTGTTTTGCTGCCCCAGCGATGTGGGGAAGCCACTCAGGATGCACAGAGCTGCTGGGAGCCCGGTGCAGGCAGAGGAGCTCTGGTCCTGCCTGCGCCCTGCCCGCAGCCCTGCTTTCCCTGGCGGGGCGCAGGGATGCGGCAGCCCACGTTGCTCCACGGCGCCATTCCTGCGCTGCGCACGCAGTCACTCTAACCCCGCGAAGGGGGTTACGTCCCTGCCCATCCATGTTTTTGGGCGATCCACCTGACCACCTTTTTCCATCAGCTCCAAACCCAGTTTGCAGGCACGAGAGGGGAAATTGGAGATGAAGCCGGTGGCAGCCCAGGGCTCACCCCACGCCCAGTGCTCATGCGTCACTGCCGACAGCCTTCACACCCCTCCCCGGACAGGAACCTCATTGGCTTTGCAGCTGCATGGGTTTGGAAGGGGAATCTCACCTCGAAGCTTTCAAAGGGAGATGGTCCCATCTGGGCAGATGTGCAAGCCTCTCGTTAAGAAAAAAAACCCAACCACAACCCACAAAACCATATAGGGAACAGCTTTCCTGCCCCATACAGACAAGGAGGGCACGGACATTGCCCCACTCAGCCCCCCCTGGCTGGATGTGATGGGGAGCACACGGGCGGTGGTGCCTCATGTTTATGCAGGAGCAAGGTAGCGTGTTCAGGGCTACGTGAGTACAATACACACCGTGTCTTTAAAGATAAGATCATCTTATCTTTACCATGCTGAAGGCACTTCGCTCCCTTTGAGCCCAGAGGACACCCCAGATGATGTCTCCCTGGGGATGGGGACCTGGGGACAGGGACTTAAGAGCGGTTGAGTGTCTTCTGCTGGAGGTGACCAGCTGGCAAGAAACATGTGGCTTCTCCAGACGATTAGAAAAAAATGCCACTTATTAATCATGGATGAAACACCAAATTATTTCAAGGGGGTGCAAGATAATAGTGGTTAATTCTCATTTTACCCTCTCAAGGCACAGTTCCCAGCTAAAGGCATGCTAAATTACGTGAATAATTTGATAAATATATTAACTGCCTAATGCCCCTGAAATGCATCTAATTGCAATTGCTATGGCTAGACAAGAAATGAGTCTCAAAAAGGAAGAACTCAATTTCTTACCATGATTTAAAAATAAATGCTCTGAAGCGCCTGCTCTAATCTCTCCACTTCTGCTGAGTAATTTTCTCTATCGCATCTTCTTGGGGAGCTGCTGCCGCCGGGACGTGTCTTCGCCCGCAGCCATCCCCGTGTCCCACCGTGCCATGGTCCGGATACATGCGGGGGATGCCGGGAGCGTGGGGATGGATGTCCCCATTGAAGCACTTGCAGGGGAGGTAAATAGTAACAAGGATGCTTGGAAATTTCCTACAGAAGCAATTTCTTGACGGGAAATTGGCCTTCTAATGACTGTCAGGGTTTTTTTTTTTATTATTTGCCCCAGAAAATTCTGTTCATGTTTTGGAACAATACTCAGATAGTTCAGCCTTAATTCGTTCCCTGTGTCTATGTTTGTCTGTGGGAGACTGAACCTCCCAGTATTTATCTGGGGCCGCCGAGCAATCCTCATACTGGTGGGAAATCGTGGTGAAGGAGTAAGGTGGAGTTCACCTCCTCCATTTTCACGCAGAATAACCACCTCTGGGGAAAAATACAGACCAATTTTGTGGCTGTTGTTGAGATGTTCTCATTCCAGCCACCCTCCAATATCACAGATGGGAAACTGAGGCAGGGAGGGAATAAACGGCTTCATATGAGAAAGATGTAAAGCCAGCTATCAAAATGGGCTCACCCAAGACTTGGGGTGTCCCTGTTTGTCTCAGGCGGGAGGTACAGTGATTTGCAAACTTCCCACCAGCTCGGGTGTCTCCAAAGCCCATCTCCAACAGCACAACCAGCCACAGCCTCGCTACACTCGCTGCTCCCGCACCTTAGCTCCAACCCCAATCTTCCCTGACCCCCTGAGCCCCATGATGGAGGTGAGAAAGTCCAATGATGCTCCAGCATCCTCACTCCAGAGCCCCACACCAGGGACCACGCTATTAAGCACCCTCTTGTCCTACATCTTTTCCATCCAGACCTGTAATAAGCTGAGTTAATTCCGCCTCGCCATGGGTAAATTCCCTGAGTTTTGCATCCCCTGGCTGGGGCTCATGGATGAGCAGGGACCGGTGATGCTGGGGCACAGCCACCCCTCCAGCCCCGGTGCCCCGCAGGGATGCAGGAATTTCCTTGCGGAGGAACTTAACAGATGCACGGTGCCGGCTTTCAACACCCGAGGATGTGCAACAATTATTCTGAGCTAAAATTAGTCATGGAGCACGTGATGTTCCTGGAAGAACGGTTGTGAAAGCGCGAAGGAGGATGCGGAGCACCAAATCTGGATTTCCAGCAGGACTGAGGCAGCCGTGCCCGGCCGCGGCGTCTTCAAAGCCGTGCACATGCCCCCAGGCACTGCAGTGCCCCTCAGGACCCACGTACGGGATTCAGGAATGGTGCTGAGCTCCTGCCTCTGCCATTGACATGCTGCCATCACCTCGGGGGTGTCAATTCATCCAGCCCATCGGCTCACCCCGCTGGCAGCCATGGCCAGGGGTGTCCAGCAGAGCCAGGAACCGGGGAGGCACAACTGCAGCGAGAGTGATGGGGATGTGGAAGATCCCCCCCCAGCAGACGGAGATGGAAAACCACAGGGGAGATGGTGATGTGGATTACCGAGCAGGGATAGTTTGGGTTTTTTTTTTCCAGGTAAAGGCCTTGTGGCACTGCTGTGGTGTGCCCGGGTTTGATGGAGCCGGTGCCTGCTGGTCCGGCGTCTGTGTGTGTTCAAATAGGCGCTGCGCTGCGGGGATGCTCTGGGCCAGGACGGCTGAGGGCACGACGTGGAGGTGGGCATGAAATTCCCCCTGTGATGCTGCGAAGGTGGGTGGCACACAGCAG